>OZ012735.1:690435221-691035221 GCA_963859935.3 Lathyrus sativus
ATGTACATACACACACATGCACACACACACACACATGCACAAACATACGCACATACAAACACACGCACGCGCGCGCACATCCAAACACACACGCACGCGCGCTTGCAGACACACTTACACATACACGCATGCGCATACAGACACACACACACATGCACGCTCGCACGCACACACACACACACACACACACACACACACGTAAACACACACACACATGTGCGCATAAATATACACACACGCACTCATGCACTCACACACGCACATACATAAACACACACACACACACACACACGCATACAAACACGCAGACAAACAAGCACACACGCACGCGCACATACACACACACACACGAACGTACACACGCACGCACGCACGCACATGTTCAAACACATACACGCGTGCATGCGCACACACACACACACAAACACGCAGGCACGCACGCACACGCGCGCACACACACACACACACACACACACACACACACACACACACGTGCGTGCGCACACACTTAGACACACACACACACAAACACACGCGCGCGCACACATATACACACTTACACACACACACACACAGAAACATGCGTGCGTGCACATACACACTCACACGCACACACACACACACACACACACACGCACGCATGCATGCATGCACTAACCCACGTCGCTCGCACACACACATACACACACGCACGTATGCACGTATGCACACATGCACTAACGCACGTCACTCGCACACACACACACACACACAAATACACACGCATAAACACACACACACGCTCACATGCGCACACTCACGTGTGCGGACACGCGCTCAGACACACATGTGCGCACTTACAAACACACACACACGCGCACACACACACGCGCGTACACACTCATACGCGCACACGCACTCGCGTGCACACAAACACGCACATGCACACATTGACACACACGCACACACACACACACAGGCGCGCGCGTGCACGCACACAGACACATACCCACCTACGCAGCCACGCATGCACACACGCACACGCACACACATACACACCTGCACAGACACACACACACACAACATATACAAACACACCTGCAAAGACACACACACGCGTGTGCGCTCACACTTAGACACACACACACAAACACACGCGCACCCATGCACAGACACACGCGTGTGCGCACGTAAACGAACACGTCTGCACACACACACACACACACGCACGCATGCATGCACTAATGCACGCCGCTCACACACACGCATATACACGCACAGACACACACACGCGCACACACGGGCTCGCTCAACCACACACACACACACGTGCGCACGCAGACACACACACACATACACACACACACACATGCACTCGCGTGCTTACAAACACGCGCATGCACACACAGACACACATACACGCACGCACACACACATACACATACGCGTATGCACACTCTCACACACATACACACACACGCACACACAAACACACACACACACACGCACACACACACACACACACACACACACACACACACACACACACACAGACAAACACAAACACGTCCGCGCGCACACCTACTCACACACACGAACACGCGCGTGCACGTGCTCACACACATACACGCGCATGCGCGCACATACACACTCACGCACACGCACAGACACACACACATACACAAACGGGCGTGCATACACATACACATACACACACGCACACACACACACATGCGTGCGCGCGTGCGCATACACTCGCTCTCACACACACACACAAACTCATACGCGGGCACGTGCGCGTGCACACACGCGCGTGCACACACGCGCGTGCACATACACACACACACGCGCGTGCACATATTCTCTCTCTGAAACACATATACACACACGCACACATACATAAGCACGTGCACACACACACACACACACACGCACACATGGACGCATGCACACACACGCATGCGCACGCACACACATACAGACACGCACACGCGCGTGTATGCGCGCACACACACCCAAGCACACACGCACACTCATACACACGCGTGCACGCATACACACAGACACACACACACGTGCGCACACACAAACACACACGCGTGCCCGTACGCGCGTACGCGCACACACACACACACACATGCACGCACGCAAACACTTAGTGCACACACATGCACACACACACACACATGCACGCACACACACACCCAAACACACAGGCGCGCGCGCGTATGGACACACTTACACATACACGTATGCGCTTACACATACACACACATGCACGCTTGCATGCACACATACACACGTGCGCGCACGCACATACACACAAAGACACACGCGGTGCACACGCATACACACACGCGTGCACACACTCTCTTTCTCTCACACATGGGATGGAGTTAGAGGAGAAATCACAGGTGCTGGACAACTTGACAGTCCTAAAGCTCCAGAATTGAAGGATGTCCTGTTAGTTAAAGGATTGACTGTTAACCTAATAAGCATAAGTCAGCTATGTGATCAAGGTTTAAAAGTACACTTTTCCAAAGACAAGTGTGCGGTGATCATTGAAGAGGGTAAGGAAGAAATGAGGGGATCTAGATCCAAGAATAACTGTTACCTATGGGAGCTCAGAAGTAACATAAATGGATTGGTTAATAAGGAAAAGAAGGACCACCTAGGGTTGTAGAAAAAAACCAGATCCAAAGCATCAACAAAAGGATACTCAAAGTATACTTCAGAAAGAAGAATAGGTTGTAAGAAAAGTCAGGTAGGAAGGCTAGACAAGAAGGGATACCCAAAGATTGATCATCAGGTAAAGATAAATATGCTATATTGGAACATGATGGAGTCCATGGAAACTACCCTGCAGAAAGGAAGCAATGTCACTCCTGATGTCATGACCTTGTTTTGTAACATCCAGTGCACCATGCAAACAAGTCCTGGTGAGTCCAAAGGAGGCACGTTCAGGGGTCACTCGTGTACAGGGCAAGGGATTAGTGCAATACTAGATAAGGAGGGCATGAATAGGACTGAAATTGGTGAATGTAGGGTCAAGGCCCATAAAAATGATTTACAGAAATTAAGGCCTTAAATAATGGTGAGTTATAGCAATTAATGGGAATAGGAAATTATAATTTAAAATTCAATCATTTACTGATTGGTCAAAACATTAAGTTCCCTCCTCATTTGCTATATCACCTAGTGAGCCTCTTCATATCAACCTTCTACTCAACTTGGTCAAATATCAAACTGTTCATCTTCCCTACAGTCTTCAACAAATGGAAAACCATGTTCACACGATCAACGTCCTATACAATGTCTCAACATTCGCCAAAATCCGCTCCCTCCAAGAACATGCCCACAAATGAATTTGAGATAGGAACTGAGTCAAGCAATCCTGACTCAGTGCTTGAAATAGCACCCCTGCGCATGATGACACCAGAAGGGGTTCTAGTAAAAAATCCAAGGAGCCAACATGCAAGAAGGACCAAAGACCTCGTCTCAGGTAACACTTCTACTCTGGAAACCTCTGATGTGAATGATGATGGAGCCAAAAACACGCACAACATCATTGCTGGCATGGTGGCTAGGGCTCTGAACATCCCTATTGCACCCAGCAATGAGGGGTCTGGTCCAACTGTACATGATCAAAGGGATGCTATGCCCAATGTTGGAACCTTGAAAGAACATACTTCAGAAAAGAAAAACAAGGGTATAGGCTCGGACGGTGGAGATGATAAAGTACAAGACACCAAGAAAGCTGAGTTGGTGGACCTTGATGAATACTCTGATAACGAGTTAATTACAAACATCAATCCAGGCATAGCTAAAAGACTTATGACAAGGAAAGATAAGAAGATGGCTGAACAAGTTCTCCCCAAGAAAAAGGCAGTTGAACAGACAGTTGAGCAAGACAACCTCAAAGAGAAGAAGACAGCCGAACATGTCACTCCCTCAAGGAAGGCTAGGACTAAAAGAAGACCAGTTGGACCTCCCAAAGCCTGGAGCAAAGTGGTCACCAAGAGAAGAAAGGATGGCTCTGATACTGAATCAAATACTGAGTCTGATGTTGCTGAAGATGTCATTGACATTCAAAACAAGAAGAAACCCTCCAAGAGCAAACTGGCTGAATAGGTCCCTGAAGTCCCAATTGGCAATATTTCATTTCATTACCCCTCGTGTGTCAATAGGTGGAAGTATGTGGTTCAAAAAAGGTTGGCAGTGGAAAGGGAGCTGGGACAAAATGTGCTTGAAAGAAAAGAAATCACGAGACTCATTAATGATGCAGGACTAATAAAAACAGTTAGTGACTTCTCTTCATGCTATGAGCTACTTGTCAAGGAACTCATAGTTAATCTCTCAAAGGAATGTGGTGACAGAAAATCTAAAGAGTTTGGCAAGGTGCATGTAAGAGGGGAATGTGTTAGTTTCACTCCATCAACAATCAATAAATATCTGGGAAGATCAGATAGAGCTCGTCCTGATCTAAATGATTCAGAAAACACAATATGCCAAGTGATAACAGACAATCAGGTACAAAGATGGACATCCAAAAGAAAGCTAGTGGCCAACAAATTGAGTATCAAATATTCTATGTTGCATAAGATTTGAGCAGCAAATTGGGTGCCCACAAACCATAAATCTACTGTGGCAACTGGACTTGGTAAAATCATCTATGTTATTGGGACCAAGGCCAAATTTGATTTTGGAACATATGTGTTTGATCAAACTATGAAGCATGCAGGCATCTATAGCATCAAGGGTCCCATTGCATTCTCTTCCCTCATATGTGGCATTATTTTGAAACAGTTTCCCAACATTCTCAAAAGGACTGATGTTGTGAGCAAACGAGAAAGCCCCTTGTCATTTCATCCCAAGTTGTTTCTTGGCAACCATGTCCCTAACCTTGTTGCAACATCAACTGAGACATCACAGTCTACATCAACAAAAGCTGAAGTGATTATCAAGCTAAAAGAAACATGTCAAGAGATGGATGCGAGGAAAAGAACTCTTAAAGCACTAATCAGGGCCCTTGAGCAAAGTGACAAGGTTGAGTTTACTGATGAGGACAGGCAAAAAGATGGTGCAGCAGAGAATGATCACTAGGAAGCTGATTCAGAGGAAGAAAGAGAGACCAATGATGAAGATGAATCCCCTGAGGCTGAGGAGACTAGTGATGGAGAATCTGACAAAGGTAGGTCCAGTTCTGCATCTGAAGAAGAAGGATGACATGTGCTGATAAAATGCTGTGAAGCTCGTGCTGATTGAGCTGGCTGCGTGAACTGGTGTATTATGTTTTGAATTATGTTGGGCAGACCCCTTGACAGCTAGAATTGCACTGGTTGTGTAGGGCTCTCTATGAGCAGTTTGGTAATGTAACCCCATACTTATGTATTGGTACAATTTATGCTCTATGTTATGTGTTAGTTGGATCTCAATTTATGGCTAAAAAGGGGAGAGAGTCTGAAAGCATGAACAGGTACAACAAAACTAGCAGGTGGAAGAACAAGACAACCATGAGCTGTGCTTGAGCATATGTACCATAGTGCGTATGATATTAGTGTACAGGGGTAACTACAGGTGATGCTAAGGAGATGTGTGTGTGTGTGATAACAACTGTTTGGGCTGGTACTGATATGATATGTATGCCATGTATGCTAGAACTAGGAACTATGTGCAGGAGCAGAAGAAAAGCATAGTGTATCCCTTAGCATAGTGCATCCCTTCAGGGGGAGTAGCACAAATGTGTGACATCAGAAGGTTATGCGGAATGTTATAACATTCAGTTTAGACTGGATATTGCCCAGTTGATAAGTGCATTAGTTGAGGGGAAGTAACTCTGTTACTCAACTAGTAAAGGGTGACATATGTAGTAGAATTTTACAGAGAGTTAACAAAGTGAGTGTTAACAGGGCTGAAAGCCAACTGTGAGGAGTCTGAGAGATTGAGCAGCAATTGACTTACCTGCATGACAGGACCTATGTTAAGTCTTCTGCTGTGTGGAAATCTCTGATGTAAGTACAAAGTGTTTTAGCCAAAAAATTTGCTAAAGAGGGAGTTTGTAAGTGCTCTTGACTGGCTGCATTTTGTGGCAAAATATTAGTTCATGTATGAATGTCATGTCTGATGTTGTTACATTCATAATATGGATTGTGCAGGGTAAGTTAACTAAGCTAACTATAAGTTAAGCTGGATGTCATACTCAATGTTATGACATAGGTCGTATGACATCTAGCGGAAGTTTGTTATTCTGGTAGCTAGAACTCAGGAAACAACTCAGAAGCTCAAGCTGGAATGCAGGAGACATTTTAGACGCCCTAGGGGAACTAATATGTACCTGATGAAAGTGGCAAACATGCAGAATACTGAAGAGAGGTTTTATGATGGATAAAACCTAATGTATGCGCCCAGGCCCAATGACTGATATGCTGCTATAAATAACAGGAGAAGCAATCCTAGAAGGTAGAGTTCCAGATAGAGAAGCAGAGAAATCACCATAGTGGTTTAGAAGTGAAGAGGTTGTTCTTCACGATTGTGTCTTAGGAACAATTGTAATCCAAGAAACTGTTGATTGCATTGGTTAGGTAGGTTATAGGCTGTATACCACTTGAAGCTGTTAAGCAAGAGTGTGTGTCACTTGATCAAAGCTTTGAAGCAAGATCAAGGTGTGTGTGTAGGTGAAGTGTCTCTTCATTCTACTGTTAAATTGGTAATTGGTTTGATATCACTGTTGTGTGATTGTAGGGAGTGAGTGGGTATACTTAGGTCTAGAGTGTCTGTAGGTTAAATTGTCATTGGGTAGGTTTTAAGTGAGGAGTGCAAACTGGAGGTTTGACTCTGAATTAATTCTACTGATAGTGAAATTTCTCCCTGGCTTGGTAGCCCCCAGATGTAAGTGTGTTGCACTGAATTGGGTCAACAACCAACTATGCTATTTACTGCTTTATAATTACTGCATAATAGTAGGTCTGTAGTGAATGTCACAGTGGATGTTATAACTTCTGTTAGAACATCCATCGTGGGCTGGCCAGAATTTTCAAGAAGTTTTAGACTTAGTTCTAAGTCATTAGAGTCATGGGAAGTTATGTTTAGGCATCTAAGATTTTATTTCAAGTTTAAATCAAGAAGAATCAAGAGTGTGAGAAGTTACTAAATTAGGGTTTCAAGGATTGTCAGTGTAAAATCCCTTGTTTAGTGCCCAACTTCAAGACCACATATCTCAAGATACAAGCTTAATCTCACTTTGATGCAAACATGATACTTGTAGAGCATTTTCTATGATTTATTTTGAGTACTAGAACTCATCCATTGGGTTTGTGGAACTCAAGATATGATGCTATCAAGTTAGAGGTCTCAAATGAACATATTTTTAGTCAACAAAAGTCAAACAAATTCCAAGGCACTTTTGACTTAGAATAAAGTTTCTCCTCAACTTGGAGAGAACATGAGAGTTGTTCCTTATGATCTTAGCTTTCCAAAAATTCCTAGAATTCCTCCATATCATTTGTGGAACTCAAGTTATGAAGCTTGCAAGGCAAGGGTATTTTAGGAAACTGTGATTATAGGTCAGTTTCATTATAGGTCATTTTCATGTCCTTAAGTACTTCAAATGGAACTTCAACCAACATGAAAGTTGTCCCAAATGACTTCAATTTCATCATGAAACTCAATATTGGCATGAATTATGCATGGATTTAAACATTGGTGAAGAAATTTCAAGTGAAAATGGACTTTTTTAAGTGAATTCAATTGATTTGGTTAGAGGTCATTTTCATGCCATGTTTCAATCTAATTTTGTTTACAATGTTCCAACAAGTGAAATGCACAAAACAATTTTGGGTCATGCTAGCAAAATCACGTGGAAATGAAGGTTGATTCACAAAGAGGTTTTCATTCCAATCTCCATAATTGGACCAATTCAAAGCCCAAATCCAATCCACATGAGCAGCATTCACATTGTCAGCTGAAGAATAAAGCAAAATTCATGAGTGTAGCATGCAGAAATCACGTGTGCATGAGAGTGGTTTCCGAATTGGGCATTTTCATAATTAAGCTAATTGGAGCTTCACGGGCCTCCAATTACCTCACATATCCATAATATATCAGTTCAAAATCAATTTTGAGAGCTCAGAAGGGGAAATTCGTGGAGAAAGCATAGAGTTCAGTTTTGGAAAGTGGAGGGAGATTTAAAAATCGTGAATCAAGATCTAACACAATTCAAGCCAAATTGGAGCAAGCATCTTCTTCCTTGAACTTAGTAGACTAAGTCTGCACGTTTTGGATCAAGGTAAGCATCAATTGAAGAACCAATGGAGTGTCTCCGTTAGGTAATCCTCTCTTCCAAATTCCTCTCATGTTAGGCACTGAACTAAGGTCATTGTGGTTGCATCTGAAGTCCTACATCTTGTAGGCAATGTTTTCATTCTTAATTGTGATGTTTGATGAGATTTTCAGTTGAGCACTTCAATCTTTAACCGTTAGATTCTCACAATTTATGCATGACAAATGAAAATGGAGATTGGATTTGGATACTACGTGACTAGACGTTTAATTTGGTATAAGATTTGCTAAGATTTGGTGAGTTTTGGAACCCTGAACTCCGGCCACCTCGCCGGAGAAGACGACCGGAGCTAGGGCTCCAACGTCTGGTTCAAAGCTCAGGTCAGCTAAGTTGGAGATGTTTGACTTGTTGACTGGCTTGATGAACGTCCAGGATTTGTTTGACTGGCCTGTGTGGAGGGTTTGAATGCCACGTCAATCATTGAAACGAGACGTTTTAACATGTGAACTGAGTTGCTTGTGTTTTGGGCCTTTGTTGCTTTTGGCACCCCCTGTTGGATCCAGCCTAGATGATTTCAACTATTTTTCTTGCTTTTTGCATTGTTCATGTTTATTTCTTTTATTTTTTATTTTATTTCATTTCAGTTTTGATTTTTGATTTTTAAAAATAGCTCCAATCATTTTAAAATTCAACAAAAAAATTTTTCTGACACTTTAATGTGTTAATTATTTTTTGATGATTTTTATATTCATTTTCCATTTATTTTTCAATTAAAATGGAATTTTATGATTGGAGGTGTTTTTGAATTGTTTTTCAATTGTTCCTTTGTGTTCTTGCTTGCTTTTTGTTCCAATTTTCACCACCTATAAATAAGACTTATTCCTCATTTCAATGATGAGTTGAGAGGTCTTTGAGGCTGGTTTGCATATTTTTGTTTGACATTTTTGGTTGACTTTTGTGAGCTTTCTTTTGACCCTCGATAACCCTCCTTCAAAGTGGAGCACCCAAGTGGATCAATTCCTATGGTGATGCTTTGATAGGACTTTGGTTGTGTGCTTTTGGCCTCTGGTTGCCAACTTCTTTTTGTGCTTTGAGCATTTTATTTGGATTTATTTGAACCATTTTCTTATTTTTGAGGTATCTGTCAAGTCAAGTTACTCCTAAGGATGATTCACACACACACTTGACCTAGTTTTGATGGGAGATGACCCTTGTGGATCCCATATGTTTCCAACTACTCTTGATTCACATTCTTAACATGTTGAAGTTGTTGGTTGCCAATTTTTAGGTCATAAATTTTTTTGGTTTTGGTTGTGAGTTGCATTCTTTTTTAGGCCTTCCATTTGGTTTCAAATGTTGAAATTGTTTAGGACCTAGGTCCTTTACCATGCCTAATTTTGCAATTTGCTTTAGTGAGTTTCCTTCTTGCTTTGTGCACTCTCTTCCCTTGTTCTCACCTCTGTCCTAGGACCCTTGAGTCCTATTTTAGATGGTTTGGTCCCTCCTTTGGAGGTACTTTGAACATATCTTGAATGGTGATTCATTTTGAGAACTTTTTGTGGTTTCTTTTACATGATCTTTGCGATGCTTATGGTTGAGCTTATTTGCATTGATTGCTGTCCTCACCTTATCTCTCATTCTCACATTGATCGTGTCTTCTTCTCTTTCTCATTTGATTTGTCTTGGATAGTGATTGATGCAAATGGTTGTAAGAATTCCATTTCTCCCATTTCATCTCACTTTTGGCTTGAACTTGTTTAAGTTCTTGGGTGTGCTTTTCTCATTTGTTTTGAATATTCTTATTTGCATTTAGGAGGTTGAGATGTGCTTGTGGTGGTTGTTACCCCACACTTTTTTCCTCCCTCTTCATGTTTATGTTGCATTGCGTGTTCGCATTCATTCATCTTATTTCTTCTTCTTCTTTTGTCTTCCTTTGCCATGTTTCCTTAGGACCTCTAATATTTCTTGTTCAAGATAGATTATGATAGACATTAGTTTTGAACCCATGCATGATAACATTAGGTAGCATCCCTTTTCATCACAATCATAGGTGTACTTTGCATGGCAACTTGTAGGGTTGAGTTAGTCCCCTTTAGAGTGTCCTTTCTCTTCTCATCTTCAAACTCTTTCAAAACACATAATAAAGGATAATGAATGTTATGCACTATGAGCCTTAAGCATTTGAGAAATGATGATTGGGGGCCTCCTCTCAATTATCTAGAGTGTTTAGCGTATGCCCTTTGGGCGATATGCGACGCATTTGCTCCTAAGTCATAGTCTTTAGTGCAACATGAATTACAAACAATTCAATTCACTTCTTTATAAAAGACTCAAAAACAAACATCAAACTTTTTTATCCTTCAGAATTAATTTGGAAAACCTTTTTTCAAAAAGAGTGTTGTTAACTCTTGGTTCTACTGCAAACAGGTAACGCCTAAGTCTCCCATGGTCGAGCTACATACACCTAACTGCTAGAACTAAGGTTTAACCCTACTCGGGTAAAACATTTGAACCAACCTGTGGTTTTGTTAGCCCAAACTACATTTGCTCTGATTTCTCATACCAGATGAGGATACGTAGGCACAAGACGACGATGTCTTGGCGAGCAACCTTCCTCACCTTCATCGTAGTTTTCCAAACTACGTTGACTTTGACTTTCCCATTGCACAAGGGAGTACGTAGGCATAAAGCAGTGATGCTCTATCGAGTCTCTTTTGATTTCTTTTGTCCCCGTGACCTATAGCTTAGATAGTCTAACACCCTTTAGATAGATAACAAGTGTGGATCCCGTCGAGTACGACAGATGTGAGGGGTGCTAATACCTTCCCCTTGCGTAACCAACTCCCGAACCCAAGATTTGGTTGCGATGACCTGTCTTCTCCCGTTTTCGTAGGTTTTCTATGATCGTTTCCTTTCCCTCTCTTTAGGATAAATAACAAACGGTGGCGACTCTTCTGCCTTTCGCCGACCTTTTTTGCAGTAGCGACAAGAGCATAGCAGCTTTCTAGATCGTGGCCACGTGTACCCTCATGAAATAAATAATGAGCGGCAACATTGTAATTGGCAGACAACGGATTGGGAGGTGGGCCCAAGGCTCTCGTAGTAATCAGACCTCGTTGCACTAGCGAAGGGTACAACTCGGTAAAAGTCATCAAAATCGGAGGACATGGCTTGTACTGTCTCCTGTTGGGAGCATTCTAACGAGGTGCCTGATTCTTAGGTTGTTGATAAGTAGGAGCGTTGGGCGCTCGTTGATAGTTGGCAGGAGCTTGTGCAGGCTGATAACTAGGAGGTTGTTGATAGACCAGAGGCTGATAAACAGGAGATGGTTGCACAAGATGATAAGCAGGAACTTACTGATTGAAGGCGGGTGCAACAACAACTACATACGGTTGTTGAGCATACTGAACAGGATAACCTTGAGGTTGAACATAATTCTGCAGATGTTGATAAGGTTGATTTCTTTGTCTACCTATAGTCACAACATTAGTTTCACCCTCTTTCTTCTTCTGAGAACTGAACGAAGGTTTCTTGGCACGATCTTTGGAGCTTGAACTACCAGAAGCACTTGACATTTTACCACTCTTCAGACCCAATTCAACTTTTATACCAACATCACCGATGTCATAGAAATTTGCAGTCACACTACCAACCATCCTCTTATAGAATTCTGGACGAACAGTGTCGACAAACCAATCAGCTAACTCTTTCTCGACCAAAGGAGGTTCTACTTGCGAGGCGATCTCTCTCCACCTCTGAGCATATTCTTTAAATGATTCTGAATTCTTCTGTGACATACTCAGTAGTTGTCTTTGACCGGGAGCCAGATCTATATTGTATTTGTAGTGTTTGATGAAGGCGTCAGATAAATCTTGGAAACACTTGATACGAGATTGATCCAAAGTTAGGTACCACTTTGAGGAAGCACCTTTCAAACTGTCTTGGAAGAAATGTATCATCAACTTGTCGTTCTCAACATGAGCAGCCATCATACGGTAATACATAATTAGATGATTCTTCAGACAAGTAGCACCTTCGTAATGATCGAAGTTCTGAGTTTTGAACTTCGGAGGAATAACCAGACCGGAAACCAAACAAACATCTCTAGCAGCAGCACCAAAGATTTGATCACCTTCCATCTTCCTCAATCTCTTATCAATAATTTCAACATTCTTACGAAGCTTTTCATGTCCCTCATCTCCATCATCATTCTCATCAGGAATATCATAAACTTGCTCGTTGAAATAAGGTTGCACACGAGTATGAACAACAGCTGGTGCAAAAGTAGGAACCACTCGAGGAGCTTCAAAAACTAAAGGAACATCTTGTTGAACTAGTTGAACAATAGGAACAACAACGAGAGGTACAAAACCAGGCGGAAGACCATAAGGAGGTACACTTGCAACAGTAACAACAGGTTGAGGATCCACAATAATACCGGCGATCTCGGAAACAATAGTGGGCTAAGTATCCATCTTTGCATTAATAACTTGTAGCATCTCAATAATTCATCCTACACTTCCTCAAAGGTCTTCAAGTTCATTACTGATACGGTCAATCTCTCTGGAAGGCGAGAGAATCAAGAATGAGAAACTGGGGGACAAATGCAATGCAATGACACGATGCTAATGCAATGCAATGGTTTCTGTCGCACCTCGAAAATTCATTTGAACATACGACCCTCGTGCAAAAGGCGCGAAAATGCAGTTCGACAGAGTCGCCACCGAACTTTATTATCCCGAATGAACGGGAGAGGAAAATATCGAGAAAACCTCAAAAAGCGGAAGGAACACGGTCTTCGCAACCTAATGTTCCTGGGTTCGGGAGTCGGTTACGCGAGGGGAAGGTATTAGCACCCCTCACGTCCGTTGTACTCAACGGGAACCTCTTAATTCGAGTTGTGATGGATGTTAGCTAAACTTATTTCTTCTCTTCTCAATACTAGATACTAAAACGATACTATAAAGGCTAAAGACGCTAGGGGAAAGGGGGTGGTTTAAAGGATAGGGTGCTCGCCAAGGATTGGGACCCTTGTGCCTACGTATGCTCATTCGGACGAGAACGAGAAATCAGAGCTCTCGTAGTTCGACTACGGGAAAGGATGGGGGAAAATGGAAGATGGAGGGGATTTGTGCTCGCCAAGATCATCGCAATCTTGTGCCTACGTATCTTACATTCAGACGAGAATGAAGAATCAGAGCAGTTGTAGTTCGTGGTAAAGACCACAAAAGAAACGAGTTTGAATTGGTTTGAAGGTGGTTACAGATGATGATTACTTGAAGCTTAAGAAAGACTTCTTGGACCCAAGTAATCGGGAGAGTGAACCAAAGACTTGGAACTCTCTCTTTTTCATCTTGAAGAAAAAGGTTGTGTTTGAAAGGGTGAAGTTGAATTGATGACGATTACTTAAAGCTTAAGAAATACTTCTCAGACCCAAGTAATTGGGAGAACGAATCAAAGACTTGGAACTCTCTCTTTTTCATCACAAAAGAAGGTTGTTTGAATGGGTGACGTTGATCGGATGACGACTACTTGAAGCTTAAGAAAGGCTTCTCGGACCCAAGTAGTCGGGAGAGCGAACCAAAGACTTGGAACTCTCTCTTTTCCATCGCAAAAGAAGGTTGTTTGAATGGGTGACGTTGATCGGATGACGACTACTTGAAGCTTAAGAAAGGCTTCTCGGACCCAAGTAGTCGGGAGAGCGAACCAAAGACTTGGAACCCTCTCTTTTCCATCGTGAAAAGAAAGTTGTTTAAGTTTGAAATGGAGTTTGAGAGGATGAGTAGTTGAAGGATGGTTGAACGTTGTCGAGTTGTTAATGTTATTTAAAGGTATCAATTGCTCACACACGAATAAGATAACTCGCATCCAAATAACCGAAAGCAAGATCAAAGACTTGAACCTACTCTTTACACCTTGAAAAGAATTAGATAGTTGTTAATTGATTGATGGTTTATTACGAAAATCCGCTTGACGTTGGATCAAGGGTTTGACTTATTATCGCGTGCAAAGCGTGTAATGGACATGGTTTGAAAAACGGGACCGACTTGACTTACACATCAAGGGTCGAGTTGTGTGCGATAGGTCGATGGCGAATACGTATGAGCACTCGACTTACAAGGGTTTGAAAATGGCTCGATGACGAATCGAGAATTAGTTTGAAAATAGTTTTATCCGCTCTAGTCCCTATGGGTGCTCCTAGGAGATAAACTAATAATCAAAGAAATGTGAAACATACATCGGAATAGGAGAGGGGTACATGTAAGTTACACGGGATTGCACGAAATAAAGGGGTCTCATTGTCAGGTAGCCCAAGAGAAAGCCGTGTGTGTGCATTGTGTCCTAAACTACGCCTTGAGCAAAGTCGGGCACGACTCAAAATTAGGGTTCCTGCAAATAACCAAAGATACAACGATCCACCAATTCGGCTTTTAGGATTTTGATAGTATATTATGTGTTTTCGATTATATGTGAGTGAGAATGAATAATGAGTATGATAATATGAATATAGCAAGATAATATAACAATAATATTCACAATAATATTTAACGAAAATTAAAGTTATTTAGTTAGTTTAGTGAATCGAATCGGGACACGAAAGAATAAGATCTCGTCTTAATCGCAAACATAATGCCGAATAATCGAAGGTAGCCTATCACGATCCCAAAGTAAGGAAAATGACCCTAATGATCATTCCCCCATAGATTTGAAACCGAGAAGGTTATCAACTTCGATACGCGACGCTTACGAATAAAAGACTTCATCGATCCAAAAATCGAAATAAAATCGAAGAAAGAAAGTGGTCTCAGATCCTTTGTTTCACGCCAATAATTTGACGGTTAAACGGTGAAAACTTCTTCATCGACCAAAACAGATAGAAACGGGGCAAAATGCCCAATAACAAATGAAAAAGGAATTCGACTTAAAATATATAAGACTTTTAAAAAAAATTGAAATGAAAAATAATACAAACTCTAACATGAAATAAAATATATAAAATTCTAAAAATATAATAGAACTAACATATAAACTATGAATAAAATATAATAATAAAAAAAAGTAATTAATATTAAGAAATAAAGAAAAGAAAAAACAGGGGTGGATATTGAAATAGAAACGGGAGTGTGAATATGAGAGGGATCATATTGGCTTGTGAGCCCATCACCCTAGAAATAACATTGCCAAAACGTGGGTGTGCTGATATAGAGCAGGTGTGTAATTAAGGAACCACAGATGGGCTACAAAGCCCATTAACCCAAGGCACGGTTGAGAATGAAGCCACAAATTCCATTTTTCTTTTAACAAAACAGAAATAACAAAAATAAAATGGGAGAAACCAACGTTGACGGTGCGGACTAAATGCAAGCATACTATCTCTAATCTTTCATTTCAAAACCTCAAAACAATCCTTCGAACAACGTTCGATTTCTCGTTCACTCTGTCTCGGCCATGTTCAACTTCATTTCCTCTCTCTCCATTCATCTTCAATTTGGACTCGCTAATATCTTTCTCTTCTTTCTCCTTCAATTTCGAATCCCTATTTCTTCTTCATCTCCTAATTTCTCTATTTGGGGCTTTGTATTAGGAAATGGGTTCTATTTGGTTGCTGAAGGTGATGAATTTTGGGTGTTGAAGAGTGAGTTTCGATGGGGATTTCTGGAGTTGTTTTGAGGGTTTTCAAATGGTTTGAGAAGGGTTATGATTCATGTAATGTTGAAGGTGGTTGGTTGGTGGTTTTGATTTATTTGAAGGTTTAGTTGGAAATCGTGGGATTTTGGATATGGAAGAAAAGCATTTGGGGAAGAAAGCGTTTTGTTTTAAGAAAAAGTTGAGGGTTTCCGATATATTATTCTGTCGAAGGAGAAGAGAAAAGGTTGGTTCAAAGTTTTTGATTGCAGAGTTTTTTAGAGGTATCGTGGAAGTTTTGAGGGAGAGAGGTTAGTTTTGGAGTGAACAGATTTGAAGGGAGTGGTTTTTTCAATGGAGGTGAGATCCCCTCAGTTTTGGTTTGAAACTCAAGGTTATAGTGTCATTGTTGCGTGAAAATGAGGTCCTCTTTTCCATCCGCTTTGCACCGTTTTCGATGTATCATTTGAGACGTCGTTGTACAACCTGCAGGTCATGGCTGGGTGTAGCTTTGTCTTATTGTGTTGTTTTTTTCTTTGTATTGGCTGGCTGTAATTATGTGGTAATGTACCTTTGCTGCTCCATTTGCAAGTCCTTGTCCAGGTTTCGTAGGTTTGTGCTGGTCGAAAGAAGTCCGGTTGGTAATGCGTGGTTCAAATGCGTGTTTTCTGCGAAAATTGGGTACTGCTACATAGCGTACCATATGTTGAGGTGTAGGCTGCGAGTGTAATGTTACGTATTTGCAGTTTGATGTGTGGCTTTGTTTGTCTTTGGCAGAGTGTTTGCGGGTTTTGGAATAGGTAGCTGGTACCATACAGTGGGGTCCAAGCCAAGTCGTCCTTTTGAGCAGGTCCTATGAAGTTGTGGTCGGCTGGTGTTTGGAATTGCTGTGAATATAGTTTCTTCTGCTTTATCTCCTCTTGGATGTACGGTTGTTATGTATTTTATATCTTGCAATTCTTCAATTGAATTGTATTTTTATTATCTTCAAGCTCAAATTGTTTGTAACTTGTAGCTCTTTCTTTTGGGAGTTGGACCGTGTAGTCATGAATTTCTTTGTGCTAATTCTGAATGTTAATTGATTCTTGTAAAACATTAATGGGCCTAATGCAAAATGTGAATTTTTCTTTTTTCTTGTAATTGGGCCTTGACTAGTGCTTGCACCCCCCATCATAAATTTGAAACTAAGGTCTTGATTTTGCAATTTTTGATCTCAGATAATACAATAACATTCTTAAATGAGAACAACTCCATGTAAATACTTTAAAGAAGAAGAATTCGTCCTTAAACTTTCATTTGTACTATGAGAAATCAAAACCTTTACTATGGATCACAACCCTAATTAAATCTTGATAAACTTCATTATAAACCTCTTGAATTAGGAAATGATCCATAAAATACCTTGCACAATAACCTTAGTTACATAACAGAAAGGATTCGGATGACTATCAACTTTTGACACACTGATGCCTTAAATTAACCCCACAACACTAGCTGAAAGCTCCGACCTTCAACACTTGAATAAAAGCACATCCTGGCCTCTACCAGAAAACCAAACCTTGTTTGACCACAATTTGGTCAAACCAAGACAAACCTTACGCACTACCATACACATTCTTAACCCGTTATATTTTCCCGAAATCCAACTCACCTTTGCATCAACTTAAGTTTTGACTGCAACATATTTTGGATTTTTGAGTGTAATAATTAGTAGATGGATGTACAAGTGAAAACTATACAGGTAGGACAAATTTGGGGTATCACAGATGCCCCTATCTAATTGGCTTAGACCGAGTCAGATGAACTGCTATGGAGTTCACTCTTTTAAGGTAGAAGTCGATTAGATATGAAGAAAACCCTGAATTTGTCCGAAAAGGAAAGAAAAGCCCGGTAATTAAAACGCTGGTTAAAGGTAAACCTCTGAGTATACTGTGAACAACTGGAAAAAAGGTCACCATCACCAAAAGGATGATGGGATAAAACGCCCGGCTACTATCACCAAAAGGATGATAGAGCAAAACACTATCGCACAATCTGACATTAATGACTATGACAGACCCCTCACTAAAAGGATGACGGAGCGAAACTCACACCGGCCACTACCACCAAAAGGATGATAGGACAAACACTATCGCACAATCTGACACCAATCCAGATGACAGACCCCTCAACAAAAGGATGACGGAGCGAAACTCACACCGGCCACTACCACCAAAAGGATGATAGGACAAACACTAATCGGCTACTACCACCAAAAGGATGATGGAGCAAAACACACACCGGCCACTACCACCAACAGGATGATAGGACAAACACTATCACACAATCTGGCACCAATCCAAGTGACAGATCCCCCACCAAAAGGATGACGGAGCGAAACACACACCGACCACTACCACCAAAAGGATGATAGGACAAACACTATCGCACAATCTGGCACCAATCCAAGTGACAGACCCCCCACCAAAAGGATGACGGAGCGAAACACACACCGACCACTACCACCAAAAGGATGATAGGACAAACACTATCACACAATCTGGAACCAATCCAAGTGACAGGTCCCCCACCAAAAGGATGACGGAGCGAAACACACACCGGCCACTACCACCAAAAGGATGATAGGACAAACACTATCGCACAATCTGGCACCAATCCAAGTGACAGACCCCCCACCAAAAGGATGACGGAGCGAAACACACACCGACCACTACCACCAAAAGGATGATAGGACAAACACTATCGCACAATCTAGCACCAATCCAAGTGACAGATCCCCCACCAAAAGGATGACGGAGCGAAACACACACCGACCACTACCACCAAAAGGATGATAGGACAAACACTATCGCCACTACAAGAAATATTGTGTTTTCCCAAGTGATATTCACGTCACTAACGTAAAAATCACTTCACTAGCCAATGGTTGCGACGTGGGTAAAACACGCCGGAAATGAAATGGTGGGAACTTTTTCCCATGTGGAAAACACGTCACAAAGTTGTGACAGGATTACCACGTCGCAAATCACAAAATAAAGAAGAAAACTTCCCACGTGAAAACCACGTCACTACTTAGTGACGTGAAAGTCACGTGGGAACTTACCTTTACCAAATTGCTCTGCACGCTTTCGTGACACAAAGTAAATTTAGTACCCATGTGATTCCCACGTCACAAAGTTGTGACCTTGTTATCACGTGGGAAACCTCACAGAATTAATATTTTTCCCATTTTATTCCCACGTCACTAATTAGTGACATGGGATCCACTTCACGGTTAAATTTAATTATAAAAAGAAATAAATAATATTAACTGAAAACAACGTTAAAATTAAAATAAATATTAAATATTAAATATAAATTTAAAATTAAAATAATTTTTAATTAAAATAATATGCATTAAAAATATATAAATATTTAGTCACATGAAATTCACGTCACAAATACAAATAATAATAATAAAAGTTGTGACGTAATATTCACGTCATAAATAAAAATAATAATTAAAAAAAATTATTCTTCGCCACTAAATAATTAATCTTCGTTTTGGTGATCATCTTCGGGAGAATAATTCGATCTCGAGGCAAACTATTTTTGCATTTGTGCCTCCATGTCTGATTGCCGCTTCCTCATTTCCTCTATTTCAGCATTTTGTCTATTTCTCATATCATCCATTTCGGCCTTTAGGGCCGCCTCACGTGTCTCCGCCTCTCGTCTCGCCTCAGCTAGAGCTAACTGTCTCACTGTTGCCAACATTTCTGGTGTCAATTCTGCCGGGCGCGATCCTCCTTCCCCATCATCGAGTCTCTGAAATAAAGTTCGGTCCCCTTTTCTATAATCACCAGCCAAAGACCCCAGACCAAAAAAACATCCATTAACTCTCTTCCCGCCTACTGTTAAATTCCAAATATAAAGATCAACGCGTGGATCAAGCGGTGCATCCCCAATCGGCGTATATTGAGGACTTTCAGTTAGAAATTGGACAAGCAATGTCTGGTACAACTCCTACACACACATTAAAAAAAATTAAATTAAATATAATTTAAACAATTTAATTATATAGTAATTATGAAATTAAAAGAATTCAACTATAATAAACAAGTTACCAAGGTTTATTTGGAACGGCCGTCAACAAAGTCGCCCGATTTTTTGGTTCGAGTCTTCACAAATAGCTCATTAATTCGTGGCTCCCTCCCCAAGTCCTTTTTCTAATTAAAATAATGAAGCTAAATAAAATATATAATAATTCCAAAAAAAAACTTAAAAAAATAGTTATAGTTACCATTCGTCGACGATGTTCGCCGATACTGATACTTCCAACTGTATTAAGACAGCCACCTGCTTCAGATGCCCTCATCTTTTTAGCATGTTCAGATCTTCGCTAAAAATCTTCTGTCTTCCACCACTCAACAAGTTCACCAAATATTTCCTCGCCTATCCAGTTAGGACGAGTTTGATCTCTTTCCCAACGTTGTCTAGCATTCCTAAGCATGTCAGATAATCTGATAGATACCTTACTTTTGATTTTTTTTTAATTTTGAACTCGTCAAATTTCTGCCAAGTACACCTTTCCTGCAAGTTATATGACATCCAAATAAAACGTTAGATATATATATAAAAAAAATCGTGATAAAATAACATAACTATAATAAAAATACAACTTACCTTGAATTTATCAAACCATATATCTTTCTCATTATCTGGGAGCTCTCCGAAAGACTTAATGAGTTTTGTATACATCAATTGAATGACCCAGTTTACAGCTTTAGCAGCAGGACGACACAGATCAAAACTAAACAACAATAATTTGAGCGAGTATTAAACATAAAATGACAATATATAGCTAAATAAATATTATAAATTAAAAACATACCAAGATCCCTCAGGCCTAATCAGATGTCGTCCTTTAACCACCAAATGCTCCTCTGCAACAGGATTTGTCTGCTCCTCATGAACATCGTCATCCCCCTGAACAGTGTGGTCATCCTGCTGCTGACGCACAGGTATATGTGTGGGGTGTGGAATGCGGGAGCCAGATCCCTCTGGCTGGGGTGTGGAGGGTGTCGGCTGAGGAAAACTAGATCCTAAAGGCTGCGGCGTGAAGGAATACTGCTGAGGAAAAACAGATCCCACAGGCTGTGCGAAGTGAGTCTGCTGAGAAAAACTAGATCCCCCAGGCTGCGGCGTGAAGGAATACTGCTGAGGAAGAAAACTAGCTCCCCCAGGAAAACTAGATCCCCCAGACTGCTGCGTAAACGTAGATGGTACCCCAAGCGGATGCATGAAAGATCCCCCAAACAGACTAATAAATGATGGATTCCCAGATGGAACCGTTTGGGAGGAGGAGAGTAATGTCGTAAATGGCTGTGAAGTGTCTACGGGCATTAGATCTGCCTGAGACTGTGGGCGAGAAGCATACATGGGCGAGGGCGGTACCTCACGTACTCTGGCTCTCGAACGAGGTTGGGTCTCCTTAGCCTTACCCTTGTCAGTTCGGGGTGGCATTGTATCTATTTTGAAATAGTTATCAATAAATAAATAATACGTAAATAAATCAAGAAGACTCTTCATGCTCTTCGTAAATAAATAATACGTAAATAATACATTTGCATTCATATAAAACAAATAATACATTAATAAAAATTGTCCGAACACATATAAAACTATCTATTCAAACTCTTCATGCTCTTCGGCCATATTATTTTCATCATCTGATCCAACAATGTCCTCAGATCCAATATCTTCATGCTCTTTGTCCACATTATTATCTACCAACAAAACAGACGCATCAATTTGATGACCCTCGACCAATGTATCACACAAATTTGTAATTTCTTCAACTTCAACCACATCATTAATTTGAGAAATTTCATGGTCTTGGTAAGCAACATCTTCCATTAGATCATCAGTTTCAATATGACCCAATGGTTTTGTTTTGATTACAACACACCATCCACGTTTACGTGACTGAATTGAAGGGTACGGAACATAATAAACTTGTTTAACGATATGTGACATTATGAAAGGGTCATACTCTTTGTACCTTCTGTCCATTCGAATATCAACAATGTTATATTTCTTATCTATTTTTGTGCCCCTGGAAGATGAATCATACCAATCACAATAAAACAAGACAACTCTATTTTCCGAGTCCAAGTAATTGTATGCCAACTCGTAAATATGCGTAACAACGCCGTAGAAGTCGTCTTCACCACCATCTGTAACTCCTTTAACAAATACACCACTATTTATGGTTTTTTTTCCCTTCTGTCCACGTTTGGGTGTGAAATTTATAGTCGTTCACAAAGTATGTGTGCCATTCAATTGCTCTTTGAACAGGCTCTCTAGATAAGTTACGCAAATGAAGTATTTCTTGAGTCGGTGCAACAATGCATGACAATTGATCCTTGAACCATGCTGGAAAAGATGCATGTATTTGACCGGTAGTTGCTTGTTCACCGGTGCTTTGAAAATAGGAGGCGTTAAATGCCCTATAAAGAAACACATTTTAAGTTAGATGTAATAATTCAATTTGTAAAGCCATATAAGTAGATACGTTAGGGGTATACTTACTCAAGATATGGCCTAACTTCAATACAGTTAATAAGAACATGAACGTGTGCAGATTGCAATTCTTTTTGGGTCAGCCAATGCACATTCTCCTTTCCAGAGGGGCGACCGGGAAGACCGAAGATTGACAAGGTAAACTGACTTCTTTTGTTAACATCAAATTCATTCCTTATGATTCTTGGAGTTAACATCAAATGATTGAAATAATGACTGCAAAAATGTGATGTTTCCCGATGCAAATAATGTGCACATATTGATCCTTCAACTTTAGCTTTAGTTTTCACTGATCGCTTTGAATCACCCATGAATATTTCAAAGGGATACATCCACCTGTATTGAACGGGGCCACCAAGATAGGCTTCATATGCAAGATGCACAGGTAGATGCTCCATAGAATCGAAAAAACCAGGTGGAAAAACGCGTTCCAACTTGCATAGAATAACTGGAATATTTTGGTCCAACTTAATGATGTTATCGACTCTTAAAGTTGACGCACAAATATCTTTGAAAAATTGACTTATTTCAGTTAGTGGATATAGCACATGGTTGGGTAGTGAACTAAACGCAATTGGAAGCAATCGTTCCATGAAAACATGACAATGATGACTTTTCATTCCATGCAACTTCCCAGTTTTGGTGTCAGCACACCTTGCTAAATTTGAAGCATAACCATCCGGCATTCTCAGTTCATTTAACCATCGACAAACCGCTTTAGCATCTTGGGAAGTTAGACTGTAACATGCCTTAGGTTTTAATAATTTTCCATTAGGCCGAGACTTCAACTCCAACTCTTTTCTATCACACAAAATTTCCATGTCCCTTCTAGCCTTCTCATTATCCTTTGTTTTTCCTTGAACATCCATCACTGTGTTAAATATATTATCGAAGAAATTCTTTTCAATATGCATAACATCAAGATTATGTCGCAATAAATTATCTTTCCAATATGGGAGGTCCCAAAATATACTTCTTTTTGTCCAATTGTGTTTGACCCCATATCCTTCAATTCTATATGCTTCACCGTAATCTGTAAATTTGGGCAGTTCAGAAACTCGATTCCGTATTTCCTCTGGTGACAATCGCGGAGGAGGCAAATCTTTTACTCATACATCTTTTTTGAAATCAGTCTTGTTTCTTCTAAATACATGGTCTCGTGGTAGGAATCTGCGGTGACAGTCAAACCACGAACATTTCCCTCCAAATTCCAAAGTAAAAGCCTTTGTAAATTCCATGCAATGTGGACATCCCATTTTGCCATGCGTACCCCAACCAGATAACATTCCATAAGCGGGAAAGTCATTAATAGTCCACATCAAGGCAGCTCGCAAAGTGAAGTTTTGTTTGCGAGATATATCATAGGTCCATTCTCCAATCCACAGCCTCTTCAAATCATCTATTAAAGGTTGCAAATAAACGTCGATTTCGGATTTAGGACTTGACGGTCCTGGAATGAGGCAAGTCAAAAACATGTATGGTTTTGTCATGCACATCTCTGGAGGGAGGTTGTAAGGGGTTACGATAACTGGCCAACAGGAATACGCAATTGCAGATGCTTGGACGTATGGAGTAAAACCATCAGAGTATAGTCCGAGCCTGACATTTCTAGGTTCTGCAGCAAAATCAGAATGTACCCTATCAAAATGTTTCCATGCCTCACCGTCAGATGGATGCCGCATAATGCCTGAAGATGTTTTGTTTGTATGATGCCATGTCATTTGACTTGCACTATGCATTGAAGCAAACAATCTTTTTAGCCTTGGTATTATCGGCAAATAAAACATGGACTTCACTGCTACACGTTTTTGTTTACGGTTAATGGCTTTACTACGAACTTGATATCTCGGACTCTTACAGAACTTACATTCCTCCAACGCCTCATCATTAATACCAAACTCATTGTCATAAAACAACATACATCCATTTATGCAACAATCAATCCTTCGTACTTCTAAACCCAACTTCGACACCAACCTCTTTGCATCATAATAACTTGTAGGCAAGTTGTCTTTCGTAGGAGTCGCATCCAACATCATTTTTGCAAAGTATTCCAAACACTGATCAAGAACATTCCAATTTGACTTTGCAGCCAATAATCTCACACACATTGATAATTTTGAATCTGCCGACCCCTCAAACAACGGTGTATTCATTTCTTTCAACAATTGGTAAAATCTTTGTGCTTCCTCATTCGGCAACTCTTCCCCATCAAAATCCTGAGGTTCATCATATGTCACATTTACTCCAAATGCATTTCCAACCATTTCATCGATCAAATTAAATTGTTCATCAAATTCCATGTGTGATCGACTGCTTGATGCGTGTGTATTAGTTGTCTCTGCATATACGTTACTCGGCAGTTGTTCTCCATTATATGTCCAAACCCAATAATTTTTAATGAAACCCTTCCTCTTCAAATGACGTTCAACTTCCTCTGGGTCACTAATTATAGATCTACATTCACATTTAAGACAAGGACATCTCACTCCTCCTTCACGTCGACAACATTCTTGTGCAAATGCCCACGTGATAAACCCCTTAAGTCCTTCCTCAAAATTTGCCGTAAGTCCACGTCTGCCTGGTAACGTTCTATTGTACATCCAACTACGATAGTAACGAAATATTCCATACTGCACAATTGTACTAAATATCATTATATATCATTTTAATAAAATATGTAATTTAAATCTATTTTTTCTATTTTGACACCAACCTAATAAAATATGTTCACTAAAATAATATATATTAATTATTTTTAAAATATAATATATATTCTTTATTTTTAAAGTATAATATATTCATTAAAGTATAATATATATTCACTATATATTTTAAAGTATAATATATATTCATTATTTTTAAATTCATTATTTTTAAAGTATAATATAAATTCATTAAAATAATATATTATACTAATATTAATAACATATTTAAAGTATAATATATATTCATTTTTTTTAAAGTATAATATATATTCATTATTTTTAAAGTATAATATATTCACTATATATTTTAAAGTATAATATATATTCATTATTTTTATATTCGTTATTTTTAAAGTATAATATAAATTCACTAAAATAATATATTATACTAATATTAATAACATATTTAAAGTATAATATATATTCATTAATATGTATAATTGATTTAAAAAAACTGTTTTATTATATTCATTAATTTAATAATATATTATGTTTACTAAAATAATACATATTAAAAAACTGTTTTATTATTTAAAAAACTGTTTTATTATTTTAAAAAACTGTTTTATTAAAACAATATATATTATGTTTACTAAATTATAATAACTATTTAATAATATATATTATTCTATAATAATATATTCTATAATATATATTCATTAATATGTATAATTGATTTAAAAAAACTGTTTTATTATATTCATTAATTTAATAATATATTATGTTCACTAAAATAATATATTATACTAATATTACTAACATATTTAAAGTATAATATATATTCATTAATATGTATAATTGATTTAAAAAAACTGTTTTATTATATTCATTAATTTAATAATATATTGTGTTTACTAAAATAATATATATTAAAAAACTGTTTTATTATTTAAAAAACTGTTTTATTATTTTAAAAAACTGTTTTATTAAAATAATATATATTATGTTTACTAAATTATAATAACTATTTAATAATATATATTATTCTATAATATGTATAATTGATTTACTAAAAATCACACAACATAATATTTAATTAAAAATCTGTTTAAAAATCACACAACATAATATAAATCTGTTTTTTTAATTTGTTTCAAATAAATAATCTATTTTTTTAATTAAAAATCACATAACATATTATTTTTATTTTTGCTTTCTAAAATTTAAAACACAATATACAATACATTATATCACAATATTTCTAAAATCTAAAATTTTCTAACCTAACTATCAAAGTTTTCAACAACAACAATACAATATATAATAAATATAAACAAATTAAAATTCATAAATACCTCTAAGCTTCCAATATGGAGGACTTCTTATAAATTAATATTGTTAGATCTGAAAAAAAAATTAACAGTTAATAATAAAAAAAATATAAAATAAACTATAACATGAAACAATCACAAAACCAACTAATATTCTTCACCTTAAATTTTTTGCAAATAAAACTTTGTTGGAGTAACAGCCCCAGCAGCGGAAGAGAAAACCAAAGGGGGAAGAAGAAGGAGCTGTGGGAGTTTTGCAATGAGACGAGGACTTGAAGAAATTCTGAGATTTTGTTTATATAAGGGATGTTGCGACGTGGAATACGCTTCAGAAAGTTGCGACGTGTAGGGAAGGTCAGTAATTTGCGACGTGGCAAACACTTCAGAAAGTTGCGACGTGAAATGGAGGTCGCAACTGTATTTCCATTAAATGTCAGCTTATCTTATAAAGGTTGCGACGTGGCTTTTACTTCAGAAATTTGCGACGTGATTTGAAAGTCGGAACATCCCCCCTATATTAAATTATTACCGTTGGTCCACTAAATGCCAACGCAACGGGAAGGAAATTATTGATGTAAGTGAGTTGCGAAGTGAAAATCATGTGGGTAACTTGTGACCTTTTTGAATTTTAAGTTCCCTAGTGGTTTACACGCCACAACAGAATTTGTCGAAAATTCAAATTTCCCTCTCCCTTAAAATTCCAAAATTTTGTTCCAGAGTTTGGCAGTGGAAATTTTATTAATAAAAAATGTTAGTGACGTGGTAATCACTTGGCAACACAATTTTTTACCCACGTGTTTACCACGTCACTAATTCACTAGGGAAATACAACATTTTCTTGTAGTGCGCACAATCTGGCACCAATCCAAGTGACAGACCCCCCACCAAAAGGATGACGGAGCAAAACACACACCGACCACTACCACCAAAAGCATGATAGGACAAACACTATCGCACAATCTGGCACCAATCCAAGTGACAGATCCCCCACCAAAAGGATGACGGAGCGAAACACACACCGGCCGCTACCACCAAAAGGATGATAGGACAAACACTAATTTGAAGGTTACCAACACCAAAAGGATGCAGGCTAGGTTGAACCGACGAAGTTCGGCTATCACCAAAGGATGATAGTAGGGCAATTGACAACGGTCACGCTTGCTGGATACAACTCATTGGGGAACACCCAAGAGGAAGATTTGATTGGAATGAATCAAAGGGGTACGCCCACCGTTTTGCTTGGAAGTCACAGTTTCGTTGAAATGATTTCATGGTTACGCCCATGAACTCTGAAGAGGATGCCCCTGACTGGGCTGAGTTTTTCTTGATATGTCTTGGTCAACAAAAGGTCGAACAACTTCGTGAGGAACGCTCACATCTTTGCTGAAGATGCCCCTGTCTGGGATGAACCTTGCACTGAAGCTCTTGGATCTGGCCAACAAAAGGTTGAACAACTTCGTGGAGAACGCCCACGGTTTTGAGTGGTATGCCCCTGACTGGGCTGAATGTTGTCTTGAGGATCTGATAAGTCACGAGGTTGAAGTGCGTCATGGAAAACACCCATGGTCTTGAAAAAGGTGCCCCTGACTGGGCTGAATCTTGCTTTGAATGTCTTTGAATTTTGTGGGAGAAACCCACAGTCTTGCAAAAATGCCCCTGACTGGGATGATGATTGCTTTGAAGCTCTTGAACTTCATGGAGAAACCCACGGTCTTGTGGAGGACCCCCTGACTGGGCTGATGATGGTCTTGGAAATCTCCGAGATTGATCCTAGACCTTGACTTGCATATGCGAATGCTGGATGATAATGATGCTCCATAGTGAATGGAAGTGCAAATGAAAATGCTGACGCGTAGAGATGCAAAAGCTGGGGAAGTATGATATGATTGGAGCATGCATATGATGTAAGATGCTTATGAGGTCGAATGCGATGCGTATGATGCATATGATTGCAGACGGGAGATGGGAAATGCAGGGAGACTCCAGCGTGGTGGTCTTTTCGTAGTTGCCAATGCGAATTGGACTTTGGATGGTGGGATGGATTGACTTCCTCGACACGCAGTTGGTTGAAGACGCCATGACCGAAGCAGAAGATGTCCTTGATGCCCCAAGTCTGAGTTCTTGGTGATTCGTTGTGAATTTGCTTCAGAGAAGGCTGCAACTCTGCTTGATGATCAGGGTAACTTGGTCCTGCCCTAGTCTGAATATGGTAATGATATGCCCCTGCTCGAGCTGTTGAATGATTTTCCCTAGCCTGTGGGCTTTGAAATAATCTTGCCTCGTGTACGCCACTAAAAGTCAAGTTCCTCCCTGATTGCCCCTTGTTGAGATGTCGTTGAATACCTAGCACTGATTTGCAATTAAAACTGTACATTCATAAATGGTAATATTAATGCAAAGTTCAATGTAAATTTTGAAAAAGTGTGTCATTTATTGAGAGTGTCGTGCTGATTTTGATTGGTGTGAAAGATATATCAAGAGAAATGACACCAATGGTGATGATTAGAAATCATGTGAAGAGTCAGGTTACGCAACCTTGCGATAGTATGCTTTCAGAATAAACCTCGCCTCAATTAGGTCTTTCGAGGGCTGTAACGTGGTATGGTTCATGGTTTATGGAACAAAGGTATTAGGCTCAAAGTATGATTTATACCCACCCCTTCTTCTTAATGATCTCCAGTCCTACGTTTAGTTAATTCTGCACATGCTTGTCTTGACGGTGTAAACTCGATGGCAGTCACCTTATTTTGATGGATATCAGTGACCCTATTTAAATGGCCACTAAATCTTATTTTGTTTTTGTCGAGGGTTTCGGGGTCCTCTTTTGTTTTTGTTTTTGATCCCTAACTTTTGCATGGATTGATTTTGCTTGTCAGATCCATCGGGATTGCCTTGATTTTGCCTAAGTCCCCTCTAAGGTGTTTGACTTAGTAGGCTTTTGATTTTTTTGAATTTTGTTGGAAGGTTGTGACTGCCATGTCATGGGTCTTTGATGAACAACCGTCTTCTGGATTTTTCTTCGTTGATTCGGGATTGGATTAACTGAACACTACCCTGCCCCAGGTTAAGTGTAAAGGTTTGAATATCCGAAGGAAACTACTACTTCTAGGCTCGAAGCGATTTACTAGGGATTAACTCCTTATATCTTTGGTGTTTAGGGGAATTGAAAACAATGCATGTACATCATTGACGGGATTCTGCCTGAAAGCATACGGTTTGCAATTATGGGTATCTCGTTTTCATCATCCTCCCTCAAATCATGCTAAACAACAGTGAATAGAGCGGAGTGAATAAATGTGCTGGTGATAAGTGAAAAATGAGTGAATACGACATAACTAATTCAAAACATGCATAAACGATACATTAATGAAAATCGAATACGAATGGCAATTGTTCAAAGCATACAATACTTAAACAAACAAAGACAGAAATAATAAATGCGAAATATGAAATGTCAACATGACTTCCTTCTTCGGGGATGAACTTGACTTGACTGGATCTGATATGACTGATGCTGACACTATTTTGTCGGTGGCATTGGATTGTTGATGACGTTTGGATTGTTGATGACGTTTGGAGACTTCCAATTGAAGTTGATGGCATCCTTGTCGATCATGTCTTGGATCTTGTGCTTGAAAGCCCTGCAGTTCTCAATGGTATGACCTGGAGCGCCCTTATGAAACTCACAATGAGCATTTGCATCGTAGTCGGCAGGAATGACAGTTGGGGGAGCCAAATCTCTCGGAACAACAACTTTCTTCTCCATCAACTGAGCAAAGATACTAGCATATGTCATTAGCAGGCGATCAAATACTCTATCAGGCTTCCATGTCCTCTGCTGACGCTGTTGGCGAGCACCTTGTTGTTGTTGAGCAGCTTGCATCTGCTGTTGCTGAGGAGGATATTGGTATCCTTGTTGGTTGTAGGCTTGTTGCTGAGGAGCTTGTTGCTGTGGCGTCTAAGCTTGCACTGCTTGAATAGCGGGCTGATAAGGCGTTGGAGCATATTGCGCAACAGAAACATACGGATACTGATAATAGGGAACTTGATAAGGCATAGGAACGGGAGCTTGTTGAGAAGCTTGCCCTTTCTGCAAATAGATGGCATTTGTTTCGCCCTCTTTCTTCTTGTATCCATTGAAAGGCTTCTTGGCATTGGCTTGATTGTTAGAACCTCCTGGAATCTTTCCACTCTTCAGACCTTCTTCAATTCTCTCACCGACGATCACCAGGTCAGAGAATCCAGCAGAGACACTACCGATCAACTTCTTGTAGTATTGGCCTTGCAATGTACCCATGAAGATGTCAATCAGTTCACGGTCAACAAGAGGTGGATGCACCCTTGCAGCTAGCTCTCTCCATCGTTGCGCGTACTCCTTGAAGGATTCACTATCCTTCTGAGTCATACTCTGAAGCTGAGTACGATTCGGAGCAAGATCTGTGTTGTATTTTTACTACTTGACAAATGCATCGGCTAGCTTGGCCCAAGTGCGCACGCTGTTACGTTCCAGCTGCATATACCATTCAAGTGATGCCCCAGACAAGCTGTCTTGAAAGCAATGAATCATGAGCTTTTCGTCTCTGGCATAGGCAGCCATCTTGCGACAGTACATCTTCATATGAATGTTTGGACAACTGAGACCTTTGTACTTCGAAAATTCGGGCACTTTGAACTTGGGCGGGATGACGACATCAGGCACCAAGCACATTTCTAAAGCACTGATAGGGATTGAATTGTGCCCCTCCATAACTCGAAATTTCTCAGCTAGGTCTCGATACATCTTCACAGCTTCTGATTCCTGAGCAGCAACAGGACTAGCAATGGGAATAACAGCATGATAGTTTTGCACATCGTCATACTGATCCACCATATTATCTTTGTTATGAGGAATGGGGATCTGAACCACAGTTGGCTGGACTTGCAGAATAGCTCCAACAGTAACTCCAGGCGCTGGGATTGGCTGAGAAGTGGTCCCTTCAGCTGCGGTAGCGAAATTCATTGGCATTCCATAGGGATTAGGGACAGGAGCTGAGAGCCTTGGGGTAGACACTTGCGCCTGACCATTGTTGTTGACCATAGCAGCAGCTTCACGTTGTTCTTCCTCTCTTCTAGTGGTGATAATGGCTTCGAGGATCTGGTCAATCTTTCCTTTGATAGAATCCAACTCTTCCCTGAAGGTAGCTTGCTCTTGATGAATCTGCTCCATCATTCGTCTTATGTTGGCTCTAGTTGCGTACTGGTGTTGAGGAATCAACTTGATTTACTGGATATGAAGGAAAGAGAAACATGAGAAACTACTGAAGGAAAGAGAATGCAAGATGCACAACAAATGACATGCAATGCAAATGATATGCAATGCAATATGCAAGATCCAGGATTACAGGATCACAAATTCAAACAGTTCTGAAATTAGCCGGGTGAACGATTCACTGATCACAGTCACTGCTCAAAGAAACCCTACGGGTAGGATTCTAAAACAGGTAGGTGCCTAGAGTCATGGATATCTTTCAAAGATATTACAGCCATGACAAAGCCTCATCACGACGATAACATCCTCAATAGAATCTCCTCTAGGTGAGGTTCTCGTATCTTCCACACGAGAAAGACTTCTCGGAGGCATCAACTACACAACCATCGATACACAGATTCTATAAAAGGTTCTCAGAGTCATAGATCGAGGTTGAAAATACTACTGTAAGAAAGTAATACGTTCAAGGGATCTCATCTGATTGGGGCGTTCGTACTAATTCAAAAATAATTAACACTACCAACCACCATGGATAAAACGGTTAATGGTCCATGGGATCAACGATTCAAGCTCGAAAACATCATTGCCATGGCAAAGACTCACCACAACAACAACATCTCCAAGGAATCTACTCCAAGCGGGGTTTTCGCTTCAACTCAACGTGAAAGACTCCACGCAAGTCTCCACTACACAACCACCATCCTAATCCTAGGGTTATACTCGGACTTGGGTGTAGAGCCATCTCACAAAATAACCATAAGCATATCAACCCCCACGATGCCTCAAGCACAAGTAACAAAGACAAGGATACCAATAGAAAGCGAGAAGAAAAAAAAAACAAGCTAACAACTCAAACTAAGATAGGCTCGACTCTCTCTTGCATGGAGCAATAGTCCCCAGCAGAGTCGCCACCTGTCGCACCTCGAAAATTCATTTGAACATACGACCCTCGCGCAAAAGGCGCGGAAATGCGGTTTGACAGAGTCGCCACCGAACTTTATTATCTTGAATGAACGGGAGAGGAAAATATCGAGAAAACCTCAAAAAGCGGAAGGAACACGGTCTTCGCAACCTAATGTTCCTAGGTTCGGGAGTCAGTTACGCGAGGGGAAGGTATTAGCACCCCTCACGTCCGTTGTACTCAATGGGAACCTCTTAATTCGAGTTGTGATGGATGTTAGCTAAACTTATTTCTTCTCTTCTCAATACTAGATACTAAAACGATACTGTAAAGGCTAAAGACGCTAGGGGAAATGGGGTGGTTTAAAGGATAGGGTGCTCGCCAAGGATTGGGGCCCTTGTGCCTACGTATGCTCATTCGGACGAGAACGAGAAATCAGAGCTCTTGTAGTTCGACTACGGGAAAGGATGGGGGGAAATGGAAGATGGAGGGGATTTGTGCTTTCCAAGATCATCGTAATCTTGTGCCTACGTATCTTACATTCAGACGAGAATGAAGAATCAGAGCAGTCGTAGTTCGTGGTAACGACCACGAAAGAAACGGGTTTGAATTGGTTTGAAGGTGGGTACGGATGACGATTACTTGAAGCTTAAGAAAGACTTCTCGGACCCAAGTAATCGGGAGAGTGAACCAAAAACTTGGAACTCTCTCTTTTTCATCTTGAAGAAAAAGGTTGTGTTTGAAAGGGTGAAGTTGAATTGATGACGATTACTTAAAGCTTAAGAAATACTTCTCGGACCCAAGTAATCGGGAGAACGAACCAAAGACTTGGAACTCTCTCTTTTTCATCGCAAAAGAAGGTTGTTTGAATGGGTAACGTTGATCGAATGACGACTACTTGAAGCTTAAGAAAGGCTTATCGGACCCATGTAGTCGGGAGAGCAAACCAAAGACTTGGAACCCTCTCTTTTCCATCGCAAAAGAAGGTTGTTTGAATGGGTGACGTTGATCGGATGACGACTACTTGAAGCTTAAGAAAGGCTTCTCGGACCCAAGTAGTCGGGAGAGCGAACCAAAGACTTGGAACCCTCTCTTTTCCACCGTGAAAAGAAAGTTGTTTGAGTTTGAAATGGAGTTTGAGAGGATGAGTAGTTGAAGGATGGTTGAACGTTGTCGAGTTGTTAATGTTATTTAAAGGTGTCAATTACTCACACACGAATAAGATAACTCGCATCCAAACAACCGAAAGCAAGATCAAAGACTTGAACCTACTCTTTACACCTTGAAAATAATTAGATAGTTGTTAATTGATTGATGGTTTATTACGAAAATCCGCTTGACGTTGGATCAAGGGTTTGACTTATTATCGCGTGCAAAGCGTGTAATGGACATGGTTTGAAAAACGGGACCGACTTGACTTACGCATCAAGGGTCGAGTTGTGTGCAATAGGTTGATGGCAAATGCGTATGAGCACTCGACTTACAAGGGTTTGAAAATGGCTCGATGACGAATCGAGAATTAGTTTGAAAATAGTTTGATCCGCTCTAGTCCCTATGAGTTCTCCTAGGAGTTAAACTAATAATCAAAGAAATGCGAAACATACATCGGAATGGGAGAGGGGTACATGTAAGTTACACGGGATTGCACGAAATAAAGGGGTCTCATTGTCAGGTAGCCCAAGAGAAAGTCGTGCGTGTGCATTGTGTCCTAAACTACGCCTTGAGCAAAGTCGGGCACGACTCAAAATTAGGGTTCCTGCAAATAACCAAAGATACAACGGTCCACCAATTCGGCTTTTAGGATATCGATAGTTTATTATGTGTTTTCGATTATATGTGAGTGAGAATGAATAATGAGTATGACAATATGAATATAGCAAGATAATATAACAATAATATTCACAATAATATTTAACGAAAATTAAAGTTATTGGCTAGTTTAGTGAATCGAATCGGGACACAAAAGAATAAGATCTCGTCTTAATCGCAAACATAATGCCGATTAATCGAAGGCAGCCTATCACGATCCCAAAGTAAGGAAAATGACCCCAATGGTCATTCCCCATAGATTTGAAACCGAGAAGGTTATCAACTTCGATACGCGACGCTTAAGAATAAAAGACTTCATCGATCCAAAAATTGAAATAAAATCGGAGAATGAAAGTGGTCTCGGATCCTTTGTTTCACGCCAATAATTTGACGGTTAAACGGTGGAAACTTCTTCATCGACCAAAACAGATAGAAACGGGGCAAAATGCCCAATAACAAATGAAAAAGGAATTCGACTTAAAATATATAAGACTTTCTAAAAAAATTGAAATGAAAAATAATACAAACTCTAACATGAAATAAAATATATAAAATTCTAAAAATATAATAGAACTAATATATAAACTATGAATAATATATAATAATAAAAAAAACATAATTAATATTAAGAAATAAAGAAAAGAAAAAACAGGGGTGGATATTGAAATAGAAACGGGAGTGTGAATATGAGAGGGATCATATGGGCTTGTGAGCCCATCACCCTAGAAATAACATTGCGAAAACGTGGGTGTGCTGATATAGAGTAGGTGTGTAATTAAGGAACCACAAATGGGCTACAAAGCCCATTAACCCAAGGCACGGTTGAGAATGAAGCCACAAATTCCATTTTTCTTTTAACAAAACAGAAATAACAAAAATAAAATGGGAGAAACCAACGTTGACGGTGCGGACTAAATGCAAGCACACTATCTCCAATCTTTCATTTCAAAACCTCAAAACAATCCTTCGAACAACGTTTGATTTCTCGTTCACTCTGTCTCGACCATGTTCAACTTCATTTCCTCTCTCTCCATTCATCTTCGATTTGGATTCACTAATATCTTTCTCTTCTTTCTCCTTCGATTTTGAATCCCTACTTCTTCTTCATCTCCTAATTTCTCTATTTGGGGCTTTGTATTAGGAAATGGGTTCTGTTTGGTTATTGAAGGTGATGAGTTTTGGGTGTTGAAGAGTGAGTTTCGATGGGGATTTTTGGAGTTGTTTTGAGGGTTTTCGAATGGTTTGAGAAGGGTTATGATTCAAGGAATGTTGAAGGTGGTTGGTTGGTGGTTTTGATTTATTTGAAGGTTTAGTTGGAAATCGTGGGATTTTGGATATGGAAGAAAAGCATTTGGGGAAGAAAGCGTTCTGTTTTAAGAAAAAGTTGAGGGTTTCCGATTTATTATTCTATCGAAGGAGAAGAGAAAAGGTTGGTTCAAAGTTTTTAATTGCAGATTTTTTTAGAGGTATCGTGGAAGTTTTGAGGGAGAGAGGTTAGTTTTGGAGTGAACATATTTGAAGGGAGTGGTTTTTTCAATGGAGGTGAGATCCCCTCAGTTTTGGTTTGAAGCTCAAGGTTATAGTGTCATTGTTGCGTGAAAATGAGGTCCTCTTTTCCATCTGCTTTGCACCGTTTTCAATGTATCATTTGAGACGTCGTTGTACAACCTGCAGGTCATGGCTGGGTGTAGCTTTGTCTTATTGTGTTGTTTTTTCCTTTGTATTGGCTGGCTGTAATTATGTGGTAATGTACCTTTGCTGCTCCATTTGCAGGTCCTTGTCCAGGTTTCGTCGGTTTGTGCTGGTCGAAAGAAGTCCGGTTGGTAATGCGTGGTTCAAACGCGTGCTTCCTGCGGAAATTGGGTACTGCTACATAGCGTACCATATGTTGAGGTGTAGGCTGCGAGTGTAATGTTACATATTTGCAGTTTGATGTGTGGCTTTGTTTGTCTTTGGCAGAGTGTTTGCGGGTTTTGGAATAGGTAGCTGGTACCATACAGTGGGGTCCAAGCCAAGTTATCCTTTTGTGCAGGTCCTATGAAGTTGTGGTCGGCTGGTGTTTGGAATTGCTGTGAATATAGTTTCTTCTGCTTTATCTCCTCTTGGATGTACGACTGTTATGTATTTTGTATCTTGCAATTATTCAATTGAATTGTATTTTTATTATCTTCAAGCTCAAATTGTTTGTAACTTGTAGCTCTTTCTTTTGGGAGTTGGACCGTGTAGTCATGAATTTCTTTGTGCTAATTCTGAATGTTAATTGATTCTTGTAAAACATTAATGGGCCTAATGCAAAATGTGAATTTTTCTCTTTTTTCTTGTAATTGGGCCTTGACTAGTGCTTGCACCCCCCATCATAAATTTGAAACTAAGGTCTTGATTTTGCAATTTTTGATCTTAGATAATACAACAACATTCTTAAATGAGAACAACTCCATGTAAATACTTTAAAGAAGAAGAATTCGTCCTTAAACTTTCATTTGTACTATGAGAAATCAAAACCTTTACTATGGATCACAACCCTAATTAAATCTTGATAAACTTCGTTATAAACCTCTTGAATTAGGAAATGATCCACAAAATACCTTGCACAATAACCTTAGTTACAGAACAGAAAGGATTCGGATGACTATCAACTTTTGACACACTGATGCCTTAAATTAACCCCACAACACTAGCTGAAAGCTCTGACCTTCAACACTTGAATAAAAGCACATCCTGGCCTCTATCAGAAATCCAAACCTTGTTTGACCACAATTTGGTCAAACCAAGACAAACCTTACGCACTACCATACACATTCTTAACCCGGTATCTTTGCCCGACATCCAACTCACCTTTGCATCAACTTAAGTTTTAACAGCAACATATTTTGGATTTTTGAGTGTAATAATTAGTAGATGGATGTACAAGTGAAAACTATACAGGTAGGACAAATTTGGGGTATGACAGTTTCAAGAATTTCATTAGTCAGTTGTAAACGTCTTCTAGGAAAGGCTGGAAAAGGTTTTAGACTTTAAAATGTAAGACTTTTTTGAATTTGCAAAGGACTGTTAAATTCCTTAAAACTAAGAATGATATGATGCTGGATGCAACACACAACCCCACACAAACAAACAAAGGTACTAGGTTAGAGGAACATGAGCGGAGCTAAGGTCCACCCCTCCCAAAAGGTATGTACTATTGGTAAATTGTACCTGCAGAACAAGGTTCTAGAGAGGTGCCCAAAGTCATCAGTCCGATCTTTCGGATATTATCAATTTCACGATTAACTTGGTGGTTAATAATATTCTCAAGAGAATCTCTTTCGAGTGTACCATCGTGTAGCAACTATTTTGGGAATACTCTCTCATAGTCCTTGCACTAAGTCCTAGATAAGGCTAAACTGTGTTTAGGTACCTACGGTCCCCAGTATCACAGACTCCTAGGTTGAAAATAGTGAGTGTTTTCACGAATACTTGTTCAACAATACTAATTTTCAAGAGGGCCTCAACTGAGCGGCGATTCTCAAGTCAGCTTGGTCGGGAATCACTCCCTATAAGCCTCGTCGAATATATCACCTTCCTATAATAATTGCACTCAAGTTCGGGTATAGGACTTATCTCACAACAATGATACCCCCAAGCAAAGTACAACATATATATACAAGAAAATAATAAATCCAAATAGTAAGCATAAAAACAAGATAGGGATAACCCTTAAAAGATATTTTATCCCCAGTGAAGTTGCCATTTTCTGTTGTGGTGAGAATAGAATATCAAATTATTGATTAATTTGAATCACAATCTTGATTCACAATCGGTCTTTGATTTATCCGAAGTAAAGGTTAAAGAAAGGAAAACCTATTTTGCATCGTAAACACAATGTGGGGAGAGATCTAGGGTTCGGGGGTTGGTTAAGCTTAGGGAAGGTATTATCATCCTAAACGTCTGTATTACTCTACAGGAACCTCTTGTTTTAAATGTTATTACTATGGTTATTTGCTTAAGGGTAATGCTAAGGGTTAAAGGGTAAAGAGAAAGACCTAAGGGTTAGTCCTAAGTTTACTCACCAAGACTCGCATCTTGTGCCTATGTATCCAAGGTAGAGGATGGAATCAGAGTAATCGTAGTTCCCCTTACAGAGGGAGGAAGAGAGACTTCTTGATTGTGGTCAAGGTTTCAAGGGGGAATAAGCGATCATAAGGAAGCGCTTACTCGGAGTGCAGAAACTCCAATTCTACGTTGTAAAGTTAAATTAAGAGGATGACGTAAGTATTCCACGATAGGAACTTACATGGAGTGCGGTGACTCCTTACCTAAGGCTAGGGTAAATGGTAAAATTATCCACGGCGGGACGCCTAAAAGTATGAGTACGACGACTCGGAATCTACGGCTTGAAAGGTGAAAGATGGACGAGGGTTAAGGGTTATTGACATGGCGGTCAAACGGTTAGACCTTTCCTTCGGAGGGACAATTAACGGAGAATAACCAGAGGAAAATTAATAATGGCGATGTTGCAATAATATACAAATGTGAATGATAGGATAAGAATAATGTTAGATAATGTACAACATAAAATAAATACAAAAACAAAACAAAAAGATTAGTGAACATGTTCATTGATAAATGGGGATGATGTTGGGAATGAAATAAAAGTTAGACAGTTTGAAATAATGAGAAATTAGAAAAGAATTAGAATGACATTAGGGTTTTTAGGTGAAATTTAGAAAAAGTTGGAATTTCATGTCATTAATAAAAATCTTAGGTTAAGGTTAAATTAAGAGAAAGTTAGAATTTTAAATGAAAGTTAGGATTCTAATGAAAAAAAGAAGGTTAGTTTTTTTAATTACAAAATGTTAGAAACTAATTTTAAAAAGGGTTAGAACTTAAAATTAAAAAAAGGAGTTTCTTAAATTAAAAAAAGGGAATTAGAATTAAAAATTAAAAAAGAAAAATTAGAGTTTTAATTAAGAAAAAGTTAATGTTAAAAAAAAGGATGTTAGTTTTTAATTTTTTTAAAAAAAGGATTTTTAATTATTAAAAAAAAAATAGGTTTTAAAAAATGTTTATTTTAAATTAGATAGGGATAACTTTAAATACGAAAATGTTAGATTTAATAAAAAAAGAGTTAGAATCTTAATTTTTAAAGAAAAGTTAATTTTAAAAAGGGAGTTTGATTTTATTTTAAAAAGTGTTATTTTTAATTTTAATTAAAGGAAAAGTTTAGATTCAATTTTTTTAAAACTTTAATAATGTTAGTGCTTTTAAGAATTAGTGTTTTGTTAGAAAAATAAAATAAAATAAAAATATTAACCAAAACAGCACAATAAAATAAAGGAAAACTAAAAAAATATATAACGGGTCAGGCTGGGTGGTCAGGCCCCAGACTCGACACAGGTATACCACAAAAAAGGGGATGGGGAATTCATTTTTAGGGTTTTAACCTTAAATATGCAACAGACGGCGGCGACCCCCTTAGGTGGGTTCTTGCTACGAATTTCATCTCTCTTTCTCTTTTCCTCATCCGCCCCATTCTTCTCCCAATCTCTCTCTTCTCTCTCTCTCTCTCTCTCTCTCTCTCTCTCTCTCTCTCTCTCTCTCTCTCTCTCTCTCTCTCTCTCTCTCTCGCGCGCGCGCGCGCGCATTTTTCTTCTCCTATTCTTCTTCTCCAGCCACGAATGTTCTCTCTTCTTCTTGTTTCTGAATCTGGAAAAAAAAAAGAACAAACAAAAATGTGAAAATGCGACACTTTTATATGGCTTAACGTTTTGCTTGTTAATGGGGATGATGATGACGATGTCTGAGTCAAATGACGGTTTTGGAGATGAGGATGATGTTGTTTCGCTTTGAAGGTTTGTGTTTGGTTTTAGGGGTTTCGACGGACGGCGGTTTGGAGACGAATTTGGCCGATGACGAAATTCTGCTGAGGCTATTATGGGTTTTGTTGTTGTCCGTTGGGTGATGATTTAAGATGATGTTGGTTGTTGTTTCTGGAAGGTTTTTGGGTTGTGGTTTGTAGCCGCCGTTTTGTGATGATTTCCTAATGGTGTTTTTTGTGTTAGGGTTCCGGCTGTCCCATTTTATGATTTTTTTGTGATGATTTTATACTGTTTTTTAGATCTTGTGAACTTGCTGGTGGGCTTGGATGACGATATGATTTACGTTTTTTTATTTATGTAAGGATCTTCAAATTTTCTTATTTTGATGATGATTGGATCTGGTTGGCTTTGATTTGCTGTAGAAAATGATTTTTTGATATTAATTTCTATTTCACTTCAAGGTCCATGATTCTAGATAATAAAATCCGAATTTTGATTTTGTCTGTTGGATTTTTCTGATCCAGGCTTTTGGATATGGATTGAGGCCTGTTTGGACCCAGAAAAAAATCATATTTTGTCGAACTTTTTCTCTCTCTAAGAACTGATATTGTCGGGTTTTGCTTGAGGTCAGAGATGGAAACAAATGGGGGATTCAGTAGCAACTTTTGTTGCCCCCTCCCCCCCCCCCCCCCCCCCCCCCCCCCCGGACCCGATGATGACATTGTTTCTGAGGGTCTGAAAAAAAATTAGAAAATCATTTCCTTTTCGATTAAAATAGATTGGCTTCCATCTGACATTTTTTTATCTGACGTGTCTTATTTTGCAGGTTTGGAAGATTCGAGAACTCGAAGACTCGGCAGTTGAAGACTTAGTCTTAGAAATTTAGGACCTAGAATTTAGGATTTTAAATTGTAATCTTCAAAAAATGTAAATTCCTAGACATTGCTGCAATCTGAATATTGTATGGAAATTGGCCTTGAATAAAATAAATAAATTCAATCTTGTAGCAAAAATGAATTTTATTCCTCCCCATTTAAATTCCAAGTCGTATTTCGAATAAACTTGACTTTTGTAACCTGAATTGAATCCATTGATACTCACGACAAAACAAAACTGTTGTTCACTATAAATCAGATACAAACCGTAAGTCCCATCGTGCCTCTAAAATTTAAACTCGTAACCAGTAGTGAAGGAAAAAAATGAATGTGTGCACTTGTTTAGATAACTTCCTTGAAGCAATTCTCGCACTGATTCAATCCCAATCCGTCAGACCTTAACAACCTCAAATCAAACAAATCCAATCAATTAATAACCCACATTTCATATGACGACTAGCAATTCAATTCTCGACTCTGGAGGAACTGTACCGAGAAATTTGATGTGAATACTGTCATATAAGTTCAACCCATTCTCAAACCAAAGTCGCATAATTCGGGGATATAAAACCCTAATCGCTTGAGGACCCTATGATAATGACTTGGCTCTAGTAGCGCATCCGTACTCCCACAAATTAAAAGGCAAATGATATTATCTTCTAATTGTTCAACACACCTGCAAAATGAACAAACTGAGCAAACCGGTTAGCGGTTAGTTAAAAAAATGAGAGATGAAATGAAATTCTAAATGAATCTAAGGGTAAAATTTTGGATATGACACCAAGAAAGTCCCCAATACTCTCTACTTTAATCCTAAGTGTGTACTCAAGCCTGGGTAGTGGTCTTATCTCTCATGGAACAACCCTCCCAACAGCACAACAACAATAACATAATAGGATAACAATAATATGCAACAGTAAAATGCAAATGCAATAACATACAATAAATATAACATACATATGCACAAAAATAAACACCCAATGAAAAAAAAAACAGACAAGCACTAGGATTGACTCGCATATGGAACCAGAGTCCCCAGCAGAGTCGCCAGCTGTTGTAACTGTGAAAAATAACCAGCAGAAACAAACAGAAGAGTCACCACCAGACATTATTTATCCCAAAGGAGGGAAAGGAAACGATTTAATAAAACCTAAAAGAAAGGAGAAGACAAGGTCATCGCAACCAAATCTTGGGTTCAGGAGTCGGTTACGAAATGGGAAGGTATTAGCACCCCTCATGTCCGTTGTACTCAACGGGATCCGTGCTTGTTGTCTAATTAAAGGGTGTGTTATCTAAAAGCTACTGCTAAACAGAAATGGGGGAAGGAAAAAGGAAAAGGAAACTCGATAGGACATCGCCGCCCTATGCCTACGTATTCCCTCGTGCAATGGGAAAGTTAGAGTTAATGTATTCAAAAAACTATGGGTGATGGGGAGAAGGTTTCTCCCCAAGACTTCTCTGTCTTGTGCCTACGTATCCTCATCTAGTATGAGAAATCATAGAAAATATAGTTCGGGAAACTAAGAAACCATAAGTTGGTTAAGTGTTTTTTTAGTGACGTTAAGCTTCCATTCTAGCAGTTAGGGTCGGTGCCTATTTGTGATAAAACGGAAAAGTAAAGTACTCTTTTCTGAAAATGATTTTGATAGAACAAATTCTGAAGGATAAAAAGGTTTGAAGTTTTTTTTATGATTTTTAGAGAAGTGATTTGATTGGTTTGAGATTCACGTTGCACTAAAGACTATAATATAGGAACGAATACATCGCATATCTCCCCCAGACGGGACGTATACTAAACACTCTAGATAAGTAAGGAGATACCCTTCACTCATCATTCCCCATATGCTTAAGGCTCATGGTGTACAACGTTCATCATCTTTATTAAGTGTCTTAGAATTATTTTGAAAGAAAACACTGAGTGAAACTGAATCCTAATGTTATTATACAAAATGGTCCTAAGATTGAGATAAAAGGGAAGTCTACCTAATGTTATCATACAAATGATGGACCTAAAGTTGAGGTGAAAGAGGGACTATACTAATTTTTATCATGCAAAGGATTTAAAGCTTAATGTCTCTCCTACTCCCACCTTAATTAGAAATTAAGTGGGACTAGGAATCCTAAGGGATCATATGAACAAGCACAAGTAAACACCATGTTAATCAAACAATATTGAAACTTAAACAAGTCTCAAGAAGAGAAGAAAGATGAAGAAGAAAGAAGAAGAATGAAGATGCAACATTATGAACAAACATGGAAGTTCAAAATCAAAAGGCATCAAGCAAGCATTAATCTCAATCTCATAAGGTAAAAATCAATAACATGTTAAGGCAACAAGAAAATATTCACATGTCAAACCAAAAACAAATATTTGAGATTAAAACCCAATGGCAAAACAAAGTACCCGCACACATACAAATGGCTTAAACCCATAAAGAAGAAAAGAAATAATCAAGCAAAGAGAGATGAAGTCAAATGAGAGGAGAAACAAGGTAGGGAATTAGCATTATCACATAATATTTAACCCATGTCAAAGGTCAAAGAAAGAGCACAAAGAGTCAAGTCAAGCACTACATTCATACACAATCAATTGCCATACAAAACAAGCATGCAAGACACAACTCAAAGGAGTAGACATGATAGATTAGGGCATGAAACCAAGTGAGGGGAGCAACATCAACATTAATATCAAGTTAAACATCCACTTATGAACATACAATAGAAACAGTAAGGATTGAATCCAAGGTCATGCACCAAGAAGCAAGCATACATCAAAGCCATTCTCAAAAGAAAAGAGATATTCAAGCAAGGACACACATGATCAAGTATCATGTCATCAAGGCCAGGAACAAGTTCAAATTACACATATTATATTCAAATCTAAATCAACAACCAAACTCAAGAAGAAACAAATTCAAGTTCAAGCACAAAAAGTTAGGCAAACATCCCTCAAGCTATCCACAAGAGAAACAAAAGATCATGTGAAGAAAATGAGACAAAGTGATCATACAATGAACCTATAAGCATGAATATTATAACCTTAAACATGTCAACCAAAGCATACAATATTCATCAAATATTCATTGGACCAATCAAGAAACAACTTCAAGAAACTAGGTCAAGACATGTACAAAATCAAGGTCAAAACAACACCAACTTGGTGCAACATCAAAAATAGAAACAAGACCAAGTAAATTCCAATTAGGAGCTCAATCTCAAGTTAAATCCATTAAGAACAAATGTGCAAAGGATCTCTTGATGAACTCTTGAGTTTCCTCATTAAGTTTTCTTCTCCTCTTTTCTCCTTTTCCTTTTCTATATGTTAATTTCTTTTCTTCTTTTTTTCCTATTAACTCTATTTTTCTCTTTATATATAAAACCCTTATAACAACTAGTTCTAGTAACTAAGAACTTACTAATCATACCCCCACCTTTACTCTTCACATTCTTATCCAATAGGCCCAATTATCTTATTTCTATTATTTCTATATCATTTCCACCAAATAAAATAATCCAAATAAATCAATTACGCAAATTAATTAATTAATATAATATATATAAATAATTACTAAAAATTGGGGTGTTATAGTGTTCATGTCTAAACTCCTAACGAGAGTTCAAACATATTGTTGAATTGATGATCTCTCAGCCTATTAAATAATAAGTGTAATATCCCAAAATTTACCCTTAGATTGGGCGGTTCATTTCGCATTCCATCTCATCTTTTGCATTGCATTTAACTAATCACTAACATGTTTGCGTAGTCTGTTGATTTTGCAGGAAAAATCTCATTGTGCACAATTCAAGCGGTGAAGGGTAAAATGGTCATTAACTGGCAGTCTGGCGACAATTCATGAGCTGGAGTCGACCTCAGGGGTTCCTCAAGTTATTAGGGTTTCCATCTCCGATTCCTGTGATTTATTTAGTTGAAACTCGGTCTGAAGTTTTAATACGGAAGGCAATTTTGTTTTACCGGTTAAACTGAGTTTCTCTGCTTATCTGGTCAAAGCCATATTCATTTTTAATATCAGATATAAATTGGATTGCAAGAGGTTTGTTGAGCTCAACGGTTATGTCAAATTTAAATCAGGCAAGTCGAGCAATTGTCAAAGTCGGAATTGGAACATCATAGTAATCAGAACTTAGCCGGACAATTTAATGGGACGGAGTTATGCAAGGAATTTGAACCAGTTGAATTGAGGCAGGGGGTTTTGATTGGAGGTGTTTAGTCGTGTAAATTCAATTAATCGAAGTTGGTCGGTTGAGTTTACATGAAGGATTTGAGCCGGATAGATTTAATCAATTTAATTTATTCGGATGAAGTTAAATTGGAAGATTTTAGTCATTTGTGGTTAATCGACCAAGATTAGATTTATTCAGATGAAGTTATTCATTTAAGTTACCGGATGAATTATTCAGATATGGGATTTAATCGGATAAATTGGATTGATAAATTCGAATTAATAGGAAATTAGAATTCCTATTTTATTATTTTGGTAGCCATATCTAAATAATAAAATATAATTTTATTTATACTATTATTTCAGTACAATATTCAAAAATGAATAAATTTACAAATTAATTACATTTTTTCTAAATTCTTAAAAAGTCCTAAAATTGTCCTAAAGAAGTCGGGACCGCTTCCGAATCTTTGAGTCCCCGATTCTTTCTGAACCTCCAAATAAACAACAGAGCAGAAATATTGAAGTTAGTTACGTTTGGTTTTTCAACCCGATACCCTCAGTTCGAAATCATCATTGGGTATGTCGGGAGGGCAACGACAGAGTCGTCGTCAACTCCCGACTTATTTCCGACTTCAGCTTTAGACCGAAAATAATCTATTCCAGTTATCCAGCCAGAGAGAGAGAGAGAGAGAGAGAGAGAGAGAGAGAGAGAGAGAGAGAGAGAGAGAGAGAGAGAAGTGATTTCGTTTGAAGTGCTTTTGGAAAAAAGCAGTTTTTGTCAAAAAAAAATTTCATGGAAAAATGAGTTTTGGCCAAACAGACCCTAAACACATTTTTCTAAAAGTTTTGAGTTTCCGTTGGATCAAACAGCAAGATCATAGCCAAAGGCCACAAGTCAACAAATCAACCGTGAATGTCGCAACAAAGTAAGCCCACAACCTGAAAATGAATAACAGCAAGATCATAGCCAAACGAAGTCATCATAAAACACAACAATCAAAAGCAACAAAACGGAAAATTTGTAACCAATAGCCGTCAAAATTTCCTGATAAATTTCCGAAATAAGTTCAATAGAAAAGGAGGAGCACATCCAAGCCCATCAAATAAAAATATATAAGAACTTCATGGTGTTCATCCAAGAGGGGACAAAAAAGGGTATTTGAAGCGAAGTTTAGACAAAGCAAAAGAGCTTCATCATCATCACCATCGCGTCGTTCATCAGAAGAAAAAGAAGAGGAAAAATCATCAGAAGATACGAAGAAGAAAACCCACCGCGAGCTCAGGTCACCATCATCGTTCCAACGAACCAGCCTCACCAGAAACCGATACCGCCGCCGCTTCAACCCTTCATAGAAGGTGAGCAATGTTTAACGATTTTATGATTTTGTTTTTCATTTTCGCAGGTGCCACCAGCTGATGAAGGGACGAGATAAGAATAGGAGAAGATGAAGTGGGATGCGCCACCATTGAAGGAAGGAGGTGAAAGAACAACATGCATGTGAAAAAGAAAAGCTTCAAGGAAGGTGTCATGGCCGCCGGTGAGCAAGAGGAAGGAGGAAAGGATTTTAAAAACCCTGAAACAATGATCCAAGGTGAATCCGCCCCCCTCCCCTTATCATCTCATTCTCGTTCTTTTCTTTTTCTTTTTTTTTAAATTTGTTTTTTTTTTAATTTTATAATTTGTTTTTAATTTTATTTTATAATTTGTTATTTTATTTTATTTTATAATTTGTTTTTATTATTTCATATTTTTATAATTTAGTATGATTAGGATTGCTAATTAAACTATTTTAATTAAACCATAATTAAGATTAAAACTTTTTTTTTAAACATTAGAAATTAAAAACAATTTTTCTTAATTAAAACATTAGAAAATAAAAACAATTTTTCTTAATTAAAACATTAAAACTAAAACAAAATTTCTTAATTAAAATAAAAATTAAAACAATTTTCTTAATTAAAATCATTAACACTTTTTAAATCAAAGCATTCTTGAAATAAAAATCTTTTTCTTTAATTAATTAAAACATTTTTAAACTAACTAAATTTTTATTTAGAAAATCCTTTACATTTAACCGTTAGAAGTTTAGAAACCTAACTTTTTAGATTAAAATTTTTTATGTAAATTCCCAAACTAGTTTAAAACTTTTCTTAACATTATGGCCGTCATGTCATTTTCAATTCAAGATTGATTTCGCACGCTTATTTCGTAGGTTTTTATGTCGTGCCATTTATCGTTTTTCAGTTGACAATGTTTTTCTTTTTGTTTCATCTTACGCTTTACTTTCCGCTTCATTTTTTGGTTGTAATTAGGCGAGGACATCGTCCCCGTTATTATTTTTACTTGTTGTTTTGGGTGTAATTATGTGGGGCTATCGTCGTTTATATTCTGTCATTTGTTTGCTTTTCCATGGTTGTAATTTATGCGAGTGATCGTCGCTTCGTGCTTTTTACTGTTTTACGCTGTCTCATATTTCAATTATGCCATGTAACGATTCACCAGTTCCGTTATTTACCGTTAATGTCCTTCCGAAGGATAGGTCTAGCCGTTTGACCTCCGAGTCAATAGTCCTCTCCTTTGACCATTTCAAAACCCTAATTGACTAGGCGTCCCGTCGTGGACGAAAATACCCTTTACCCTAGCATTAGGTCAAAGAGTCGCCGCACTCCGTTTTAGGGTTTTCCGCCGTGGAGGACTTAGTTAACCCTAATTTCAATTCAAACAATTTCAATGTAGAAATAGGAGTCGCCGTACTCCATGTAAGCGCTTCCTTAAGAACGCTTATTCCCATTGAAACCTTGACCATAGTCAAGAAGTTTCTAACCTCCCTTTTGAGGGGAACTACGATTACTCTAATTCCATCCCCTACCTCGGATACGTAGGCACAAGATGCGAGTCTTGACGAGTAAACTTAGGACTAACCCTTAGGTCTCCTAGTCACTTTTAACCCTTAGCAATATACCTCAAGCAGATAATAAAGTAAATAGTAAACTTTAGACAAAAGGTTCCTGTAGAGTACTACATAAGTTTAGGGTGCTAATACATTCCCTAAGCTTAACCAACCCCTTACCTAGGTCTCTCCCCCGCATTGTTTACGATGCAAAAATTAGGTTTTCCTTCATTTGACCTTTTCCTTTGGATAAATCAAAGATCGGTTGTGAACTAAAGATGTGATTCAAACTAATTAATAGTTTGATATCCTATTCTCACCACAACAATAAGGTAGCAGTAAGACTCAATACTTAAGTGAATGTTAAATATAAATCTATGTCCAGAGTTTAGCATATAACATATGATTATCCTAGATTGAGATTCAAAGAGTATTTCTAAGTAACAGTTCAAATCAATATGCAAAACAAGTAAATAAGGATAACATTGATGCTAAAGTATGGATAGATTGTACTTAACACTATGATTAATAAAAATACATATTATGACAGTGAACTAAATCTAATACCAACAAGAAATGGATTTAGCTACTCATGGTAGCTTGACACAAAGAGAAGAATGATGATGAACATGCATCAATCGTAATTTTCCAACAATTTATGTGAACCCAACTTTTGATCTTCAAGAAGTACCTTCTCCTATTGTTTTCTAAGTTTTTCTCTCCACAAAATGTAATGTCTCCCCAAAAACATGAAGTGCAAAGCTATTTATAGAAAGCTGAAAAAGCAGATTACACTAAGCACCAAATTTGGCGCTAAGTGCATCTAGCAGACAAATAACTTAAACCGCCATAAATGGCGCTAAGCACAAAATTTGGCTCTAAGCGCGGTAGCCCCTGAATGGCCACCTCTAAGCGTGCTTTGACCGTGTTAAGCATAAACTGTTATGCTCCAATGGTGCTAAGCCTCATCAATAGAAATGCTTTGATCCAAAAAATGCACGTTGAGGCCATATCTTTGTCTTTTGATTACCAAAGCTCATTCTAAGCATAAATACCTACAAAATGGGTTAAATTTAAGCAAAGTATAAATAAATACATGATAAACTAATATAGTTAAATATTTACAAAAAATTTGAGGTTTTGCTACAAGAATCTAATGAAACAAGTTAATAAATTCCATGTTTCCAATTACAAATTAACAATAATTTGGCACTTACCAATATCAGGATCCCTAATGAAGCCACCATCACCACCAACATGTCTGGTCCCATATATTATCTAATAATTTTTACCTACATGATGTTATGGCCATACTAACTTTTTTTTTTGCCAATTTGATACTTAAATCTAGATTGTCTGCTTCTTTAAATTGTACTTTAGCGTTTACTTTTACTCATTGTCTTATACAAAGGACCCGTACCTTGATGAAGATTGGTGCAACTAGACTTAAATGGGTTATACTCTTTGATTTTACGTATTTTCAATAACCCTCCATTGCCTAACAATGTTCCATATCCCCAAAATTATCTCATAAATAATTGTTCTTTGTGGCATAATAGGCTAGGACACCCTTCTCATGATACTTTACGTCATATTAATAATGTTTTCCCTTTACAACATTTGTCTAAAAATGTTAATCCTTATAATACTTATTTTCGCACGTAACAAAAACATCTTTATTTTCCTAATAATGTGACAAAATCTTTAAAATGTCTTGATCTTGTCCATATTGATATTTGGGGGCCCATATTCGCTCCTTCCTTAATTGGTCAAAAATACTTTTTAACCATAATTGATGATTGGATATTTTTGATGAAAAACAAATATGAAACCTCTTATCTTATCAAATCTATTTTTACTTTCATTCAAACACAATTTAATATTAATATTAAGACCATTTATTCTAATAATGTGTTAGACGATAGCGCGGATCTAGAAGGGGGGGTGAATAGATCCCAATTAAAAATTCAGTCAGCGCTTACCAATTAAAAATTGGTTTTAAAAATGTTTTCAAATGCGGAAGCGGCCGTGGAAAAATTACGTCTAAAACAAACCGTTATTAGAAGACCGGATATGCGTCTAGCCTATGGATATGATAATGAGAAATTAGATTCAACACACTAGTCACACTATTAATTGATTTTACCACTAATTAGTAGGACTAGTACCAATGTTCCACAATGACCACAAAATATGCAAATAACCCAAGTAAACTTTGGTGTAGGCAATTTATCAAACACTTGGTGTGCGAGGTACTCCAAGTGAGCTTTGACTTGAGTAAGTAACTTTAAGTTCCTTGTACAATATATTATTGCACTAGAGTTCAAAACAGTGATAATCACTTACTCAATTCAACACTAATTTTGATAAAACTGCTTATACTAAAATCACTTAATTTTTAAGCCAAAAATGAAAATGATGAAAAGTAAAAGAGACAAAGATTTGTTGAGGCAGTTCACCCACGCTCCTCGCTTCGGGGTACGTCTGCCCTCAATTCTAATAATAGAATTGAGATCAATATAATAGATATCATCTGTAGAGTTGAAATGTTTATACAAGAATTGATATGCAAAATATACAAACAAGCCCTCTTGATGTTGATGATGCTTTCGCTTCTTGTTCCTTGATTCGAGTCAAATCAAGTTCTCCGATTGTTGTGAGTAGACCTCCGATTCCAGCCCCTTTGTTGAACAACCTTCCGTTCTTCATACCCTCGGCCTGGCTGATCTCAAACACACACAAATCGAACCCGGAACTCTCTTGAACACTTCACCGATTTCCGCTACTAGATTGACGAAGCCTTCCGCTTCTCAATCACCTTCGCTCAGCTGAAGTAGGTAGAGATGATCCGTACCAAAAACCCCCCAAATCTCCGAATCTTGGAGGGCAAAACCTTCAAGGTTTTATTCAAGAAAAACCTGCCACAAAAATCAACCCGAACCGGATTTTCGATCAACGGCTTCAGACCTTATCACCCTGAACAAACCACAAGCACTTCAAAAATTGTTGTGTGTAATTGTTGTGTTGTGAGCTGTTGAGGATGAAGATGAAGAAATTTAATGGCACCTATTTCACTTTTCTTGTTGGGTTGCAATTGACTCAAAATTTCAATTGTTGTTGATAAAAATGAACAAAACTTCTATATATAGTAACCAACCAACCAACACACTTAATAGCTTTTCAACCAAAGTGGAAAGTCTTCACTAACAGCATAAACGAGCGAACGGTCGACCATAGCAGGACTATGCGTCGACGTATAGCCTGCAGTTTTAGGAAATCTGAAAAGTTTTAAGAGTATGTGTAACACCCATTTTAATTATTTAGTCATTTTATTAATATTTTAATTATTATATGTTGGTGTGCCCTTTGGTGGGAGTGTGTTTGATGATGATTGGTGGGTGTCCCTGATATGGGAGGATTATTGGCGGTGAATTGGTGTAAATATAATAATAAAATAAATAGTAGTAATATGGTGGTATTATTATTATTATTATTATTATTATTATTATTATTATTATTATTAATTGTAGTAATATTATATTAGTATTACTATTAAGATTATTATTGTTATATTATTTTATTAAGTTATTATTATTATTAAGATTAGATAATTAAAATAGGGAATGTGAGGGGTTAGTGGTTTTTTTTACGATACATTTGGAGAGAAGGGAGAAGAGCGTAGAACGAGCAAAGAAACGAGGAACGGAAGAGAAAGGAGAAAGCCAAGAGACCAAATCTAGGAGGATTTCCATCGATCAAACCGATTAACAAGGTGAGGGGGGAGAAACTTGATTGGGATGGTATTTACATGTATAGGGTAGAGGGGATTCCTTAACCCCGTAGGAATGTATCGTATATGAAGTTTTATGTTGACATGCCTATAATTGTTGATTGATGTTGAGAATTGGTATTTGATAAACCAATGATGAATTGATATATATATCGATGATGATGAATTGTTGTTTTTGGTGAGTTTGGGGTATTGGTTGGGTTTACGGTTTTAGGAAAGTTCATGTATAACCTCTGTGGCTTGGGTAATGACCATGATATAGGTTCTGAGATGTAGTTTAAGGAACAATTGATTAGAGTAGTGTGTGATAGTTGTAGTAATGATAGGGCAGAGGATGGATGAAGAGTGATAAGCTTGGAATTGAGCAAGATGAGAGTGTTGGACGGTAAGGGTGGGTTTTCGTATGATCATCGTGATGGTGTAATAGTGTATGATGGGTAGGATCACATTTAGGATAGAAACCCCTAAATGCCATGGTTTTGAAAAGTATGGTTATATGATATATGATGACATGATCTTTAAAAATATGTTGTTGGCTGTTATAATTGTCATATTATGGTAGGATTTCGAATTCTGAAACCGGGGCTTTTTACGGAATTGAAATCGGAGGTCCGGAAGGCCTCCAACGATGGAAAACACAGAATTTTCTGCATTCTGCGCTGTTTGCGTTGACTCAAAGCTGTATATTGGTGAATTTTCTGTTTTGACAATTTTAGCCATAACTTTTGATCCGTAAGTCGGATTTAGTCCCCGTTTGAAGCGTTGGAAAGCTCTTGAATAGATCTATAACATGGTATAAATAATATAGTTATTTTCCAGATATTTTTATATCCAATATTTTTGGGGAGTCATTGTTTAATTAAATAGTAACTAAACCATGGATCGATTGAAATGATTTATTGATTATTTACTTGAGTTTAATTGTTGTGCACTTAGTGTGCTTGTGTTTATTGTTGGTGTAATATATATAATGTGTGGTGATGTGATCAGGAGGATCGTGTGCACTTAGTGTGCTTGAGTTTGTTTGTCGTGCATTGTTGTCGTGCATTGGTGTCGTACATATCATGGTGTCTGGTGGGATGAATCATTGCTCAGGAGGAGTGTATGTGATTCATCCGTACTCCTTTGTGGAGAATGGTGGGGATAGATCATATCTCAGTAGGAGCGTAAGTGATCTGTCGGGGATAGATCATATCTCAGTAGGAGCGTAAGTGATTTGTCGGGGATAGATCATATCTCAGTAGGAGCGTAAGTGATCTGTCCGGGATAGATCATATCTCAGTAGGAGCGTAAGTGATCTGTCCAAGGTTCGATTGAATGAACCAATGAGTCGGTACCGCATGCATGGTGTTGAGTTGCATATTTGCATTATAATATGTTATATTGTAATTTGAACAGTAGGTTCGTGATTGGTGTTGTGGGGTAAATATTGGTGTGTTTTAATTATTATATGTTATATGGATGTTTGAACAGTAGGTTCGTGATTGGTGTTGATGGGGTGAATATTGGTGTGTTTTAATTATTATATTTTATATGGATGTTTGAACAGTAGGTTCGTGATTGGTGTTGATGGGGTGAAAATTGGTGTGTTTTACTACCTTTATTGCATGTATTAAATTACCGATATATTTTGATCCTGTTTTCTCACCCCTTTGTTGTTGTTGTTGTGGTCTGTGCTTCCTCGGAAGTACAGATAATCCAGGTACATAGATAGCTTGGATAGCGGTGTGCAAGTCGAGTCTTAGGATGCTCTGATACGTAACACGGGATATGGGTGTTTTATTTGTTTATGTTAAACTTGTTGAAAATCCTGTGACGTATCACATTTTGGTGAATTATAATAATAAAGATTTTATGTAAATCTGGCGGATGGCCGAGAATGTTGGAATAATAATTTCCGCTGTATTATTTTGAAAATAATGAATAAAGTATTTTTGATAACTATTGGTGATGTGATATCCCACTGTTTTTGTGAAAACTCTGATGTTTATTTATAATGTTTATATTTTATTTAATTTGGGAAGTGGGGTGTTATAGTATGCGTCGATCATAGGTCGGCGTGCGCCGACCAGTGGGAAATTGCACTACTTCATGCGCCGACCCTGTGGTCGACCATAGGTCAGCATGCGCCGACCATTGGCAAATTGAACTACTTCATGCGTCGACCCGTGGTCGACTCAAAGCCTGCAAATCTGCAAAAATGCATATCTTTGTGGTTTTTATACATCTAGACATAACCAATAATCTTCCACATATATTGAATTGAATATGATAAGTTAGATGAATATAAGAAGGATATGAGAGGTGAAATATTGCATTTGTCTTGTAGAGGTAGAGTCGATAATGTTGATTCATCTGTGGTTGCATTTTGTCATCATTGAAACTCAAGTACGTATGTTATATGAGGGTTTGCCCTCACATACTCCCCCTTTTTGATGATGACAACATATGCGAAGCCAATGAGAGCAACGTGCAATATTTATAACATAGTAACATAACCTCCCCCTTTCTTTTGAAATCTTATACTTAAAAAAACTGATGTGATCTTCTTGGCTTTGGTACACTCTCTTCTCCCCCTTTGACAACATCAAAAAGAGAAAGATAAGGGTTAAGAATGATATGTTCAACTCAACAAAATGCTCAATAGGTAATAACTAGCATTAACCAATATTCACACAAAATATTGTCAATGAAAGAGTAACTCAACGGATAATCATACTATATATTAAGAGATAAAGTACAATTAGAAACTCAAAATGTCATAACAAGCAAAAACCAAACATTTTACACAAGACAAAATAGGAAACATAACAACACAAAAGCAATAGAGAAGATGAAATGCACGCATGAGCCTAATGTCCTCGACCCCTGCCATAGAAATGCGGATTGCAGTATGGGTCGGCTATGTTGGTAAACGCCTCCACAACACTATTCAAATACCGCATGCTGTTAGTTACAGCCGTTTCTTGAGCTTCATTAGATGCAGCGAGAGCCTCAAACCTTGCATCCATCCTTGTTGAAAAGTTATTGAGCCTTTCATTTTGCGTTTGGAGCTCTGTTTGTATTTGACCAAACCGCTCGTCTTGAGCTCTCATAAAATTCTGCTGGTCCAACTGCATAGACTGCATCATGATGAGAATTTCAGATGAGTTGGACTGCTGAGGAGATGGAGGTGCTGCAGAACTTCCTTGATACGGCTGATAAAATTGACGCATGGTGATCCAGCAAGTGTATTGCCATTCACCCCAGCCTTGATTGTTTTCTTCTTCAGTTGGAGTATTGTAGTGAACCCAATCGTCATTGGTGTGCTCATTTGTATCGATTTGTTGATGAGTTTCACGCTCCTCATGTGCTTCTTCTTCTTCTTCTTCCTCTTCGTTTTCCTCTTCACTTTCTTCACTTTCTTCACTATCATCAGATTCTTCAACATTCCTACGAGTAGTTGCCCTGCGAACAAATATGTAACTTCTTCACTCTTTGCACCAAAAGTAACCCATCATTGAAAGGGTTTTTGGACCAAATTCTTTGTCGGAAGTAATGGATATGCATGGAAATGTTGGAAAAGCAACTTCAGCACTTGTAAGAACTTCTTGGATAAACGAACCATAAGCTAGAGTTGTCCCTCTGTTGGAATCTCTTAATGCAAACATCTCTTAACGCACTTGTTCGACTCTGGAAAGTCCTCCTTTCTTGGGCCGCAGAATGTGCGCCACAATCCATTAGAGAATGCGATCACCTGTTTTCAATTTACCAGCAGTGACGGTTCTTGGGAACGTATCACTAGCCATGATATGCTCTGGATATGGCTGTTTGAACATTGAATTTAAAGCGGTTTTGAAATCATACCTAGCCATAGTGCGAGAATCAGTTACCTCAGGAGGAGGATTTTCACCAGCAGCAAGTACCAAGTTAAAGTATTTGCTCCACACAACAAAATTTAAGTTTACCTTTGTTGAGCCAATTTGAGAGTGAAACAGCTGACCTTGGAACTTGTCGTGGATACATGTGTAGAATACACGCACAAGATCTTCACTGTACTTGGAGTTGCATTCTAAGAAGTTGATAATTCCTTGAAACTCTAGCAGAGATATGATGTCGGTGAGATGCATGCGCTCCTCCGTGAGTCGGTAGAATGCATGTTGCTTAACTACCCCTCTTTTACCAAAATCCTTGTTGGAACTATCGACAAGTGATGGTGGAACAAATGATATAGCTGTGACAGGAATAGAGGCAGATGATGATGCCCTTGATCACTTACCGGTAATTCTGCAAGAGGCCATTGATGGAGAGTTATAGGAGATGATGAAATAAGGTTTGTGGATAGAGAGAGCAAGAGTTGTTAGGAGAGATGAAGTGAATAGAGAGAATGATATTTGCCCCCTTTTATAGAAGCAATTTAGGGTTTTAGGAAGAGGAGAGGACAAGAATCATTAGGCATTAGATAGGTGCAACTTACAATGTATTTGGATAAATGCACAATCAATGATAATATCAATTTAAATGAACAAGAAGTTTGAACGTTTTTAAAGAAAATTTGAGTTTTCGCGCGATGTATCGACCATACCTCTGCATGTGTCGATGCATACTATTTGAATTTTTAGAAATGCAAAAGTATATCAGTGTGCGTTGACCACTGCCCTATTACGGTCGACTCATACAGGCAAAATATACAGATTTTCACTTTTATGCATATATGAGCAGACATTTGATGCATAAATACAATGCCACACAATAATAAGCACCCAAACAGATATAATACATGAAAAATGTCATACATACAATATTTATCATGTGATACAACTTTTAAACACGAGAATTTAGAGAGAGAGAGAGAGAGAGAGAGAGAGAGAGAGACAGAGAGAGGGAAAAAGGAACAACATCACCTATTTGCCAAAAGTAGCTTGATGAATTATACAAATGTGCTTACAACAACCTCAGTTTGTTAGATGCACGATAATACAATTATAAATGAATAAACATATGAACAAGCAATATTATGAAACACGATCCGAAATATCGAGAATGCCAAGTTCTTGGCGGATATGAAAGAAAGGTTCAGTGGCTAGCGGCTTTGCAAAAATGTCCGCTAGTTGATTTGTAGTATCAACATGTTCAAAGACAACATCACCTTTCTCTACATGATCCCTAAGAAAATGGTGTCGAATTTCGATATGTTTGGTGCGTGAGTGCAATACAAGATTTTTGGTGAGATTAATGGCACTTGTATTGTCACAAAAAATAGGAATGCGTTCAAGTTTGAGGTTAAAATCCAACAATTGTTGCATAAGCCATAAGACTTGAGCACAACAACTGCTGGCGGAAACATATTCTGCTTCGACGGTTAACAAGGCAACAGAAACTTGTTTCTTACTATGCCAACTATCCAAAGAATTTGAAAATAGATGACAAGTATCACTAGTTCTTTTCCTATCTGATTTGCACCCGGCAAAATCGGAATCGAAGAAACCTACCAACGAGCAATCATTTCCTTTGGAATATCATAGCTCATATTTAGAGGTACCAGATAGGTATCAAAGAATACGTTTAACGGCTTTTAAATGGGATTCGTTGGGACATGATTGATATCGAGCACACATGCACACACTAAACATAATATCGGGTCTAGAGGCGGTAAGATAAAGAAGTGAGCCAATTATACCTCAATATCTCTTTACCTCTACGTCCTTACCACTTTCATCTTTATTCAAGTTTGCACATGTAGGCATAGGTGTGTCAATGGCTTTGAAATTTGCCATGTCAAATATCTTGAGAAGTTCCAAGCAATACTTAGTTTGACTCACGAACGTTCCTTCCTCAAGTTGTTTAATTTGCAATTTGAGAAAGTATGTGAGCTCCCCCATCATACTCATCTGGAACTCACCCTGCATAAGGTTAGAAAACTCTCTCACGAGATTCATGTTAGTTGACCCAAATATAATATCATCGACATAAATTTGTACCAATATCAAGTGCTTTCCTTGACGCTTAATAAAGAGAATTGTGTCCACTTTGCCTCTCAAATACCCTTGATCAAGTAATAACTTGCTTAGGCGCTCATACTTAGCTCTAGGAGGTTGTTTGAGTCCATACAAGGCTCTTTTTAGTTTGTAGACATGATCGGGATATTCGTGCGACTCAAAACCCAGAGGTTGTGCGACATAAACTTCTTCATTAATAAAACCGTAAGGAATGCACTCTTAACATCCATTTGAAATAGCTTAAAATTTTTCGCACAAGCAAAGGCAAGTAAAAGGCGTATAGCCTCGAGTCGGGCAACCGACGCATAAGTTTCCTCAAAGTCGATGCCTTCCTATTGGTTATACCCTTGCGCGACTAAACGCGCCTTGTTTCGGGTTATTACCCCATTTTCGTCCAACTTGTTCCTAAACACCCATCAGGTGCCGATTACTCGATGTCCTCGCGGAGGAGGGACAAGGTCCCAAACCTCATTTCTCGTGAACTGATTAAGTTCCTCTTGCATTGACAAAAACCAGTGTTCATCAAGTAAGGCTTCTTTAGGGTTTTTAGGTTCCATTTGTGAAACGAAAGCGAAGTGATAACAGAAATTACTTATCTTGGAATGGGTTATAACACCCTTTGATATATCTCCGAGAATGTTGTCAATTGGATGGTCTTTGGAAGACTTCCAAGTTGGACAAAGATCATCTTTTGTAGAAGGATGAACTTCCTCGGTTTCCTCATGGAGGACATCTTTCTCCTCCTCAACTTTGGCTTTGTCGGGCTGATCAATTCCCGGCTCGGCACCTTTGAATATGTCTTCTGTAGATGTACCTGCACCATGAGTAAAACTACCTTTTTCGACATTTCTTGGATAAGATTCATCAAATGTTACGTGTACGGATTCTTCAATAATAAGTAATCTTTTATTATAAATTCTATAAGCTTTACTTGACTGAGAGTATCCGAGAAATATAACTTCGTCAGCCTTGGAATCAAATTTGCCCAAGTTTTCCTTTCCGTTATTCAGCACAAAACATTTACAACCAAAAAAATATGCAAGTGAGATACATTTGGCTTGTGCCCTTTTAAAAGCTCATACGGTGTTTTGTTTTAGAATGGGGCGGATGAGCACCCTATTCAAAACATAACATGCCGTACTTATGGCGTCGGCCCAAAAATATTTCGGTAAGCCACTTTCATTGATCATTGTTCTTCCCAATTCTCCTAAAATACGATTTTTGCGCTCCACAACCCCATTTTTGTTGAGGAGTGCGTGGAACGGAGAAGTTATGATCAATTCCATGATTACCGCAATATTCTTCAAATAAATGGTTTTCAAACTCACCTCCGTGGTCACTTCTAATTGAGACAATGTTTGTGCTTAATTTATTTTGGGAAAGCTTAGCAAATCTCTCAAAGGCGGCGAATGTATCGCTCTTGCTAGCCAAAATGATAGTCCAACAAAATCTAGAGAAGTCATCCACTATTACGAAACCGTAATAATTTCCACCTAGGATTTTGATTCTAGATGGCCCAAATAAGTCCATATGGAGAAGCTCAAGAGGTCTAGTAGTTGAAATAATATTTTTGGATTTAAAAGAGATCCTGGTTTGCTTTCCCATTTGGCAAGCATCACAAAGGTGATCCTTAGTAAATTTTATTTTGGGGAGACCTAAGACTAGATCCTTTGAGACTACTTTATTTAGCAAGTCAAAGTTAACATGTGCTAAACGCCTATGCCACAACCACGAGTCTTCACTCATTGTTATGAGACATTTGTCACTTGTTAACGATACTTCATTCAAGCCTAGCAAATAGACATTATTCACTCTAAGGCCATTAAAAATACTCTTCTTATCATCATTATGCATAATTTTGCAACAATCTTTTGAAAATGATACATTGTATCCTTTGCCGCATAATTGGCTAATGCTAAGTAGATTATGTTTAAGACCCTCGACAAGCAATACATCGGAAATAGTAGTGGAAGAAAGGTTACCTACACTACCTTTACCAAGTATTGCACCGCGATTATTGTCACCATAGGTTACATACCCATTCTTGTTTGCCACGAAGTCGATGAAGAGGGATATGTCTCCATACATGTGTCTTGAGCATCCATTATCGAGAACCCATCTTCTCTCGGTGGTGTCGAGACATTGTACCTATGAAAAGCAATCAACAAGAGAAGGTACCCAAAGGCTTATTGGGTCCTAAATTGTGAGTGGCAAAGTGGTTGCATTTGGGAAACCATTGATAGATGCCTTTAGGAACTAAGAATCTCCTAAATCGGCACTTAGCAATGGAATGGCCTTTCTTGCAACAATATAAACAAGAGAAGTCAACATTTGGATTACCTTTGCTATCATTATCTTTTATTACATATTTGTAATTTTGGTATGGGTTAACCATACTCTCTCGAAAATCTGATTTATCGATGGCAAAGGTAATTTTAGGCTCTAGAGCCTTGTTAAGTTTGGCCTTTAGGTTTCTAACTTCACCTTGCCAAATATAACAAGTATCACACCCAAAGTTGACTAATATACTTCTAAGGTCCTCACAACCTGATTTAGTACTTTCCACCATGGAAGCCTTAAGTGCCTCAAGTTTCCTTTCGGACTCTTGTATTTTGTGCTCTAGGTGAGCAAATATTTGTTGGTTTGAGGCAAGCCTTTTAAAGGCTTCTTTTGCTTCACAGTGCAAATTATTAAATGCGGCTTGTAATTTGAAATACGACATACTAGAGGAGTTTTTATATTTAGAGTGATGTACCTGTTTTTTCTTATTCTTTTGGAGAGCAGAAAGACACAAGTTCATAGATTCTTCTTCATCACTTGAGCTTTCATCTTCAGAGGAGTCACTATCGATTTCCCAAGCTATATATGCTCTTCTCGGCTTTGATGGCTTCTTATGTGATTTTTTAGACTCTTTTTCTTTGCCATTTTTGTTCAAAGGAAAATTCGGCTTATAATGACCGGTCTTTCCACACGTGTAGCACGATCCTCTAGTTTTATTCCCTTTGGTGTCATTATTTCGAGAGTTCCTAGATTGCTTTCGGAAGTTGACAAGGTTCTTCTCAGAGTGTTAAATGCCGTTCTTTCTCACATAGTGATTGTAGCGCTTTACGAACAACCCTGTGTCCTCACTCTCGTTATCTTATTCATCGTCACTCGATGAATAATCACTATGCTCCTTAGATTGAGACTTCGAGGAGGAAGTATTGAGAGCAATTGATTTCTTTTCATTTATCTTTGTTTTGTTCTTCTTTTCTTTCTTTTCATGTTAGTCGAGGCTTAGGAGCACTTGTTCGTGCTCTTGTAGCTTTCCGAATAATGTTGTTAGGTCCAAAATTGTGAGTTCGTTTGCTTCCTTGATGGCGGTCACCTTCGGCTGCCATTCCCTGTTAAGACATCTCAAAATTTTGTTAGTAGCAACATCATTGGCCACCGACCTACCTAGTGAATGCAATCTATTGATGAGATGAGTAAATATCTTTTGCATGTCCGCAATGGTTTTCCCTTGCTCCATGTAAAAGAGATCAAACTCTTGTATTAGTGTGTTGATTCTAGCTAGCTTCACATCATTAGTCCCCTCATGGGCGACTTATAGTGAGTCCCACATATCTTTTGCCGTAGGACAATGAGAAACACGATAATATTCATCAACTCCTAATGAGGAGATCAAAATATTCTTAGCTTTCCAATCATAGTTGTATTTGTTTTCATCATCGTCGGTCCATTGTGCTTCAGGCTTAGGAACAACTTCGTTATCCGCATTGTCATAGTTATTTCTATTGGACCATTGAGAATAACGTTCCATATTTTTCTATCTATGGAAATTATGTGCACCCACATACAGTCCTTCCAATAATTGTAATTTTCACCATTTAAAACGGGAGCTCTATTATAATCCCCTTTAGGTCCGTTTGCCATTTTCTATCAAAGTTAAACATGAAGCACAGATTGAGCTGGTGCTCCTGATACCACTTGTTAGACGATGGCACGGATCTAGAAGGGGGGGGGGGGGGGGGTTGAATAGATCCCAATTAAAAATTCAGTCGGCGCTTACCAATTAAAAATTGCTTTTAAAAATGTTTTCAAATGCGGAAGCGGCCGTAGAGAAATTACGTCTAAAACGAACCGTTATTAGAAGACCCGATATGTGTCTAGCCTATGGATATGATAATGAGAAATTAGATTCAACACACTAGTCACACTATCAATTGATTTTACCACGAATTAGTAGGACTAGTACCAATGTTCCACAATGCCCACAAAATATGCAAAAAAACCCAAGTAAACTTTAGTGTAGGCAATTTATCAAACACTTGGTGTGCGAGGCACTCCAAGTGAGCTTTGACTTGAGTAAGTAACTTTAAATTCCTTGTACAATATATTGTTGCACTAGATTCAAAATAGTGATAATCACTTACTCAATTCAACACTAATTTCAATAAAACTGCTTATACTAAAATCACTTAATTTTTAAGTTAAAAATGAAAATGCTGAAAAGTAAAGGAGACAAAGATTTGTTGAGGCAGTTCCCCCCGCCGTCCTCGCTTCGGAGTATGTCTGCCCTTAATTCTAATAATAGAATTGAGATCAATATAATAGATATCGCCTGTAGAGTTGAAATGTTTATACAAGAATCGATAAGCAAAATATACAAACAAGCCCTCTTGATGTTGATGATGCTTTCGCTTCTTGTTCCTTGATTCGAGTCGAATCAAGTTCTCCGATTGTTATGAGTAGACCTCGGATTCCAACCCCTTTATTGAACAACCTTCTGTTCTTCAAACCCTCGGCCTGACTGATCTCAAACACACACAAATCGAACCCGGAACTCTCCTGAACACTTCAATGATTCTCGCTACTAGATTGATGAAGCCTTCCACTTCTCAATCACCTTCGCTCAGCTGAGGTAGGTAGAGATGGTATGTACCAAAACCCCCTAAAATCTCCGAATCTTGGAGGGTAAAACCTTCAAGGTTTTATTCAAGAAAAACCTGCCACAAAAATCAACCGAACCGGATTTTCGATCAACGGCTTCGGACCTTATCACCTTGAACAAACCACAAGGACTCCAAAAATTGTTGTGTGTAATTGTTGTGTTGTGAGCTGTTGAGGATGAAGATGAACAAATTTGATGGCACCTATTTCACTTTTCTTGTTGGGTAGTGTTAGAACACAGATTGGTTCTTAGTTATATCTCTATGTTTTGATGATAACACTTACAAAATTTTGTATTAAGAAATTATATACTCTAAATTTGTTCAAGTATTTTTGCCGTAGATATTTAATTTAATATTCATCTAAAAGAAAAAATGGATCTGAAAAATGGAACTATGCAAGGCTCTGTAGCGTCAGACGCATCTATTAGAAGAATCTGAACGCTGCCTATAGAAGATTCTAAACGCTGCCTATAGAAGGATCTGAAGCAGAAGCTACAGAAGCATCTGGAGCATAGTCTGAAGACTTTTGTATGAAGAGTTTCAAGCAAAGTTTTTCAGAAGACTTTGATAGTACTGTACGCTGCAAGTACTAAGGATCTGATCTCAAACTCTGCTCTAATTTATCTCACGCTAAAGCACACTTGCTGCAATACTCTGATACAACATATTCTGAAGACATCAAGACTCTGATCACTCAAGGCTCTGATGTGAATTGCTGGGAATTTGAAACTTGTTGAAGAAGAATTCAAAGTTATATCCGTTGATAAATGCCAAACGACTCTTTCCTCTTTTATGCTAGACACAAGAACACAGACAAAAAGGATTTCTCTGAACGTTCTACTTCTAGGAAAGGTCAAGTGATGTGAAGACAAAAAGACTACAACTCTTTTCAGTACACAGTCTTCAACATGCAAACAACTTGGACTTCTGTGCCTATAAAAGCAAGACTTCAACATCTTTCTCAAGTGGACGGATTATTGAAAGAAATTCATTGAAAAGCTCTCATACAATTTATTCTCTTTGCTGAATTTATTTCCATACGTTCTTAACTTAAGTGTAAAATCACAGTTGTGATATAACTTTCTTAGAAGCATTCAAACACTTGTTTTAGTTTTACATTTGATTGTAAAAGTTCCTTGAGAAGACCCAGTTGTGGTCACCAGTTCTTGAGAAGACTAAGAACAGTTGCTCTTAGTGTTTGCTATTGTAATTAGTTTGATTAATAGTGGATTAAGTCCTTGTGGAAAAAGGAAAATCACTCTTGATAGGGTGGACTGGATTAGTTGAGTTCAATGAACCAGGATAAGAATCCTTGAGTTTTTATTGCCATAATTTTTTCTATATACTTATTCAACCCCCCCTTCTAAGTATTTTCTCACCTTCAGTTGGCATCAGAGCTCCGGTTCTGTGTGTGCTACCACTTCACCGTGACAGAAAAGATCCAGTGAGAAAACTTTGATATATATTCTTAGTTGTTATTATGGCTGAAACTTCAACATCTAACAGCAACAACAGATATGAAGAAAGGGATAGAATCAACACAAAACCCTCTATGCTTGATGGGGAGAAATTTGACTATTGGAAGGACAGAATAGAAAGTTTCTTCCTTGGTTATGATGCTGATTCATAGGAGTTAGTCATTGATGGGTATGTTCATCCCACTGATGGGGATGGCAAGAAAATTGATAGAAAATCTATGACTGAAGCCCAAAAGGAGGAGTTCAGAAATCATCACAAAGCTAGAACAATCTTGTTAAATGCAATATCTCATACTGAGTATGAGAAGATCACCAACAGAGAAACTGCATTTGACTTGTTTGAGTCTTTGAAGATGACACACGAAGGAAACTCACAAGTTAAAGAGACCAAGGCTCTGGCACTAATATAGAAGTATGAAGCGTTAAAAATGGAAGAATCTGAATCTATAGAAACTATGTTCTCTAGATTCCAGATCCTCACAGCTGGTCTAAAAGTGCTGGACAAAGACTACTCAACTGCTGATCATGTGAAGAAGATCATCAGAAGCTTGCCCATCAGATGGAGACCAATGGTCACTGCTCTGAAGCTAGCTAAGGATCTGAACAAGATCACATTGGAGGAACTAATCAGCTCACTGAGGAGCCATGAAATTGAACTTGAGGAAGACGAGCCTCAAAATAAAGGTAAGTCAATTGCCTTAAAATCTAACAAATTTGTTAAAGTGTTGCAGGTGTTAGAAGAGAGTTCTGAAGAGTCTTCTTCTGAAGAAGAAGATGAATTGTCCTTGTTGTCCAGAAGAATCAACAGACTCTGGAAGCACAAGTAGAGGAAGTTCAAGAACTTCAAGAATCCAGATCATCGCAAGGAGTCCTCTGGACCAAAAAGATCTGGAAAGAAGGAGGTTGTTTGCTTTGAATACAAAGAACCTGGTCATTACAAGAATGAATGTCCAAAGCTTCTAAAAGAAAAGCTAAAAAGGAAGTTTGACAAAAAGAAGAAGGTTCTAAAGGCAACCTGGGATGATTCAGATGATTCTGAATCTTCATCAGAATCTGAAGAAGAATGCGCCAACATGGCATTGATGGCTGGAATAGAAGATCAGGATGAAGGATCATCTGGATCTGAATCTGATTCTGAATCTGACTCGGAAGAGGTACTTTCTGATCTCACTAGGGAAGAACTTATTAAAGTTTTATCAGAAGTCCTGAAAAACTATAACCAGATTAAGCTCAAATGCAAGAAGCTTAAATATAATCTTGAATCTGAGAATAATCTGTTAAAGTCAGAAGTTGATGAGCTCAAAGAAAATAATTTTAAAATGAAAAACAATTTTGAAAAAGCTCAACAAGACTCTGAATCTGAAACTAAGTCTAAATGAAAAAATATTTTAGAAGAATATGACTTCAACTTTCAGAAGTTTCTGGCTAAAAGCATAGATAGAAGCAAGATGGCTTCAATGATCTATGGAGTTAGCAGAAACAACAGGAAAGGAATTGGATATGAATCTTCCTCTGCAAAGGATTTAAATCCAATGCTTGTTGATAAAATTATAATTAAGAAGACTCCCTTATACTCTCATTTTAAGTTTGGTAATCTAAATGATATTAAACACACACGTTCTGATCAGAACGTTCCTGTGTTTAAGCCAAAAGTCAGTCAGAACAAAACTGTTGTAAAAAGACAGAAGTTCAGACAGACTTTCAAGGCAACTAACCCAAAAGGACCCAAAAAGATCTGGGTACCTAAGGATAAGATAATCCCTGTTGCAGATGTATTTAGCAGAAAAGTCAAGACGCCAGTCATGGTACCTGGACTCTGGCTGCTCACGTCACATGACGGGAGAAAGGTTTATGTTCCAAAGCCTGGAGCTTAAATATGGAGGAAAATTGAAGTTTGGAGGGAATCAGAAGGGCAAGATTATTGGCTCTGGTACTATTGGCAATGGTAACCTTCCCTCTATATCTAATGTTTTACTTGTAGAAGGATTAAAGCATTATCTATTGTCCATAAGTCAATTAAGTGACAATGGTTATGAGATAATCTTTAATCAACAATGTTGCAAAGCTGTTAGTCAGAAGGATGGATCAATCCTGTTTAATGGAAAGAGGAAGAACAACATTTACAAAATCAATCTTTCAGAACTTAAGGTTCAAAATGTTAAATGCCTTATGTCTGTTAATGATGAGCAATGGGTCTGGCATAGAAGATTGGGGCATATTAATATGAGACATATATCTCAGATTAATAAACTCAATATGGTCAGAGGACTTCCTAAGTTGAAGTTCAACTCAGATGCTCTTTGTGAAGCATGTCAAAAAGGAAAATTTTCAAAATCTTCTTTTAAATCAAAAAATGTTGTTTCAACTTCATGACCATTAGAATTACTTCACATTGATCTGTTTGGACCAGTGAAAGCTGCATCCATCAGAGGCAAGAAGTATGGATTAGTCATTGTTGATGACTATAGCAGATGGACATGGGTGAAATTCCTAAAACACAAGGATGAGTCACATTCTGTGTTCTTTGACTTCTGCAAACAAGTCCAGAATGAAAAAAATTTTAAAATTGTTAAAGTCAAAAGTGATCATGGTGGTGAATTTGAAAACAAATATTTTGAAAAATATTTTAATGAAAATGGCAATGCTCATGATTTCTCCTGCCCTAGAACTCCACAACAGAATGGATTTGTAGAGAGAAAAAATAGAACTCTGCAAGAAATGGCCAGAACCATGATCAACGAGACTAATCTGGCAAAGCACTTTTGGACATAAGCAATAAACACAACGTGTTATATTCAGAACAGAGTGTCTGTAAGACCTCTTCTAGAAAAGACTCCCTATGAATTATGAAGGAACAGAAAGCCCAACATTTCTTATTTTCATCCTTTTGGATGTATATGTTATATGTTGAACACTAAAGAGAATCTTAACAAGTTTGATTCTAAAGCACATAAGTGTTTCATGCTTGGCTATTCTGAACGCTCTAAAGACTACAGAGTATACAATACTGAAACACAGATTGTGGAGGAATCTATACATGTTAGATTTGATGATAAGCTTGGCATTGAAAAGCCAAAGCAGTTTGAAATTTCTGCAGATAGAGAAGTAATTCTCACAGACTCTAAAGGCTCAGAGGCAAAAAAGGTTCAAGTGAAAGAGCCAGAAGCAACGCCAAATACAATTCCTTTAGCTTCTCAAGTGAACAACTTGAATATTTCTGAAGAATCAAATGTTAGAGGATCATCTTTCAGAATCAAGGCCTCTCACCCAGAGGATGTGATCATTGGAAAGAAGGATGACCCAATAAGAACAAGATCCTACCTCAGATCATCTGAAGCGTCATTATTTGGGTTGGTGTAAGTTATTGAACCAACTTCTATGGATGAAGCTCTGCAAGACAATGAATGGATAATTGCCATGCAAGAAGAGCTCAATCAGTTCACAAGAAATGATGTTTGGGATTTGGTTCCAAAGCCAAAAGGATTCAACATAATTGGAACTAAATGGGTCTTCAGAAACAAGTTGAATGAAAAAGGAGAAGCTGAAAGAAATAAAGCAAGACTTGTTGCTCATGGTTATAGCCAACAAGAAGGAATTGATTATACAGAGACTTATGCTCCTGTAGCCAGGTTAGAGTCTATTCGTTTACTCATTTCTTTTGCTGCACAAAATAACATCACTCTATATCAGATGGATGTTAAGAGTGCCTTTCTAAATGGAATTATAGAAGAAGAAGTCTATGTTCACCAACCTTCTGGTTTTGAAAGTGAAAAATTTCCAAAACATGTTTTTAAACTAAAAAAATATCTTTATGGTTTAAAACAAGCTCCCAGAGCTTGGTATGAGAGATTAAGTAATTTTCTTCTGGAGAAAAATTTTCATCAGAGACAAAGTGGACACAACTCTCTTCTGTAAAACATTTAAGAAAGATATTTTAATTTGTCAAATATATGTGGATGATATTATATTTGGATCTACAAATGTTATGCTGGGAAAGGAGTTTGCTCAATGTATGCAGGCTGAATTTGAGATGAGCATGATGGGAGAATTGAGATTCTTTCTGGGAATTCAAGTCAACCAGACTCCAGATTGCACTTACATTCATCAGACCAAATATGTTAAAGAGCTTCTGAAGAAGTTTAACATGACTGATAGTAAGATGGCAAAGACTCCTATGCATCCAACAAGTACTCTTGGTAAGGAAGCGGTTAGTAAGAAAGTAGATCAGAAACTCTACAGAGGTATGATAGGATCTCTTCTCTACTTAACTGCTTCTAGACCTGACATTTTATTCAGTGTATGCTTGTGTGCAAGATTCCAATCAGATACTAGAGAATCACATTTAACAGCTGTTAAGAGGATTCTAAGGTATCTGAAAGGTACTTCTAATGTGGGTTTGTGTTACAGAAAATCTGATGATTTCAAATTAGTTGGATTCTGTGATGCTGATTAAGCTGGAGATAGAGTGGAAAGAAAAAGTACTTCTGGAAGTTGTCAATTTCTAGGAAGAAATTTAATCTCCTGGTACATCAAGAAGCAACCTACAATTGCGCTATCAACTACAGAAGCATAATATATTGCTGCTGCTGGATGTAGCACGCAGATGCTCTGGATGAAAATTCTGCTAGAAGACTATTAGATCTTTGAGAGTAATATTTCTATATTCTGTGATAATACTTCTGCTATATGTTTGTCTAAAAACCCTATTTTACACTCAAAGGCAAAACATATAGAAATTAAACATCACTTCATCAGAGACTATGTTCAGAAGGGTATTATAAAATTAGACTTTGTTGATACAGATCATCAATGGGCTGATATTTTCACAAAACCCCTTGCTGAAGATAGGTTCAAGTTTATTCTGAAAAATATTGGTATGAAATTTTGTCCAGAATAATATTTATCAGAAGCAAACCTCTCAGATGCAAAATGCTTAAAACTCTGAAGTATTTCATCTATCAGTTATTTGATTTCTTGATTTATTATTATTTGTGTATCTGAACTAACAAGTCTCAGAGGATCTGAACGTTGGCTAACGTTTCATTTCTCAAGAGAATTCAGAAGCACATGCAAGCAAACATGTGTCACTCTGAATCTAAAAAGATGGCGTGCACAATACTGAAGAGACATTTGAGGTAACTTTTGAATAGTTAAAATTCTTGATTTCCCCCCCAAATTGTCAGAATCAATTAATGCTTTGAAATGATTATTATTCTTTTCATTAAATGCCATTAATTGCTAATTGAGAACGTGCAGAAAGTGTCTGTTTGTATGCCTTGACTTCTCTCTATAAATACCACAAATCACACCATTTCACACTTTTCACCACACAAATACGTATATGCATTTCTGTTTGCTCTTTGGCCTTCATCAAAACCCTAAACCTTCATTCAAATCTTCTTCATCTTCAACAATGGCAACATCATCTTCAACCTCAGCTCAGTTTCAATCATCAATGGCTGCAGTTGCATCATCAAACATGGGTGCTACTCCGTTTAAGGAACCTGAGAGAACCTTGTTAACTCCTGTTGATAAGTTTGAAGTTCTTTGTGAATCTATGGTGGAATTTGATTCTTTGGCTGAAAATGGATTTGATTTGCGTTCTATTATTGATGCACAAGGCTGGGTTAAGTATTTTGATAGATTATTTGGACCAGTGTATCCACACTTAGTGAAGGAATTTTGGATTCATGCTTCTGTTTACCAAAAGTTCATCCTCTCTTCTGTTCTGGGAAAAGAGATCATAATCACTGAAGATCTCATCAGAAAACTCATTGGGTATGATGAAACTAATGGAGTTTGTCATCTGCCAGCTGGGCGTGTGGATATGGAAGAAGTTTATGGTGAAGTGATTTCTTCTGGACAAGCTTCAAATAAGTTCAAGGATTTGAAACCTGATTACAAAATCTGGGCAAAGATTTTTTCTGGGTTGCATTAACCACAGAAAATCCACAAACTCTCCAGATTATGTAAACAATGAACAGATCTACTTCATGTACTGCTTGAGTTAGAGTACTAAAGTGGATTTGCCATACATTCTCTTCATGCATCTGTGGAATCACATTAATGCATCCAGAGAATCTATTAAGTCTAAGGGACAGAAGATCAGGACGTGGATTCCTTTTGGAAGATTGATCTCAGACATTCTGACAGAGAATGGTCTGGTAGTTGCTCTATATGAGGCTGGAGTGCAGAAAGAGCTTGAGTCAATAGTTGGAAAACCTCTGAATGGAAAGAGTCTTCAAAGACTAAAAGTTGTGGATGAACTCACAACTGCTCCTAAAAAGTTGAATATTGCTGAAGTAAGTTAGAGAAGGATTCCAGTTCAAGACTTTCCAATCTTTGGTGCTGAAGAACCTAAAGATATCATTATGAGGTATATTGAATTGTGCAAGGCAGATGGAACACCTGTTCCTGCTGATATTTTGATACGTGCTAGAGAACCTATTCCAGATGTTTATGAAGAAAACATGAAGAAAAGAAGACAATTAGAGGCAGAAGAAGCTACTGCTCAGAAGAAACAAAAAGTTGTTGAGAAACCACAAAAGCAGATTAAGAGAAAAGCTTCTGGAGATGTCCCCCCTATTCCTGCAAAACGCATCAAGATAAGAGGTACTAAAAAATCTTCTCCTTCTATTTCTAAAATTGCAGCAGATGTATCAACAGTTAGCTCTATACCTGTACCTCCTCCCACTCAAACTCAAACAATTCCTGTTCCATCTCAAACATCTGAACCACCCACTATTTCTACTTCACAAATTCCATCTGATCCTGTTTCCACAACACCATTAAAATCATCTGACATTCCTCACTCAGAACCACAAACAACAAAAGCATCAGAACCATCTCCAGCACAACAACCTGAAATTCAACAACCCTCTGAACCTGAACTAATACAATCTGAACCAGTTGCATCTGAACCACCAAAATCCACACCTTCTAATCCACAACCAGAACAAACCAAACCTACTGAATCAAATGTATCTGATTCTGAGGTTCTGGACGTCCAACCCCTTAAAATCATGTTTGAAATATCTTTCACTTCCTGTCATTCAACCACCTCATCTGATTCATCTGAATCTGATGTGCATCTAGATGTTAGCTCACCCCCTCTCTCAGAAGATATGAAACCAAGCAAACAGATCCACTTATCTCATCTGGTGCTATCATTCCTGAACCCACTCCAACAACTAAACCCAAGACATCTGAGTTTGTTTCAGTTGCTTCCTTTAAACCACTTCCCTCTGATCCCCTTCCTTCTGGTTTAAAGCTTAAACATTTGTATACCAGAATGGAACCATCTGACACAAACACTCCATTCAAACCTAGTCCTTTAACCACTTTTCCATCTGAACTTCAAAACCAATTTGAACAATTACCAGATATCACTTCATCAGAACCTCTGTTGTCTGATAAATCTGTTTTAATTCCCTACACTTCCACTACATTTGATGTTGTTCCCTCTGCATCACGTGTAAAACCATTTCTGGTTCATGCCTTATCCAGATCTGAAACTGCCACTTCATCTGACCATCCATCTTTTCCTTCCTACCCTCGTCCTGTCTTCATCATTCCAAAATTTACCATACCTGCACCACCTGTTCAATCCAAGCCATTCACTCTGAAAGCCCTTCTCAAACCCAAACCAAGGCTAAATGTTGATATTCTATTTGCAAATTTTATGAAAGAGATAAAGATGAATTTAGGCTCATTGAAGAAAATATGCTTGTCAACCATGAATTCAGCAGAATCTGATGCTATCTGGAATAACTTCATCTCCAGATTCAATACAGTTGCTTCAAATCTAAAGAATGTCTGTTCTGATGATGCGAAGATCAGATTTGCTGAGACTGCAAGAACCATGTTATGGAACATGAAAAAATCTGCACCTTTGCTTCTTGAGGATGTACCTTCATCTTCTGAAGTATCTGCTACAGAAACCTTTGCAGAATCTGCTTCTGAAGAAAATCCATTGGCTCTGACAACTGTGGATCAACCATCTACATCTGTGGATCCAGAATATGCAACTCCAATGGTTACTGACTTTGCCCCTGCATCAGAATCTGCTCCATCTACTTCATCTGAGATCAAGGAAGAGAACCCAGACTTAGAAGATAAGATTGCAGTGTTGGAAGCTGGGCAATCTGAAATCAAGTCCTGGATGGCTAAACAAGATCAGAAGAATGAGACCATGGAGAAATGGATGTCAAAGCAAGAACAGTCTTCATCTGAGATCACTCAACTTCTGAAGATGATTCTTTCTAAACAAACCTAGTTTTATGTTTTCTGATGTTTGTGCACATGTACTTGACTTTCGTATCTGATGTTTTTATCTGTTTAATCTGAGTACTTATGAATTAATGAATCTGATGTTTTCTCTACATGCATGTATCTTTTCTCTCTGTTTCTTTTTATTTTTCTTTAAAAGTTTTCTTTTTGATTATGACAAAAAGGGGGAGAAAATGAAATTCTGACTGTTCAAATAAAGTTTACCTGAATGAAATTCAGACATATCAATTATAACTAACGTGAACTTTTAGTATTTCAAAACTTATGAAAAATCTGACAAATTCTTTTAAGTAACTCTGAGATCCCCATATCAAGTTTTAAACCAATCAGGCTCTGATTCTGAAACGCTCATCCAAATCAAGCTTTCTTTTGGAACAATCAGGCTCTGATTCTGAAAAGAATACTCATGCAAAAAGGGACGTTTCTATTCTTTCTAAGTATTCAAATCAGGGGGAGACTCACAATCTCAGGGGGAGTTTTAATTTTTTTATTGAAAAAAATTTCTTATGTTTTTGTCATCATCAAAAAGGGGGAGATTGTTAGAACACAGATTGGTTCTTAGTTATATCTCTATGTTTTGATGATAACACTTACAAAATTTTGTATTAAGAAATTATATACTCTAAATTTGTTCAAGTATTTTAGCTGCAGATATTTAATTTAATATTCATCTAAAAGCAAAAATGGATCTGAAAAATGGAACTATGCAAGGCTCTGTAGCGTCAGAAGCATCTATTAGAAGAATTTGAATACTGCCTACAGAAGATTCTGAGTGCTACCTACAGAAGGATCTGAAGCAGAAGCTACAAAATCATCTGGAGCATAGTCTGAAGACATTTGTATGAAGAGTTTCAAGCAAAGTTTTTCAGAAGACTCTGATAGTATTGTACGCTGCAAGTACTGAGGACCTGATCTCAAACTCTGCTCTGATTTATCTTATGCTAAAGCACACTTGCTGCAATACTCTGATACAGTATAGTCTGAAGACATCAAGACTCTGATCACTCAAGGCTCTGATGTGAATTGCTGGGAATTAGAAACTTGTTGAAGAAGAATTCAAAGTTATATCCGTTGATAAATGCCAAACGACTCTTTCCTCTTTTATGCTAGACACAAGAACACAGACAAAAAGGATTTCTCTGAATGTTCTACTTCTAGGAAAGGTCAAGTGATGTGAAGACAAAAAGGCTACAGCTCTTTTCAGTACACAGTCTTCAACGTGCAAACAACTTGGACTTTTGTGCCTATAAAAGCAAGACTTCAACATCTTTCTCAAGTGGACGGATTATTGAAATAAATTCATTCAAAAGCTCTCATACAATTTATTCTCTTTGCTGAATTTATTTTCATACGTTCTTAACTTAAGTGTAAAATCACAGTTGTGATATAGCTTTCTTAGAAGCATTCAAACACTTGTTTTAGTTTTACATTTGATTGTAAAAGTTCCTTGAGAAGACCCAGTTGTGGTAAGTAGTTCTTGAGAAGACTAAGAACAGTTGCTCTTAGTGTTTGCTATTGTAATCAGTTTGATTAATAGTGGATTAAGTCCTTGTGGAGAAAGGAAAATCACTCTTGATAGGGTGGACTGGAGTAGTTGAGTTCAACGAACCAGGATAAAAATCCTTGAGTTTTTATTGCCATAATTTTTTCTATATACTTATTCAACCCCCTCTTCTAAGTATTTTCTCACCTTCACGTAGTAATTGACTCAAAATTTCAATTGTTGTTGATAAAAATGAACAAAACTTCTATATATAGTAACCAACCAACCAACACACTTAACAATTTTTCAACCAAAGTGGAAAGTCTTCACTAACAGCATAAACAAGTGAACGGTCGACCATATCAGGACTATGCGTCAATGCATAGCCTGCAGTTTTAGGAAATTTGAAAAGTATTAACAGTATGTGTCGACCATAGGTCGGCGTACACCGACCAGTGGGAAATTGCACTACTTCATGCGCCGACCCTGTGGTCGACCATAGGTCAGCGTGCGCCGATCAGTGGCAAATTAAACTACTTCATGCATCGACCTGTGGTCGACTCAAAGCCTGCAAATATGCAAAAATGCATATCTTTGTGGTTTTTATACATTTAGACATAACCAATGATCTTCCACATATATTGAATTGAGTATGATAAGTTAGATGGATATAAGAAGGATATGAGAGGTGAAATATTGCATTTGTCTTGTAGAGGTAGAGCCGATAATGCGGATTCATCCATGGTTGCATTTTGTCATCATCGAAACTCAAGTACGTATGTTATATGAGGGGTTTCCCTCACAAATGGGTCTGAGTTCCTTTTGAAAAATTACTACTCAACTCAAGGCATCCATCATTAGACATGTTGTGTCTAAAAACTCCAACTGACTTAGTTAAAAGAAAGCACCAACACCTCCTTGGAGTGACACATGATATCCTCTTTCAATCTCGTACCCCTAATTTTGTTGGTCTTACACTCTATCTTATATTGTCCACTTAAAAGCGGAATTCATTTGAAATTACTTTCTCATAAATGCCATTTTACTTTACTTTACAATGGTGTTCCTTATTATGCTAATATTATAATTTTGGATGTTTGGTTTATGCTTGTAGTCCTAATGTTAACAAATCTAAGATGGGTTTTAGGTCCGTAAAGTGTATTTTTCTTGGTTTTAAGTTTGTTATAAGAGGGTCTATTTTGTATGATGTCTAAAATAAGAATGTTTTTATTATTAGGGATATTGTTTATTTCGAACATATATTTCTTTTTCAACATCTTACACAATTTGACTCCCTAACCCTAACCTATTTGTCACCCCCAATATTGATGACTCACTTGACTATAATCACCTTAATACTTCCCTTTCCATTTGAGTTGATAATGAATCCATTCCCCCCCCCCCTCTCTTCCAAACTATGCTACTGAACCTCAACTTCGTATTCCAAATAATATTACTGAGTCCATTCCCAACCCCCATCACCCCCATCCAACCAAAATTGAACCTATGCCCACCAATCAACCTCAAAACACTACCAACATTAAAACATCCTCTAGAAAATCCAAACCTCCTCCTATGTTTAGGATTGCCTTTTCTCCCTCATTTAAGGTAACTTCAATCCTTCTTCCATTGACAATAAATGTACAACTCTTTATCCCCTCTCTCGTTACAGTTCTTATGATAACTTACTCTACAATCATAGGCTTTTTAATTTAAATATATCCTCAATTAAAGAACCTTTATCATACTATTCTTCCATAACTAATCCTAATTGGAGACAAGCTATTTCTAATGAACTTAAATCTCTCAATTATACAAACAGTTGGGATATCACAACTCTTCTTCCTAACGAAAGAGCTATAGGTTGAAAATGGATTTTCAAGTTAAAATTACTCCCAAATGGCACCATTGAGATATATAAGGATAGACTTGTTGCTAAAGGCTTCAACCAAACATAAGGGTTATACTATTCAGAAACTTTTAGTCTTGTCATAAAAATGACAATCGTTAGAGATTTACTATCCATTACTTCTTTGCTAATTGGTATGTTCACCGACTTGATTTTAACACGATCTTTCTTCATGAGGATCTTAAGGAAGAAGTGTACATAAAGTGCCATCCTAGTTTCAATATGCCTAAAAACATGGTTTTTAAACTCAAAAGAATATATTAACAGGCTTAAACAATCGAACCGTCAATGGAATCAAAAATTGACCATCACGTTGATTGACAGTGGTTTCTATCAATCCAAGTCAAATTATCCCATGTTCACTTAAAAATCTACTACTGACTTTACTGTTTTACTTGTATATGTAGATGATTTAATTATTGCAGGAACTCATATGAATCATATCACTCATATAAATAAAATCCTTGATCAAAGGTTCAAAATTAAAGACCTTGGTTATCTCTATTATTTTATAGATTTTGAGACTGCAAGATCATCCAAAGGAACTACTTTGTGTCAGCAAAAGTATTGTCTAGACTTGATGGAATCAATTGGTCTTCTTGGCACAAAACCAGGGTCCAAATTTATGGATCCAGTCATAACCTGGATCAAATGTAGGAACCTGTTCTCGAAGACCCTACCCAATTTAGAACTGTAGTGAGTAAGCTCCTGTATATCACACACTCTCCCCTTGATATAGTCTAGTTTATTTGCTAGCTTAGCCATCATATGAAATCCCCAACACAAATGCATTTACAAGATGATTATCGGATCATCCGTTATCTTAAGAATGCCACATCCATGGGTCTTCACTTTTGATCAGATTCCAAACTTAACCTTATAGGCTTCATAGATTCATAATGGGGAACGTGTATACTAACTAGAATATCGACAACTGGTTTCAATTTTTTTCTTGGAGATAATATAGTCTAATGTAAATTAAACAAGCAACTAGCCATCATCCTACGAGGCCCAATGGCTCCTCTATTTACTTCAAGACTTTAAAGTTACTCACCCACAACCAGTCATCATCTATTGTAACAACCGAAGTACTATCCACATCCCACCAATATGGTATTCCATGAACTTATAAAAAATATAGAGATGGACTTCCACTTAGTACGGGAAAAAGTCCAATAGAGGATTATTCATCTCATGCCCACCAACTCTAAAAACTAAGTAGCAAACTTGTTCACAAAGCCCCTGGGTCACCTCATGCCCACCATCTTGGAATCTTGAATATCCATTCCAGTTTGAGGGAGGGTGTTAAACCATATTTTATTTTTTCACTCGGATTTATTTTTAAGGTCCAATTTGTATTTTACTTGGGCCATAGCCTTGGGTTTAATAATTAGCCTTATTTAAAGAAACTATAATGTAATTGTATGGTTTAATGAAAATAAGATTTTTCTTTTATTCAATGATTTCCAATTTTCCGCTATGACATAACACAAAATATATAGCCTGACATTACGTAAAATATAATAGATGCTTCTCTCAGTTACAAAGAAATTTTCTTTTAATAACTATGAAGATCTAACAAGTAAATACCTACCATTATATAATTGTGTTTCTGTGGCCATTATGTTTATTACACTTTGTGATACCCCTTAACCCAAAACTCCTCATATTTTATAAATATTATATATGTGAAAAGAGAACATATAGAATAATTTATTAATTCAAAATGTATTTTACACTTTCACATTGTACTTGTTAAAAATATAATAAGTGATAATCCTTTATGGTGTAGGACTATCAGAGGTTTTCAGAAATATTATGGTGTTAGAGCAAGCTCACACATTAATAGTGAGAAGATTTGAATGTGATATTTTGCATAATGAATTGAATACTTTTTCAACTTATGAGTTGAGATATTTATAAGAATCTCGTGGGTCTAAGGCTCAGATCCCAAGAAGTTAGATTTTACACTTCCCATTCTCAAGAGCGTGGAGAAAGGGTAGTAATTTTACTTGTTTCTTTAGGGAACACGACTACCTCCATTCAAATAACTCTCCCATACCATTATGAATTAAGACATATGATAAATGCCATAATTACATAAAACATGTATGCACTTATTGACTTATTTTATAAGAAATCCATACAAAAACCATGATTTATCCATGAAAAGTGTTAAAATACCTGTTTGGACTTTCTACTTGGACAAATACCAAAAACATGTGAAAATAATTGGAAAACCACTAAGAAAAACATAAAGACCTTACAAATATTATTTTTCTACATGTAATGCTCGCTAGGCCACGTTCATCATTAGATTTTCTCGGTGATTATAGATGTTATCCATTCCTCTAAGGTGATGCGTGGAGGTGGCATCTTGCTAAAGATGACTCTTATTTTATGGCTTCAACCATTTCATGCCTCCTGGCTCGTGAGGTTACTCATGATATTTATATCACTTATGTTGAGGTAGTCCTCCCTATTATCTAGAGTAGCTAGGATCCCTCAGAAGTCATTGCCTTCTTCTAGCAACTCCTTCACCTTTACTAGAGAGAATCTGCTTAAACAGGGAGTCCTCATTGGCTTAGAGTCCTACTTTCATCCTTTTAATTTAGCTACTCGTGAGTCATCCTTTCACCTTTTTGTGATTTGAGAGGTAGTTATTTCTATTTGGTATAACATCTTTAGTTGATTGGGATGATGTGTAGCCTTACTGAAAGATCTTCTGACCCTTTTCCAGATGATTTTTCTTCTTAGTGGATTGACTATGATCGGGGGAAATCTTTTAATGATTTGACTGATTTGAAAATTTCTGAATGATATTGTATTTTCAAACTCATTGGTGATAATGAAAAACATGGAAGACACGAGCATTCTATTGGCTTGTAAATGTTATCATTGTAGGTGTTTAGGAAACACTTATGCTTTCTTGGCATGATTTGAGAATCATATACTACATCTAATCACATAGTGGATTGAGTGTCTTCAGCCTCCTTTGGATGAGGTGTTTTTGGAGCTCGGTGTTTGCTTTTGAAAGTACTCGCTTGGAGAGTTCTAGATGTCACCCTGTTCTGGCAGCATTTTATTTGCTCTTGTTTTGATTTGTTTCTTTTCTTATTGTTGGGTGTGTGTAGTTTTTGTTAGGTTTTTGCTTTTCTTTGCCTAAGCTAAGTATATCTTATGCCTTTGTTCAATCTATCTGTTGAACTTTGACCTTTCATACCTCACACACACACACAAATATATATATATATATATATATATATATATATATATATATATATATATATATATATATATATATATATATATATATATATATATATATATATATATATATATATATATATATATATATATATATATATATATATATATATATATATATATGATGATGATGATCAATTTACTCCAAACCATAGACTTTATATTGAATCAAATCTAAAGGTTAATTTAATATTTTACTTGGTTAGCCATTTGATTCGATCTAATTTAAAGGCTAAGATTTTGCGTAAGTTCAAAAAACTTACTCTTGTAATAAGTTGATACCTAAGACATATCTGGTGAATAAATAAGAATCATCAGATTTAAAAAGAAAATGTTGAGATTAAAAAATATTTTTACACATACATACATATATATATATATATATATATATATATATATATATATATATATATATATATATATATATATATATATATATATATATATATATATATATATATATATATATATATATATATATATATATATATATATATATATATATATATATATATATATATATATATATATATATATATATATATATATATATATATATATATATATGGTGAATAAATCACGATTTAATCTCAACTTTTCTATTTTAAATCTAATAGTTCATTTTTACATTCTCATATAATCAGGTTTAGTTTTAAAAATTTAGGTTGAACACTCTGATCAAACCAAAAACAAATAATAAATTTGAGTATTTTAAGTTTTTATCTTTTATTTTATTCTCCTTTTATTAAATCATATATATTTTTATTCTCCTTTTATAAACTTTAGGTTGAACACTATATATATATATATATATATATATATATATATATATATATATATATATATATATATATATATATATATATATATATATATATATATATATATATATATATATATATATATATATATATATATATATATATATATATATATATATATATATATATATATATATATATATATATATATATATATATATATTTGTTTTTTTTTCTTGGTCAAATTTTAGCATAAAATAACTTACCAACAAAATTTATACTAAATCATATATTTTTAAAGTAAATAATAATAGGCTCAAAAGTAGTATATTTATGTTTATAACCTGGAAATATCAATAGAATATATATATAAAAAGAGAATAATTACAGGAAATCCAATAATAATATCATAAAAATATTTCAATTTTATTTTAAATATATTTATTAATTAATGTTTCCATTCCTGTAAATCTAGCCCGACCCGTTTTATAAAAAAATTATTTGTAAAAGGTTGAATTCATTGTATTATCTGTATGCCAATAGTTTAGAAATCAATTAAAAAAATTTGCACAAGGTTGAATATTCAATGTAAAATTTATTTTCCATAACCATACATGTTTCTTTTTCATTTTCATTTTTTTTATAAAATATTTTATGTTTCTCACACTCTCACACACACACAATATATATATATATATATATATATATATATATATATATATATATATATATATATATATATATATATATATATATATATATATATATATATATATATATATATATCATTTTTATGTGAGAACGTAAGAATGAATCTGAATAATTAGATTTTAAAATAATTGCTGAAGATTATGTGTCGTTTTTTTCTCTCCTCCATCATTTATTTTAATAACGGAGGAGTGAGATAAAGAAACCACACATAATGTCCACAATTTATTTTAAATTCTAATAGTTCAAATTTATTGTCTTATTCTTATGTTTTTACATAAAAATGACACTCTAATAAAAAGAATATATATATATATATATATATATATATATATATATATATATATATATATATATATATATATATATATATATATATATATATATAACTTAGTATTAAAATTTAAGTTGGACTTAATCCTAGGCAATGGCTTCTTATCTCTATCAAACTCGTTTTTTTTGGATTTTGTGTTTTGTTTTAGTTTTGCATTCAGGTAATATAAACTAGTCTGATATATTTATTTTCTCTTATATTTTCAATGAGCGGTTTATATCTTATTCATTTTTAATTTTCTGAACAACATATGAATCAAAGGTCAATAACATTTATCTTGCGAAAGCATATTGCATTTTTTAATTTTTTTTTTTTTTAGGTTTCGCAACTTGTTTGGGTCCTGTTGGTCCTCCTCCAGGACTAAAATGCTCGGGGAAATGCATTGATGGACCAACATGCAATAAATCTTGCATTGACAAAGGCTTTAAGAATGGTGGTTTATGTGTAGGTTTTAATCCTCAAATTATGACTTGTTGTTGTAGAAAATCAAAATTGACCTACTAAGAAATTTGAAAAACCATTTGTGTAAGTTAATGGAAGTAGTTTTTCTGTCTTTTGCTTTGAACCATCGTAATTCGATTGAATAAAATTTGAATAAATATATGTTTTCTATGTATGTTTTCAATACTCTATTATTCAAGCATAAGTTACTTTACTATCATCTTAAATGAAATATACAGTTCAAATTACAACGATGTTATATGGATTAAAAAGTGATTCGCAAGATTTGCTTTACGGAAATTGAATTATATATGATTTTTCTAAATATATTATTTGATTCTTAATTTGTTTATGGTAATATTGTTAATTAAAAGTTGGCCTCAAATTTTAAATATAAGATTATGTACACAAAATCACATCAATTAAAAAAAACTAAATATATATTAACAATAAAAAATAAAGAAAAAAATTCACATAACTAAAATTCCACAATGAGATGATATATGTTAAATCTCAAACCATTCAAACTATCACAATCGAATCAAATACCTTTGGGAAAGAAACGACCCACTCCAACCTCAAAATCAGATTAGAAACACTCAAACTGCAACTAATAAAGATATATTATATGATTCTAAAGGCAATTAGAAAAAGAACATGAGTTCATCACTAATCTATCAATATGCCATTTTTAAGTTAGAAAAATATTTTTTTATTCCACTACTTTAATGTTTGTTAATGAACCAAGGAAGATAATATCGATAGAAACCCTCCAAATAGTGGTTTTATGTAATAGGTAGGATATAAAGTTTTTATGATTTTGATAATGACAAACAAGCAAACATAAATTAATAAAAAACATCATCAATACAAAAGATATGAGCTATCTAAAAGCGAAGTTGGTCAAGTTTCAATGTTGATAGAAAATAAGTCAAGACAAATTCAAAAATCAACATCAAAAGAAATTGAAGTTGTAAAAGCTTGGCTAGTCCTGCAATTTATTACTTTTTTCTCTATTTTGATAAAATATTTTTAAAATAAGAAAAAAAAGCACTTGAGGTACTAAGAAAGTGCACACACACCAAATTGTATTTTTTATATTTTCATCTATTTTTCAAAATCTCTTAAAAAATTGCTTCTAGCTTTTACGTAGTCTATTAGAACTTACATCTAATCGATTAAGGACGAGTTTGCCTCTTTAACAATTACTATTCCTATTAATAAATTTAAGAGCATATCTAACTTAAGTATTTCATTTTTTGCTAGGTCTAGTGATAAGTTCTAAATTGTAGTGATTTTTAGTGTGAATAATTGACACTTATTGGCTTGATTCGTTGGTTTTTCATTAATAATTCCCTGTTTTTGTATACATTTTGTATAGATACATACCGGTGTATATTTTGCGATATTGTGTACATATCAGTAAGTTTGATAGTTTTTCTTATGTTTTTATATGTAATAATGCATAGTTGAAGTATGAAGCCAATTTAGCCTAGAGAATGCTTCAAGATGCACAATTTTGACCAACAAAATGCTGGCATTCGTGCTTAGCGTGCTTTTCAGCGCGACGAGATTGTGGCAGTGGCAAGATCAATGTTTTAAGCGCGCTCTGACCGTGCTTAGCGCGATTTATGTTGGTTTAAGGGTACTTTAAGTGAGATCATACTTAGCGCAATCTAAGGACGCTTAACGCGGTTGTAATTTTTAGTTTTGTATAAATACCCCTCATTCAGATTTTTAGGTTATGGTTTTGGAGATTTTTTGCTCCCAACTCCATCAACACTATTCTTTGTGGAAATAAGCTCAGAAACAACACTTGGAGGATGCATCTTGACAATCCAGAGTCGAATCCACTTTAATCGAAGTTGATAAACCGTGAGATTTGTGGTTTTCTTCCTTCCTCTCTATGTATTTTCCATTTGTTGGGCTTGTTGTATGTAATTTTACTTTGCTTGTATGTGTATTATAGATCTTTGTATAAAATCTCTTTTACAAATCTTAATTGATGTCATTTTTGCTTTACTATATCTTAATGGGTTTGGGTCGCTATAGACATATACTTTTCAAACTCGACCTAAGATGTGCGTCTATTGGATGTGGGAAGCGGACTAATATTCACATGTGCGTGTCAGATCTTAATGCTCTGTGTTATTTAGTTGCGTGAGACATCACCTCTGAGAGAATGCGGTTGATGTCTCAATGTTTGCGTTAGATATAATCTCTTGTGTGAGCGATACATGAGGATTTTGACAATGATTTAGGTTGCGTGCATTTGATCCACATATTTTTTAATACATGATGGGTAGAATGGAATATAACTCCTGACGAATTATTTCTCGTACTTTATTTACTTGTCATATATTTTTCTTTTTACATTTTTATCTCAAACCATTCAAACCAAGCTTAAAAATGTAGAGATTGTCGAACGATATTCTTTCCCTCGCACCGATCCCTGTGGAGACGATATAAATTCTGGAGGGAATTCTTGCAAATCTTTTTGCTTCTTGCCGCTATGTTGCAACCAAAACAAAATGGCACCGCTGATGGGAATTGGTTTTGGTCTAGTCGGTAGATATTATTCAAAAATTGTTATATATATATATATATATATATATATATATATATATATATATATATATATATATTTGGAATTATTCATTTGTATGTAAAGTAAAGAACTTATAGTGGGATAGAACCATTCTACTTTCTTCTGCTTTCTCACATGTTGTATCTTTATTATAATCTCCCAAAGCTCTGTAATTATTTATAACTAACAAAATAAATAAGATAGTTACATTTGTTTTAGAACCCATAAACCATTTGATAAATTTGCAACAGAAATGAGAAACTAAAAATCATAGTATAGTAATATTACTACTTCACTTTATTCCAGGAAATAAAAACACAAGAATCTATAACCAAGCTTATAATTTACTTGAAAAAACTATGGAAATCAACTCAAATTAGGAATTTATCAGTCATTACTAATATATCAATTACTAGAATGGCAAGAGATATCAAACATTTCTAATACGAAATATTTTTCAACCAGTAATTTAATTTCATTTGATCTCTCAATGAGAGTAAGAAATTTTATCTCAACTCAAAAGATAAAAGTTTCTATGAAAATTTCAACCTATCTCTCTCAACACAACCATCTAGAATCTAGATTTTTTAGGATTGATTATTACTACTACTACTACTACTAATAACACAATCATTATTCTAGAAATTATGTTATGGATCATCAACTTCACTATGCCAAATAAGACCTTTAGCATCGGTTTTTTTAGTCTTTAGCAGCACTTAAAAGCGCTGCCTAAAGTGGCGCTGCTAAAGGTAAATGCAACACTTTTTTTTATGAAAAAAGCGCTGCTATAGGCTAACTTTTAGAAGCGTTTTTCCATAAAAGCCCTCTCTATTCCCCCCCCCCCCCCTTTAGCAGCGCTTTTGGAAAGCGCTGCCTATTCGCCCCCCCCCCCCCCCCCCCCCCCCACACACACACATCAACGCTTTTGAAAAGCGCTGCATATTCCCCCCCCCTTTAGCAACGCTTTTCTTAAGAAAACCGCTGCCTATTCCCCCTCTTTAGCAGCGCTTTTTAAAGCGTTGTCTTCCCCTCCCTCCCCCTGCAACACCTTTTTCTACCCCATGAACATTATGGAAAAATATTCACATTTATCAGAGTAAAATATTAAACACCATAAGAATCACCTCAAAGGGCGTACATTTCTCAATAACTCAAAAATAGGTCAAGGCTCCGTAAACAACGAATTTTCCCAAAAGATATCAAAAATTGGAGCAAAACTAAAAAAGGCATAATCCAAAGTTTTTCTTATACGAGAACATAATCAAAATAACCAAATCAAATAAATCATGGTTTAACTCAAAGACCCCAACCCGATATTACACTATCAGAGCAAGACCCTCTAAGTTAACCAAAAGGCCAACAATTCAGAAACTCCGAAAAATATCCTCGACGGCGTCCACGGCTAAACCTGGTCATCTACACGTTACCCACGTGGAGGCAACATTCAAACAGGCAGGGTGTGTAAAACGATTCATAATAATCAATATAGAAAATCAATATATATAATGGTGTCATTTTCATATTCATCAATGGACATTGTTGCACCCCAAAATTTGCCCAACTTTTTTTTCTTTGGCTGGCTTGTGTTTCATTTCTTTTTGTTCTAGCATTTGCATTGCATAACATATTTCATTGAACAGGGGATCAAGAGTTTGTGCATCGAAAGAAGAGTATACTCAGAGGTTTGAGCCTATTCAAGGGGTGTTACTCAAGTTTGGATGGTCATCAAGTCATCAGGAAGTGGGCAGTGGTCTTGTGAAAGAAAGGATGGATGTATGTGGGTCAGCTCCTAACTTGGAGGCCAGTTCAAGATCATCAGGGGTTTGTAAAGTCATGATTATGGGTATAAGATGTTGAGAGAGCTTATTGAGTACCTTGAAAGCCATTTGGAGCTTATTCAAGTTGTGGTGTGAAGTGGAACAAGCCCCAGTCAAAAGTGTGGCATCTAGGGTTTTCATCTGGTAAATCCTCAGTCAACTGTGAAATTAAAGGAGATTGAATCTCAATTGAAAGTCTCTATGGTCATGGGATGTTGTGTTTAGATATATGAGATATCATTTCAAGTTCAATTCATCAAGGATCAAGAGTGTGAGAAGTTACTAAATTAGGGTTCTCAAGGTAAAATCCCCTATTTAGTGCCTGACTTCAAGACCACCTATCTCAAGGTACAAGTTTCATCTCAACCTTTGACCAACATGGAACTTGTAGGGCATATTCTTAGCTTTAACGTGAGTACTAGAAGTCCTTGATTGGATTTATAGAACTCAAGTTATGATCCAGACAAGTTACAGGTCATCAGAGGGATGTGATTTTGGTCAACAAAAGTCAACCAACTTCCAAGTCATTTTTGACCTAGAAGGACTTTTCTCCTCAACTTTTGGCCAACATGAAAGTTGTAGATCATGGTCTTAGATTTCCAAAATGTACTAGAAGTCTTTCATTTGATTTGTAGAACTCAAGTTATGAGGTTTACAAGTTAGGGGTATTTTGGAAAAGTGAGATTATAGGTCATAAAATTATAGGTCCATTTCACCAACTTGCACACTTCAAATGGAAATCTTTAGAACAAGAAACTTGCTCCAAATAGGGCCATTTGCATTACCAAATCATCTCTTGTCATGATTAGAGCTTGGATTGAAGAATTGGGATTTGAATTTTTCATAAAGAAGGCTTAAAATGAGAAATTGAGAATTAATTGATTTGGAACTTGTTCAAGGCAAATTTATGCATTTTTTGATTGCAATTGATGTTCTAAATTCAATTCCAATTTCACATTTTCAATTTTAGGTCATGTGGTTGGCCATGTCCATTGTTTCTTCATCTTGAGTAACAAGTTGGAAATCCACCATAGAATCAAAACAAGGGCTAATTTTTGACCCTTTGATTAACCAAAGCCATGTGCAATTGATTTGGAACAGAATTGAGGCATGTGCAATGCAAAATTCGTGTGGGATGGCAAGCAAAAAGTGAGTGAAAATTGAAATTCCATTCTTCCAAATTAGCCACAATTGGGCCCCCATTTGATCCTAAATCCAACATATAAGTATTCTAGATGAAGATTGGATGAAAAAATCAGGTCATTTCGTGCCCAGAGAGCAAGAACACATTGGAAAAAGTGGGGTAAAGTTGAAAAATGATTTTCCAGATTTAGCCATTTTCAAGCAAAATCAAGCAAAGCCAAAGCTTCTATGAAGTGTATGGAGTGATTCTGGAGAGTTTCTTCAAGCTTGAACACTTGTAGAAGGTCCAACGGAGCTATTCCGTTAGGTAAGCTTCAACTCAGAATTACTCACTATTTATACATCCATATTGTGCCATTTCCATATATTTGTGATCTGTGTATGTTGTAGTTTGTTTCTGGTAACATTTGGTGTTCGTTTGTTGATATTGTTGTGTTGACCCCCAAACTGTTTGCACGCAATTTGGCTTGTGTGTTTGTTATTTTTGAAAATCATTGCTATATTCGTAATCTACGTGAAGTATAGATCAGTTTTGACTTAATTTTCTCGAGTTTTGGTTAAGTGGTTGTCGCTGCGTGATTTGGTGTTGCCGGAGAGGGTGACCGGAGCCACCGTGCTCCGGTACCTGCAACTCTCTCCATTTTTGTTTCGTTGAGAGGTAGGAGATGACTTCTAGCCCGTCTGATGCGTGTACTTTCGTTCCAACGGTCTTGATTAAGACCCACAGTGCTCCACGTTTAACTTTGCACCACACGAGCACATTTAAAATTCATTAATGCGTTGGCTAGTTCTCAGCCCTCTGATTGGAATACCTCTTGATCGTGCGCTTCACACTGGTTCCCCACCGTATGCCCATGTTTGACCGACTTCACGTGTTTTATTGTTTGAATTCAGATTTTGTTTGGTGCGCTTGGGCCTCATTTTTATGCATACCCCCCTGTTGGGCCCAGTCCAACATTTCTACTAATTTCGCTTGCTATTCACACCACAATCTTGTTCATTTCCTTTTATTTTCTTTTCTTTTTATTTTAATTTTTCTGTTTCAATTTAATTCATTATAAATAATTCTCCAATTATTAAAATTCACCAAAAATATGTTTTAGACTCTTTGACTTGTCTTTTATTTGAATTAAATTGTGGCATTGTTTTCTCTTGATTTTATTTCTAGGTGTATACTCCTTATTTTTGCATGACTTGTTTTGTGCATTGCATTAACATGTTGAAGAATTTTTGCATATTTTTATTTCTATTTTTCATCAAGTTTTGTTTAAGGTTTTGGTTTTGGTTAGGTTTTAGTTTAGGGCATACCTTGTGTGTTTGCTTTCGATTGAGGTAGCTTTGCTTTGAGTTTTGATCTCTAATTTGGACCCCTGGTTCCTAACCCTTTGGGGGTCCAATGAGATTTTATTTGGTATTTTTAGGAGCTGTTTACTATTTTTCATGCCTTTTCCATTTCATGTCTACATTGTGTGATTCCCTTTTGCATATGTGACTTAAGTGTTGACTTGTTTGCTTGCTTTTGTGCATCTCCTCTCTCCCTTTTCTCTTTGCATCTTCATATGCATGCTTGGTTGAGATGAGCTTGTGGTGGCTACTGCCTCACACATGTTTTCCTTCGACTTTCATTCTATGTGTTCTTACTTGTGCATTTGTGTTTGCATCCTTCATTTGCATTGTTTCCTTTATTGTTTCTTCTTCTTCTTTTGTCTTCCTCCCCTTAGGATTTCTAACCTCTCTTGTTCAAGAGAGGTTATGATAGACAATAGGGTTCTAACCATGTATGATAACATTAGGTAGTCCCCTTTCAAACTCAACTTTAGGTGCACTTTGCATGAAAACTTTTAGGGTTTGGTCTAGTACCCCTCTAGTTTGTCCCTTTCTCTTCTCATCTTCAAACAACTTCAATCCACTTAATAAAGATAATGAATGTTGTGCCATGAGCCTTGTAATTGGGAAATGGTGATTGAGTGGTTACCTCTCAATTTCCTATAGTGTTTAGTATACGTCCTTAGGACGATATACGACGCATTCGATCCTAGGTTTTAGACTTTGTTACAACATACATTATGAACACTCTAATTCAAAACACTTCTTCTTTAAAAAACACAAAAACACTTCAAACCTTTTTATCCTTCGGGATCTTAATCAGGAAAACCTTTTCATAAGCAAGAGTGTTTTTAACTTTCAGTCCTATCACAAACGGTAACGCCTAAGTCTCCAATGGTCGAGCTGCATACACCAACTGCTTGAACTGTCTGTTAACCCTACTCGGGTAAAACTTTTGAACAACCTGTGTTTTCGTTAGCCCGAACTATGTTTGCTCTGATCTTTCATACCAGATGGAAGTACGTAGGCATAAGACGTGATGTCTTAGCGAGCAACCTTCCCCCCTTCTTTATTCGTAGTTAGGCGAACTACGTTGACTCTGACTTTCCTATTGCACGAGGGAGTACGTAGGCATAGAGTGGCGATGCTCTGTCGAGTCAGTCCTTTTTTCTTTTTCTTTTGTCCATAAGCATTTAGCTAGATAATATCAACACACCCTTTTAGATAGACAACAATGCGTGGATCCCATCGAGTACGATGGACGTGAGGGGTGCTAATACCTTCCCCTTGCGTAACCGACTCCTGAACCTAGGACTTGGTTACGATGACCTCGTCTTTTCTGATCATTTCCTTTCCCCTCTTTGGGATAAATAACAATAGGTGGCGACTCTGCTAGTCATTGTCGGCCTCTTTTTTCGCAGTTGCGACAACTGGCGACTTTGCTAGGGATAGGAATATCCTCTATGCGAGTCGATCCTAGCGCTTGTCTGTTTATCTTTGGGTGTTGTATATATATGCTTTATTTACTTTCGCATTTTACTTTCCTGCATTTATTTTCCGCATCATATATAATTTGTGTTGTGCTGTGGGAATGAGGAGTTCTGATGAGTGATAAGCCGGACCTGGGCTTGAGTACATACCTAGCATTAGCAGTGGAGACTAGTGGGGGGCCTGTTTGCTTAGCAGACACAATTCCCCATGAAATTCACACTCAGACGAGATTCTCTTTGATGACTTCTCAACTGACCCTTAGGGCTCGGCGGGAGGTTAGATATGAGGATTGTCGACTCTGGAAACCGATCATTTGTGAGTCAGCTAAGTGAGGCCTTTTCAGGAGATAATGATGCCAAACCAAAAATGGTGAACGTATCATCATTTCTTGAAAGTCTACAATGCTTACGAACGCATAGGATGATGTACCATATCAGTGAATAGGTTCATACCTGTGAGTGGGAATGGGGTTATGCAGGAAACTTTTACCTTCAGATTACCTGGTTTTCTCTGTAGTTTGAATCTGGATTGTTATTATCAGTTGGTTTCTATCGGTGCAGTGTTGCGGTCTTGCTAAGGCAGAGCTTTGATCTTCCTCAGTCAGCAGCACAACAGTCTTGATCCCTTGTGTGTGCATTAGTATTTTGCATTGTTTGCATTTGCATTTCATTTTTGCATATCCATCTTCAGCCGGAACAGGGAGCTTACCCGTCTTTTGTCTGCTTCTCAGTTGATTTCCCGACATTCGTATTGGATTTGAGTTAGCTTCTGGAAGAATCATGAACTCAGGAGAGCAAAGCTTGGTTGTAACGAGGGCAGAGTTTGAATGGATGAAAAATCAGTTGAGTCAACTCGTGGAAGCCATGTCAGCTATGACTAGAGGAGAGGCCGGTGTTCAGAGGACTCCAGTGAACAATGTTGCTCGAGCTCAGCCTACGCAGATTCCTGTTGAAGAGCATCCCATTGCCAGCAATAGAGATTCTTCTTCTCTCTATGACACAGAATATCATAGTTTCACATTCTATGTGCCAGATTCTCAGAGGACTGTTCCAAAGGTTAATGTTCAAGATCCGCAAACTGTTGAATTTATGGGAAAATGTTAGTTGTTGGAAGAAAAGCTTGATGCCCTGATGAGTTAGAATACTCTTGATCTGAATGCTTCGAGCATGTGTTTGGTTCCAGGTCTTGTGATGCCTCCGAAATTTAAGATACCAAATTTTGAGAAGTTCAAAGGGGATAGTTGTCCGAAACAGCATCTGGTAATGTTTTGTAGGAGAATGACTTCACATGTTCACAATGATCAACTCATGTTTCACTGCTTCCAGGACAGTCTGAGTGGAGCATCGTTGAGTTGGTATATGCAGTTGGAGAATGGTCGTATCTGATCATGGTCAGATCTAGCCAATGCCTTTGTGAAGCAATACAACTACAATCTCAATATGGCTCTTAGTCGCATGCAGTTACAGGAATTATCTCAGGCGGAGAATGAATCCTTCAGAAGATATGTGCAGAGATGGAGAGAACTCACTGCTCGTGTTCAACCACCGCTTCAGGATAGAGAACTGGTTGACATCTTCTTGGGTACTCTGAAGGGCCATTATTTTGACAAGTTGATCAACGGTGGAATGTCAAACTTCGCTGACTTGGTAATAATGGGTGAACGTGTCGAGAGTGGAATCAAGAGCGGAAAGATTCGAGACATCCCCTATATCTCAGTTAAGGAGAATGAGTCAGTTGTCAGTTCTCAGGAAGAATGGGAGAAAGGAAATGATCTAATCTCAGAATCTTCGGCATCTCAGGTTCAGTCTTCAGACGTGTCAAGTGTTCAAAGCCAACGGTCATACCGTCGTCATCCACGTCAGCACGCTCGACGAAGACCAAGGAAACTCGAAAGGCAGTTTACTCAGCTACCGGTGTCGTACGGTCAGTTGTTGCCGGATTTGGTCAAAGGTGGGATGATAGTGCCAAAAGAGACTAATCCAATGATCCCTCCGTACCCTCCGGGCTTCAATGACAATGCTCGTTGTGAGTACCGTGTTGGGGCGCAGGGGCATTCAACAGATGATTGTAAAGTGCTTAGGAGCCAAGTTCAGACTCTGTTAGACTCTAACAAGTTTTCCATCACGCCTCAGGGTATTATTCAGATTAATGATTCCCCTTCATCCCACTATGAGGGCACATCAGTTCTTGTTATGGAAGGATCTCTGAAAGTGTGTGTTCTGAAGAGTTTCAAACTGAAGGCTCAGTTGAATATGAGGGGAGTTGCTAGAGGTTTCTTGTGCCGACTGCCACATCTGTTTTCTTTGCTTATGTGATTAGCTTCTGTTCATTATTGTTTGCTGACCATCATCAGGCTTGTTGGATGAGGTCATTGTATTCATACTCATTTGTGCTTAGATGATGCTGTTGTTGGTTTTGCATATTTGTGTGAGGTGTTTATCTTTGTGCTTATAGCTTGGTTTTCTCTTTGTCTTGCTATAAATGTGTGTTTGCTTTCTGTATGGCATTCTTGCATAACAGGTACCTCAGAACCGGTGGTCTTATTTCCTGTTCTCCACTAGTTTGTTGCAAGTTATACAATTAGATCACAGGAATTCTCGCAGAGTCATGGAGCAAGTCCAAGCAGAACTGAGAGAAGTTAAGAACCAGATGGGACAGTTCATTGAGGACATGCGAGTGTTGCGCTTGGATCAGAATACGCTCAGAGAGGAGAACCAACAGTTGAAAACTCAGGTGGGCTTAATCATGGAAATGATAAGAAACGTGCTCAGGAAAGAAGGTGACCAAATGCCCGAGGCTGCAACAAAGATGTTTGCGCCGCTTTTGTCTGTGGAGCCTTTCCCAGAGCGTAATGTATGTCAGAAATCTGCTGCACAGCCGGAGGTTTCAAATTTCCCGTGTCATCAGATGCGTCCCGTTTCTCAGGAGAATCCCAGGATTAGAAGATATGGTCAAAGGATAAAATCTCAAGATAGAATCTTCGATCAGATCCCCATGGATTATGCTCAGTTGGCGCAACTCTTGCTCCAAATTCAGTTGGTGAAGCCTCGGACTTTGGATCCACTTACTGGCCAACCACCACCAGGCTTCGATGTAAATGCTTATTGTGATTTCCACTCTGGGGAACAAGGGCACGACATTGCAAACTGTAAAGCTTTTAAGCATAAGGTTCAAGACCTGATTGATTCGAAGACGATTGAATTCACGCCGAGCGGCATGAAGGTATCAGACGAATTTGCTCCCTGTCGTGAAAAAGAGATGGATACTTTTGTTTCCATTCCTGAAGATATGGTCGGTCAAGAGTATATCCTACAATCTTTGGTGTCAGAATCCCCCTGCTCACAGTTGCTGCCTGTTCCGGGATCAAGTTTAAGGATGAAAGCACCTGAACAAAAGGAGTCCCTGATAATTCAGACTCAACCTCCGAGTGTTTCAACTGTTCAGGGTCAGCGACCCATCCAGTCTTTCCAACAGACACCAGTTTCTCTCTAGAATCAGCAGCCTTATAGTTATAGCTCGAGTTTGCGCGTCAGGCAAAGACCAAAGAAGCCAGAAAGGCAGTTCGCTCGGTTGCCCATGTCATACAAACAGATGCTGCCAGACCTAATCAGAGGGGGATTGATAGTGCCAAAGAAGATCGATGCAGTGATTCCTCCATATCCGCCAGGCTTCGATATCAACACCCGCTGTGAGTACCATGCCGGGGCACAAAGGCATTCAACCGACAACTGCAAGGTGCTTAAAAGCCAGATTCAGAATCTGCTAGACTCTGATATGTTCTCGGTCACACCTCAGGGTATCCGGATCAACAAGTTCTACTACGTGGGTTCAGCAGTTCGCATCATGAAAGGATTCACCGATGACAAAGGTTCAAAAGAGCGTTAGAATGGTTTCAATAGGCAACTTTGAAGATGCCTGGTTCAGCGGCAAATCAGTGTGAAAGCCCAATTCCCAGAAGCTGGCAATTTTCATTTTATCCTGTTATTTCTTTATGTTTGTAATTCCCTTTCCCGTTTAAAGTGCAAACTCATCTGTAAAAGTTGTTGTTTCCGTTGATTGATATTAATGAAATGAATATTCATGTTTTGATTTAATCCATTCTTGTTCACTAATGGTTTTTTACAGATGTTATACGCTTGTTTAAGCGGAGTCTGGGGAGGATGATGAAGTTTAAAGACGCGCGAGCTTTCGATTGTATGCTTTTTAAATAAAACCTGATGATGACGTACATGCATTGTTTCAAATTCCCAAACACCGGAGATATAAGGATGATAATCCCTTGTCAACCCCTTTGAGCCTAGTAGTAGGAGTTTCTTTTTGAAAATGAAAAACCTAAATCTTAACATGGGGCAAGGTAGGTGTTAGCTAGTTCGGCCGAATATCCAAATTGTAATAGGAGTGTTCCCATTCGAGGATAAATCACACCTGTATAGGTCGTGCCTAAAAGACCACCGTGGAGTGAAACAATCACGTTATTCCCCAAAGAGTCAGACAAGCCGGTTTCACATGATTTGTTCGAAAAGAAAAGAAAAAAGAGAGAACAAATCCCGCTAAGTCAAATCATGAAAACAAGCGACTTAGGAAAAAATTAGGGCATCCCGCTGGACTTTGAAATCAAAAGAAGCTCAAAAGAGCCAGTCCAGGCAAAAGTTAGGGAAATAAAAAAATGATGATGAAAAACAAGTCGTGTGATTCAGGCACCAAAGATGAAAAAGTGAGTAACTGTCACTCCGAAAACTTGTGGTTTCCCGAACCACCACTCCTGTCATTTAACCTTTGAAAGGTGAGCGCTAGTTTCGAATTAGCTGAGCATAGGATTGGAGAACATCACGGAGAATTGGTGGGTTACAATAAATCTTGAGCCTTTATCCTTTCCTTGTAAACCGTGAACCTGACCAAGTTATAACCTGGAAAAATCCTAATTGAAGCAGGTTTGTTTCGAAAGCATACTTTGGTAAAGATCGCATCAAAACTGACTCCTAAAAGGATTCCTCTTACAGTGTTGTACTAGTGTTGACATGTTGATAAACGATTTATTCACTTTACGTCACAAATTTTTTCCAGTGAACAGATTGGATTTCGAAAACTGTCATATGCATTGCATTTAATATATCTTTTATGCAGGACAACTGGTTTTACTTGCGAGTAAGCGCTTGACAGCAAGAAAGTTTCCATAGTGGAAAGATTGATCAGGATAGAATGCAGATTGCTTGAATACTTCATCGAACTGGGGCAAGTTATATCAAATGATCATGGCATGGGAGTCAGCCATCCGAAAGTCAGTCAATCTGAGGCAGTCAGGTCGAGATTCGGTGAATCCCTTATAGTTAAGAAGCACTCTCCCCACAAATCAGCCAATCAGGGGAAAAGTCGTTGCAAGACAGGGGCAGGCCACCCTAAGAGCGTAGAAGTTATTTCTTGCCCATGGGGCAATTAACCTGAAGCATTCTTTCGAAGTTCAAGATGCTGAGGCAGTTCATATCAAGTCGTTGGGGTGTGAAATTTCAGAGTTTTCCTTTCAAGGAACATCCCCACAGAGATCCCACAGGTTGGGACAAATATGGAAACAAAGGAATCGTTCCTCTCTGCACCATCAGAGTTGTTCAAGCAGGTTCAGTCAGCTTTCGAGTACAAGACGAGTGTCGGGAAGTCATGTTACTATCCCTTGACCCATTAACCAAAAACCTTTTAGTTCAGACAGGATATTTTCTCCAGCATCAGTCGTACCTGATCCTTTGCAAATACAATTCCCTTTGGTACGCTGGAAGACTTCGTTTGTTCTCTCCAGCAAAAGTCCAATCATCATTGGCATGTGTAAGCTATCCCCAGTAGAGTCCAATCGTACTTGGCACATTCCGGAAGTCCCTTCTAGCATTTATTTTGTTGGAATAATTCTGTGATACCCGGTTATCCCCAGCGGAGTTGGCTTCACCTTTCCAACATTTATCTTTTGCTGGAATGTTCTGTTGTGTCCATCTTTCCCCAGCAGCCCGAGCCTGCATCTGCATCTTTGCATGTTGTTATCATATTTGCATCATCTTTGCATTTCATCCTCAAACGCGTAGCATTTCCATTTCGTATGGAGAATTACGCCATTTTCAAACATACACATATGCAGTCGAAGCATAATCCAGTTTCTATCAGCCTTCCGTGGCTGCTTGAATCACTTCGCAGTCAATACAGGGGAATTTATCCAGCGGCTTTGTTCAGACAGCTTATTGGTTTACTCGGGTTTCAAATTATTTGTCGGCTATGATTTTGTCCATTAGTCTTCTGATGATGACATCCCCAAGCAGATTTGTTTTCTGTCAGTGCCTATCGATGATGTGTTTCCCCAACATGTTTCCTCTCGTTTATCATTAGATGATGCGAGCTTTGTGTATGGTTTTCTCTCGTTTATCATAAGACGATGCGAGATTTGTGTATGATGTTCTTATCGTATATCATTAGACGATGTGAGATTTTTGGGAAGTACGTTTCTCTCATCTATCATTAGATGATATGAGTTTTGGATATGGTTTTCTCTCCGTCTATCTTCAGATGATGCGAGGTTTCAAGGCGATTTTTTAGATTTGGTTTTCTTTCTGTTTATTGGTTGAAATAACATTACAAGGGGATTTTTATGGCTGTCGATTCTTATTGACGTCGGGGCTCTTTGAAGAATGTTAGGATTTCCTAGCTGTTGATTCTTATTGACAACATGGCTCTTTGAAGGTGGTTTTATTACTGTCAGTTCTTATTGATGGCGTGGCCCCTTTGAAGATATTTTTCCATCAATTCCTATAGACGAAAGGATTCTAAAATTTGATGGGTGGTTTTGAGGTTCAGTGACATGGTTTATGTTGTTCCTCTCGTCTATCATTAAACGATGCGAGATGTGGATTTGATGTTCCTCTCGTCTATCATTAGACGATGCGATATTTGGATTGGATGTTCCTCTCTTCTATCATTAGACGATGCGAGATTTGGATTGGATGTTCCTTTCGTCTATCATTAAACGATGCGAGAATTTTGGGTATGCATTTTCCTCTCGTCTATCACTAGACGATATGAGTTCTGGATATGATGTTTTTTCCTGTCTATCATTAGACGATGTGAACCTTCGGGATTTTTTTTCTTCCTGTCTATCATTAGACGATGTGAACCTTCAGGATTGTGTTTCTTCCTGTCTATCATTAGACAATATGAATAGATCAAGTGCATGTTGATCCGGCTTTAGGCGATGTAAAAAGATCAAGTGCATGTTGATCTGGGTTTGGACTATGGAAAGGATCAAGTGCATGTTGATCCGGTCTATGGGTTCAAGGTCTATGGCGTTACACAGACGAATGACAGTAATGTCAGGTGTTCTTCATTGGATGATCAGTCAGCTAGTTGTCGTTGCAACTGTCTGCGTTCAGTTTTTCTGGATATTTGTTCCCCGATCGGAGTGTTGCAGTTTATTTCTGCAGTTGGAAAATTTCCAGTTTCTTTGGTATTCAATCGTCTTTTACCTTGATTGTTTGAAAGCCGTTCGCTTTTCATCCATTCAGGTCCAAGTCGTTTGAATAGGGGCAGCTGTTGCACCCCAAAATTTGCCCAACTTTTTTTTTCTTTGGCTGGCTTGTGCTTCATTTCTTTTTGTTCTAGCATTTGCATTACATAACATATTTCATTGAACAGGGGATCAAGAGTTTGTGCATAGAAAGAAGAGTCTACTCAAAGGTTTGACCCTATGCAAGGGGTGTTACTAAAGTTTGGATGGTCATCAAGTCATCAAGAAGTGGGCAGTGGTCTTGTGAAAGAAAGGATCGATGTATGTGGGTCAGCTCCTAACTTGGAGGCCAGTTCAAGATCATCATGGGTTTGTAAAGTCATGATTATGGGAATAAGATGTTGAGAGAGCTTATTGAGTACCTTGAAAGCCATTTGGAGCATATTCAAGTTGTTGTGTGAAGTGGAACAAGCCCCAGTCAAAAGTGTGGCATCTAGGGTTTTCATCTGGTAAATCCTCAGTCAACTGTGAAATTGAAGGAAATTAAAACTCAATTCAAAGTCTCTATAGTCATGGGATGTTGTGTTTGGATATATGAGATATCATTTCAAGTTCAATTCATCAAGGATCAAGAGTGTGAGAAGTTACTAAATTAGGGTTCTCAGGGTAAAATCCCCTATTTAGTGCCTGACTTCAAGACCACCTATCTCAAGATACAAGTTTCATATCAACCTTTAACCAACATGGAACTTGTAGGGCATGTTCTTAGCTTTAATTTGAGTACTAGAAGTCCTTGATTGGATTTATAGAACTCAAGTTATGATCCAAACAAGTTACAGGTCATCAGAGGGATGTGATTTTGGTCAACAAAAGTCAACCAACTTCCAAGCCAGTTTTGACCTAGAAGGATTTTTCTCCTCAACTTTTGGCCAACATGAAAGTTGTATATCTTGCTCTTAGATTTCCAAAATGTACTAGAAGTCTTTCACCTGATTTGTAGAACTCAAGTTATGAGGTTTACAAGTTAGGGGTATTTTGGGAAAGTGAGATTATAGGTCATAAAATTATAGGTCAATTTCACCAACTGGCACACTTCAAATGAAAATCTTTTCAACATGAAACTTGCTCCAAATAAGACCATTTGCATTACTATATCATCTCTTGTCATGATTAGTGCTTGGATTGAAGAATTGGGATTTGAATTTTTCATAAAGAAGGCTTAAAATGAGAAATTGAGAATTAATTGATTTGGAACTTGTTCAAGGAAAATTTATGTATTTTTTGAGTGCAATTGATGTTCTAAATTCAATGCCAATTTCACATTTGCAATTTGAGGTCATGTGGTTAGCCATGTCCATGGTTTCTTCATCTTGAAGTAACAAGTTGGAAATCCACCATAGAATCAAAACAAGGGCTAATTCTTGACCCTTTGATTAACCAAAGCCATGTGCAATTGATTTGGAACAGAATTGAGGCATGTGTAATGCAAAATTCGTGTGGGATGGTAACCAAAAAGTGAGTGAAAATTGAAATTCCATTCTTCGAAATTAGCCACAATTGGGCCCCCATTTGATCCTAAATCCAACATATAAGTATTCTAGATGAAGATTGGATGAAAAAATCAGGTCATTTCGTGCCCAGAGAGCAAGAACACATTGGAAAAAGTGGGGTAAAGTTGAAAAACGATTTTCCAGATTTATCCATTTTCAAGCAAAATCAAGCAAAGCCAAAGCTTCTATGAAGTGTATGGAGTGATTCTGGAGAGTTTCTTCAAGCTTGAACACTTGTAGAAGGTCCAACGGAGCTATTCTATTAGGTAAGCTTCAACTCAGAATTACTCACTATTTATACATCCATATTGTGCCATTTCCATATATTTGTGATCTGTGTATGTTGTAGTTTGTTTCTGGTAACATTTGGTGTTCGTTTGTTGATATTGTTGTGTTGACCCCCAAACTGTTTGCACGCAATTTGGCTTGTGTGTTTGTTATTTTTGAAAATCATTGCTATATTTGTAATCTACGTGAAGTATAGATCAATTTTGACTTAATTTTCTTGAGTTTTGGTTAAGTGGTTGTCGCTGCGTGATTTGGTGTTGCCGGAGAGGGTGACCGGAGCCACCGTGCTCCGGTACCTGCAACTCTCTCCATTTTTGTTTCGTTGAGAGGTAGAAGACGACTTCTAGTCTGTCTGATGCGTGTACTTTCATTCCAACGATCTTGATTAAGACCCACAGTGCTCCGCGTTTGACTTTGCACCACACGAGCATATTTAAAATTCATTAATGCGTTGGCTAGTTCTCAGCCCTCTGATTGGATTACCTCTTGATCTTGCGCTTCACACTGCTTCCCCATCGTATGCCCATCTTTGACCGGCTTCACGTGTTTTATTGTTTGAATTCAGATTTTGTTTGGTGCGCTTGGGCCTCATTGCTATGCATACCCCCCTGTTGGGCCCAATCCAACATTTCTACTAATTTCGCTTGCTATTCACACCATAGTCTTGTTCATTTTCTTTTATTTTCTTTTCTTTTTATTTTAATTTTTCTGTTTCAATTTAATTCATTATAAATAATTCTCCAATTATTAAAATTCACCAAAAATATGTTTTAGACTCTTTGACTTGTTTTTTATTTTATAGTATTTTTATTTTATTTTTTTCAGTTTGTTTTCATTTAAAAAAGAATTAATTAATTGGGGATGTTTTATTTGAGTTAAATTGTGGCATTGTTTTCTTTTAATTTTATTTCTAGGTGTATACTCCTTATTTTTGCATGAATTTGTTTGTGCATTGCATTAACATGTTGAAGAATTTTTGCATATTTTTATTTCTGTTTTTCATCAAGTTTTGTTTAAGGTTTTGGTTTTGGTTTGGTTTTGGTTTGGTTTTAGTTTAGGGCATACCTTGTGTGTTTGCTTTCGATTGAGGTAGCTTTGCTTTGAGTTTTGATCTCTAATTTGGACCCCTGGTTCCTAACCCTTTGGGGGTCCAATGAGATTTTATTTGGTATTTTTAGGAGCTGTTTACTATTTTTCATGCCTTTTCCATTTCATGTCTACATTGTGTGATTCCCTTTTGCATATGTGACTTAAGTGTTGACTTGTTTGCTTGCTTTTGTGCATCTCCTCTCTCCCTTTTCTCTTTACATCTTCATATGCATGCTTGGTTGAGATGAGCTTGTGGTGGCTACTGCCTCACACATGTTTTCCTCCCAATTTCATTTTATATGTTCTTACTTGTGCATTTGTGTTTGCATCCTTCATTTGCATTGTTTCCTTTATTGTTTCTTATTCTTCTTTTGTCTTCCTCCCCTTAGGATTTCTAACCTCTCTTGTTCAAGAGAGGTTATGATAGACAATAGGGTTCTAACCATGCATGATAACATTAGGTAGTCCCCTTTCAAACTCAACTTTAGGTGCACTTTGCATGACAACTTTTAGGGTTTGGTCTAGTCCCCCTCTAGTTTGTCCCTTTCTATTCTCATCTTCAAACAACTTCAATCCACTTAATAAAGATAATGAATGTTGTGCCATGAGCCTTGTACTTGGGAAATGGTGATTGAGTGGTTACCTCTCAATTTCCTAGAGTGTTTAGTATACGTCCTTAGGACGATATGCGACACATTTGATCCTAGGTTTTAGACTTTGTTACAACATACATTATGAACACTCTAATTCAAAACACTTCTTCTTTAAAAAAACACAAAAACACTTCAAACCTTTTTATCCTTCGGGATCTTAATCAGGAAAACCTTTTCATAAGCAAGAGTGTTGTTAACTTTCAGTCCTATCGCAAACGGTAACGCCGAAGTCTCCAATGGTCGAGCTGCATACACCAACTGCTAGAACTGTCTGTTAACCCTACTCGAGTAAAACTTTTGAACAGCCTGTGTTCTTGTTAGCCCGAACTACATTTGCTCTGATCTTGCATACCAGATGAAAATACGTAGGCATAAGACGCGATGTCTTAGCGAGCACCCTTCCCCCCTTCTTTAGCCGTTGTTAGGCGAACTACGTTGACTCTGACTTTCCCATTGCACGAGGGAGTAAGTTGGCACAGAGCGGCGATGCTCTGCCGAGTCAGTCCTCTTTTCTTTTTCTTTTGTCCATAAGCCTTTAGCTAGATAGTATCAACACACCCTTTTAGATAGACAACAATGCGTGCATCCCGTCGAGTACGACGAACGTGAGGGGTGCTAATACCTTCCCCTTGCGTAACTGACTCCCGAATCTAGGATCTGGTTGCGATGACCTCGTCTTTTCACGTTTTTGTCAGGTTTTTCCGATCGTTTCCTTTCCCCTCTTTGGGATAAATAACGATAGGTGGCGACTCTGTTAGTCATTGTCGGCCTCTTTTTTCGCAGTTGCGACAGACATCAAAGGCCACAACATCATAAATTACTCAAGATCATCTCATAAATGCAAATGCAACAAGACTCAATACATGTGGTACCAATCATCACAACTCGATAGACACTGGGCCATCAACCCTCCATAGATCCCCATCAATATGATCGATTCTACTCGAGAACCGGAGCACATCAAAATACCTCACATCCGCACAATGGGATTGAAGCCAAAGAAATCAAGGTCTTGAACCGAAGTCCGGATGCACATGAATGCATGATGCACACGTTAATAATCATCCTCATAATAACATCATAGGTGCACCATCATTCATCATAATCATCATCATCAAAAACCATATCATCATAGAATCATCAAAACTCATGGTAATATCATCATAGCTCATCATCATATATCATGTCATCATAGAATCATCAAAACTCATGGAAATTTCATCATAGCTCATCATCATTACATCATAGAAATCATCATATAATCATGTACAAATTACATAGAACTCACAATCATACTCATACTAATTCATCATACTATCACATATTAATCACATAGAATTCATAATTATACTCATGGTAATTATCATACTATCACATATTAATCACGTAGAAATCATAGTAATACTCATGGTAATTTATCAAAGAAATCATAGCATCAAAACATCAAGACATCACTGAACCAGAACATGATTCATTAATAGAACATATACACAATTGACTTCTCAAATATAATTAGATACAAAAATATTAGGAAACCAATTCCCTTATCTATACTATGTTATAGTCCTGTTTTTTATATTTCCAACGCTTCAAACGGGGGCCAAAACGAACTTACGGATCAAAAGTTACGTCCAAAACAATTTCGACTGAAAACATGAACAGTCGTGACAGACAGCATGCAATTTTATGCGTTTTTCACCGTTGGAGGCCTTCCGGACCTCCGATTTCGATTCCGTAAAAACCCAAACTCTTGGAAAATTATAACTCATTCAACACTGTAATTATCTCAAGTAAATTTACAATTTTAGCACAATTAAACTATCTAATCATTGTTTAAAGATTATGCTTAATTTAATTACTGGGTTGAACAAATGTCAAACCAGAGTTTTTGGCATGAAGGCCTAATTTCTCTTTAACCCAAATAAATCCCTATATGGTTAAAGTCTCACAAATAGAATTTGTCCATGAAGGCCTAATTTCCTTTATCTCAAAATTAGCCTCAAACCCTTTAAACCTTTAAATTGGCTTTAAATACATTGAAATTATACATTGAAAACAATAAAGGCAATACTCCTCATATCTTAATTGCCGACTCCAAGTCTTCTCAAATATTTCAGAAAACCTTTAGAAGCTTTTGCCTCAAACCTCTTCAGAGCTCTGGCCTCAATTCTTTTCACGGTCTAACAAAATGAATCCTAATCCCATAAAATTCCTTTTTATTAAACCTAACCTTGGGCCTATAATTTGGGCTTTTCCAATATTACCCTCACTAACTCCTCCTCAATTGTCCAATTTGCCCTTAGTTAACTTATATTTATTTTAACTAATAATAATACTAATATATTCATATTATATAATATTATTTAAATAAATAACCCAAAAACTTATAATTCTCAGTATTCCGCAACAACCACCGAAAATCACCAAAATGCGAATATTCTTATTTAAATAAATTAAATAAATATTCCAATAAAATTTGGGGTGTTACACCCCCTATAGCAGCGCTTTCTTGAGCGCTCTCTATGCCCCTCCCCCCCTTTAGCAGCACTTTCTCAATAAAAGCGTTGTCTATTCTTCACGTCTTTAAAAAAAATTTTATAAAAAAAATCACTTTTTTTTATATTTTTTTTGATAAACCTGCTTATAACAATTACATTCACCTGCTTATAATTCAGGCCTTTAAATCAACACGTTGGCCTTATATATACCATAATCATTGTAATTCACATAAACTTGCTTATAATTCAACACAAGTTGATCCTCAAAACAACTTCACAAATACAATCATTATAAATATAATTACAAAACTGATAACTTTACAAATACATTCACTACACATATAGCGCCAAAACTACATACGACTTCCAGAAATATAATTATCTCGCATCAATATTTGACGATAAATATACCTTATACAATTCTCAACTCAAGAATGTATTGACACCATTCCTCCTTAATTTCTTTCAATCTGTCTTTCGAGTAAGTACCACACTTCAATTCATCAAAGTACTACATAATATAACATAACATGCATGATTTAGTTTTAAAACTAATTACTCAGATGAAATATCGGTTAAATATTAAAATAAATCATATAACTTATAAATTGATCCATACCATGATTGAAATCTCTATTTGACCCGAATGAATAATTTCCTTCATAAACCTCAATACAAAATATCTGCAATCAATCTCGTTACGCTGACTAGGACACTATAAATGAAAAAAAAACAAACAAATATTTATCAGGATATTTAGTTTAACTAGTTTTATCAAGTAGAATCACTATAATAGTCAAAATTGTGAAAGTATACCTGCACTATGACCAGCTAATGTTGTTAGCCTTTCTTTTTGGAACTGTTGCTTCTCTTTGTGATCGAAATATTTGTATAGATCTAACATAATATAAATGAATATTTAGAACAATCTCACATAATAAATAAAGATAATTATTCAGAACAATATATCTCATCACTTGCGTATCAACCATATTCTTCATATCAGGATATTTTGTTTGATCACCATCCAATGAATCCAGATGATACACTATTTATTTCATCGGATTAATCGTAACCAGCAACCAGTGTCCACTGTAAAATAAGACAAAAGTTTAGACGGAAATGTTATATAGAATGACAAAAAACGAATAATTATAATAAATGAATTTAGAATGAAATCTAACCCATGGCCAGTATTATATGGCAAAAAGTACAACTTCTCTATATCTGCGGCCATAAATGCTTGGACTATGTAATCTCTGACTACATCTGGAGTGTGATCGATTGACTGTGAGTTGATACAACTAGCAGATAAGAATGCGAATCTTGAACTCAATTGATGCGGGACCAACAAATTATCATACATGAACCTTAAATAAAAAGATAATCAACATTAGAATATTCATTTAAATGAGCAAATAAATTTTTCGATTATTTAATTAAAATTTATCGGAGTACCTGATGTAGGAATGCATAACACCGATGCCCAATTCAAAATGTTGGAAAATCTGGTCCAAATCCTCCTTAGCAATTGTTTCGGCATATTCAAAACCGAAAATACCTTCCTCCATAGATATTTGATGGATGCCACCCTCAGTCACATCTGTTGTTCCTACATATGTTTCAAGGCACAACCTAAATCGAGGAACATATGCTTTTTTTGGCTCGACCTTTTTTTTGTTGGGAACCTTGCTAAATTCAGGCATCTTACCCTTGCTGACTTGTTGCAACTGTTGATCATGAACCTAAAAGTCATATAAGTTCAGTAATTACTGTATAATAAGGTCATCATGTAACTGTAGTAGTACCTGTTTTTTTGATGTAGCTGAATCAGTTTCCCGCATAATAATTCCCTTATCTTTTGATTTAGATTTTGTAGGAGTCTAAGATCATCATGTAAATAAGTAAATGTAAATGTAAGAATAACTTTCATGTAAGGGTCGTAAAACATTTGAATACTACAAGGTTCATAATGGTGTTCAACCTACCTCATCATCTATGAAAATGAGATTAACGGCCATGCAACATACGATCTTATTGCGTCTCTCACCACTATTGCTTCTGAAACATCATCTGGTATAGGCAACAATGCATCCCCCTCTAACCCAATATCAACCGATAATTTCAAAAATCCAGCAGGGAGCGGTTTATGGTGAAGTAAGTCTCCCAAAGTGTTATGCATTTTCCCTTGCAAACCATGCGATAAGTCGGTGATGATAAATATAGCCGACAAGGTGAAATGCCCTAAACAAATAATGAATATGATTAATGTGTCAATTAAGAAAATTATGCTAAATTAATTTCAATGTAATATATATTATTACCTCTAGAAGCTTCTGCGGAAAATTACAATTGATACTATCTTTGTCACTAGTATCTTTACACTCTGGACCGCGCCTTTCTGACATGTATCTCTCTTTGTCCTTTTGTAATTCACGAATCTGAGCTTTCAATTCCTCCAACGTCTCCATCACTTGTTTATTGATAGGATTTTTATTATTTGAATGCTTATACAATTTTGTTGGAGTGACACCAAATCCCATACCCCTCATACGCCCAGAATACTCAGGAATATTTAGCACTCGACTCAATACGCTCCTGAAATTATCATCCTCAGCTGCAGTTATAGTCTGAGATAGAGTCTCCTGAAATATAGGTAAAAACATAAATATATTATACACCTTTGAGTTTATGACAGAACTAATTAATGTTGTATTTACACATTGTTCAAATACTTTTTGAACTTCTTCCTGAATGACTCAATCTCTTCCCACACGGGCAGCCTGTAACACCCCCTTTCTATACCCCCAAATGATCGCATAATCATTTAAGCACATATTAAAAATTTAATCAGAGTATAATTGTAATACCCCAAATTTTACCCTTAGATTAGTCAATTCATGTCGCATAATATCTCATTTTTGCATCAGCTAACTATTAACAGGTTACGCATGTAGTACCTCAAATTTGTCCTACCTTTACATGGTTTCTAGTGCCACTTTATTTCGAATAAATAAAATAGCACAATTGGCAAGAGACTGTGTGTAAGGAGTTGTGAGTGTGAGAGGTTTAGAGTTCGAATCCTACCTTTTTCACTTTTTTTATGTTTATTCTAACTTTTCTATTTTTTTCATTAAAAAAAAAATAACAAAAATAGTTTTTTAATTATTTAATTATTATTTTCGTATTTAATTTAAATTATTTTTTAAGAAATATTATTTTTTCACTTTTTTCCATATTATTCATAAAAACATCCAAAAATCATAAAATTAAAAATATTAGAAAAGATTTTATTATGTTTTTAATGTTTAGTAAAAAAATAGGGTTTTAAGTTTGTTTTAATTTGTTTGTTTTAAGTTTGTTTTAATTTGTTTTATTTAGTTTTGACTAATTATTTAAGTTGGGCCTTTAAGGTGGACATTAGGTTAGAGCTTACCCTAATTTGTTACCTATATAAACATAAGTGATGAGAGGAAACTTCATCAACATCAGAAAATCAAGAGCAGGTCATCAGGGGAAGGAGACAAAAGAGAAAAACGGCGGCCGTTCTCGCGACTTATCAGAATAGGGGAAATTTTTGAAAAAACCATCATCGTTCATCATCAACGAACTCCACCGTAGAAAAGCCGCTTCAAACCTGGGAAAGGTGAGCAACTCTTATTTCTAACGGATGTTTTCTTTTGATGTTTTTTTACAGGAAAAGAAGAAGGGATCGTGGCCCTGCAAAGAAGGAAAAAAAGCTTGTAACCGTAACCCTCCCCCAATTTATCTCCTCTTATTGTTTTTTGTTGTTTTCTATTTTTCTTTCTTTTTCATTTATGATTTGTTTGTCTCATTTTTTAATTAACTTGAAATGATATTATAAGGTAGTAACTAGTTCTACAATTTTTCTTTTTGATTAAAATTAAAAACTCTCTATTTTTTATAATTAATATTAAAACTTCTCTTTTTGTTATAATTAAAAATTAAAACTCTTTTTGTTATAATTAATATTAAGATTTCTTAACTCTTTTTCAAATAAATAAAAAACTTGATTTTCTAATTAAAAATCCAATTCTAACTCTTTCTTTAAAAAATTAGTTTTTTTATAAAATTAAAATCCACTCTTTTTTTTCTTCAAAAATTAAAATTAACTTCCTTCTTTTTTTTAAAATAAAACTTCCAACACCTCATTTCTTTTTAAATTAAAATTTACCTTTCATGTAATTAAAATTCTAATTGTTTCTTTAAGTTAAAATTTCTAACACTCTTTTTTTAAAATTAAGATCCTAACACTTTAATTTCTTTTTCATATCATAAATTTCTAACTTTTTATTAAAACTCTAACTGTTTAACTCAAACTTTTTCTTAATAAATTTCTAACATTTCTAACATTGTTTATTTTTAAATTTCTAACATTTCACACTTTCATTCCAATCTTCTAGTTAAAAAAAATACTAAAATAAAAATGCTTAATATTCCCGTTTAATTTTCATCTTTTGTCCTTGGGTATTAACCCAATACTTTTCGCATTTTATTCTCTTTGGGTTGTAATTATGCGAGGCCATCGTCGCAATTATTATTCTTGTTTATTTCCATGGATGTAATTTACGCGAGGCCATGGTCGCGGTTTATTTTTATTTCGCATTTTTTGGGATTTGTAATTTACGCGAGTGATCGTCGCGACGCTTTCTTTACTTTCCGCATTTTAATTTCTACCATGTAATAATTCCGTTGCTTGCATGTTTTACCGTTAGAATTCCCTCCGAAGGAATTAGGTTTAGCCGTTTGACCGCCGAGTCAATAACCCTAATTTTTTGACTGTTTCAAACCCTAATAACCTAGGTGTCCCGCCGTGGACAAAAACGCCCTTTACCCTAGCTTTTAGGTCAAAGAGCCGTCGTGCTCTGTTTAGGGTTTCCCGCCGTGGAATCCCTAATTTAACCTTAATTTAATTTATAAATTCAACCTAGAAAATAGGAGTTCAACAACTCCACGTAAGCGTGTCCTTAAGATATGTTTACTCCCCTTGAAACCTTGACCACAGTCAAGATGTTTCTAACCTCCCTTTCGAGGGGAACTACGATTACTCTGATTCCATTCCCTATCCAGGATACGTAGGCACAAGATGCGACGTCTTGCCGAGTAAACTTAGGACTAACCCTTAGGTCTTTAGGTCACTCTATCCCTTAGCTCAATATATATTAAAGTAGATAATAAATAAAAAATAAAAAAGCATACAATAAACAAAAGGTTCCTGTAGAGTACTACAGAAGTTTAGGGTGCTAATACCTTCCCTAAATTTAACCAACCCCTTACCTAGGTCTCTCCCCGCATTGTGTTTACGATGCAAAATTAGGTTTTTCCTCTTTTGACCTTTTCCTTCGGATAAATCAAAGAGCGGTTGTGAATCAAGAATTGTGATTCAAATTAATTAATAATTTGATATCCTATTTCCACCGCAACAGAAAATGGCGACTTCACTGGGGATTATGCCATAACTTTTAAGGGTTACCCCTATTTTGTTTATTGTATGATATTTTCCATTATTTATTCTCTTGTATATATTATTATTGTGCCTTGCTTGGGGGGTACCCCGTTATTGTGAGACAAGTCCTACACCCGGACTTGAGTGACCTTATTATAGGATGGGGATATATTCGATGAGGCTTATAGGGAGTTGAATCCCGACCAAGCTGACTCGAGAATCACCGCTCAGTTGAGACCCTTTCGAAAATGGTTCGGTTGAACGAGTAATCGTGAAAACTTTTTCCATGGTCGATTGGAGTCTGTGATACTGGGGACCGTAGTACCTTAACACCACTTTGGCCTTATCTAGGACGTAGTGCGGGAACTATGAGGGAGTAATTCCAAAATGGTTGCTACGCGATACTACACTCAAAAGAGAATCTCTTGAGAATATTATTAACCACCGAGTTAATCGGGAAATTGATAATATCCGAAAGATGGATTGATGACTTTGGGCACCGCTTTAGAACCCTTGTTCTGCAGGTACATCTAACCTTAGTACATACCTTATTGGGATGGGTAGACCCTAACTCCTTGCACATACCTTTAACCTAGGACTTTGTGTATATTTGTGCATTGCATCCATAAAACATTACATTGCATCACATGTCATGGAATTCAAATTTTATTTATGAATATTGCAGGATACCATGGATTACAAAAAAAAAACTTTGAGATATTCTTTTAAAGGACGTAAGTTAGATGACCTAAGGAAGCTAGGAACTTTGGTTCAAGATCAACAAAGGATCCAGAAACAAGTATGGAAGGCCGTTATTTTTGTTGAAACCTCAAGTAGACCAAGGTTTCCTTTCGACTTTGTTACAGTTCTAGGATCCAGACTATCTTTTCCTTACATCCCTTGAGTATCAGCTCTTGCCTACCCTAGAAGAGTACTCTTAGTTGGTGGGGTTACCTATTCTGAAGGAGTCTTCGTTCCCTTTCTTGGAGAAAGACCCTAAAGGACAAGACCGTTGCTAAAGCCATATGCTCGAAGTCATCCGACATCAAGGACACTAATCACCAACAATTGTGAAGACTTTTCCAATGTACCCTTGCTTGGTTTTGATGAAGGGTTTATTTTCCTCCAACTCTCGATCAACCTTTTAAAGATAGGCGCATCCTCAAAAAAAAAAAAAAAAGGGCCCAGCTAGAAGAGCAGATCAAGGGGCAAAACAGGAAGCTTCCTTAGGGTCATTATTAGCTTTTATTTAGCTATTATGCCAAGACTTTTCTAAGAATATTATTTGTAATCTGTTTTCAAATTAATAAATAAAGTTTTGGTATTCTGCAATATTCGTAGATATTTGAATTCCATGAAATCATTTCATTCGCATTTCGCATTTTTTGCATCATATTTTTGCATCACATGTGTCTCTCGGTGTCTTATCCTCGGTTCTCTCGCCTTCCAGTTTCATCATCCTGGGTCCTCCGCATCAGTACAATACTAGAGCCCAAGCTCGAAAAAGGATGGAAGAACAAGCTCAAGAGATCGACCGTGTCAGCCATGAACTCGAAGATCTTCGAGGAAGTGTGGGGTAGATTATGGAGATGCTGCAAGCCCTTAAGGTGAAGAGGGATAATCAAAATATTGTTGCTTCTGAGATTACCCATACTTTTGTGGATCCTCAACCAGCCATTACTGTCAAGAATATACCGCCTCAAGGTCGTCAATCTGGTCTGGTGCCTCCTACCATTGCTCAACCAGCTCGACGAGTTACTCCTCCAAAGTGCAAAACTCCGAGCTTTGACCATTACAAAGGACCTGCACGTCTGAGGAATCACTTGATGGCTACTCATCAATCTTGGCAACCTCAGCAGAATTATGTTCAAGGTTATCCAGTTCAGTATGCTCCCCAACCCTATGTAGCTACTGTTGCACCTCCTTTCAATCAGCAGCTTCCTACCTATCAGCCTGTGCAACCCGCTCCGGTCTATCAACATCTGGTAAATCAACAGCCTCCTGTTTATCAGCCTACACAGACTCCTGTCAACTATCAGCGAGCGCCCAATGCTCCTGCTAATCAACAACCTAAGAAGCAAGTACCTCGTCAGAATGGTCCCAGGAGGCAATACAAGTCTTGTCCTCCGATTCCGATGACTTTCACCGAGTTATACCCCTTCTTACTACGACAAGGTCAGATCACTACCCGAGCTTTGGGTCCACCTCCTAATCCGCTGCCTGCCCATTACAACGCCGCCGCTCAGTGTTTATTTCATGAGGGTGCGCCTGGTCATGATTTGGAGAATTGTTTTGCTTTCAAGGACATCGTCAGAGGTTTGTTGGAAAAAAAGATCCTATCTTTTGACGATCCTCAGCCAAGGGACAAGGTTATTCTCAGTGTTTCCCAGGTGCCAAGTTTAAGCTCTGCAAAGCCTATTTTCAACATATCTCAGCCAGTTACTCATACAATGAATCATCCGAAGCCGTCAGTTCTTCAGCTGCCTATGACCCTGATTGACAAAGAATCTGGGAAAGTTAGTTTGAACGAAGATTTGAAGACTGACAATGAAGCAGTGACGGATATAGCTGGGGCAAGCGAGATGGTTTGCGGTGATCCTACTCTCTATGTCCTTGAGGCTTCGCCAGAGGAAACCATTACCACCATGCCAGTCTTGACTACAAAGACTTCATAAGCCGCTTTAGACAGTTTCATTTTGTTTATTTATATTTTGTTTCTTTGATTCTGCATAATTAGCATGTACGGACTTGTTATTTTGATTAATTAATGCAACACATATTTGTCTTGAATAAATCCATTCGTTTCACTCATTAAAAATATTTTTTTCATAAACTTTTAATGCCAACTTTAACCAATCTCTTGCTATAATAAAGATTTGGGAGGAGGATGATGAACCAAAAACATCAAATCTCTTGTCGTATGCTTTCGATTGAAACCTGCTGATGATGTAAGGCATTATTTCAAATCCCAAACACTGGAGATATAAGGACGATAATCCCTCTTTACCCCCTTTGAGCCTTGAAGTAGGAGTTTTCTTATTTTCCAAATTAAAACCCTCATCTTAACCTGGGGCAGGGTAGTGTCAGTTAAACTGATCGAGCGCTTAGACTTTCAAAAAAAGAGGAGCGAACCGTCGAGAATCTATCCTTAAAATCTTAGGAAGTCAAAAATGCAACGACTATCCCTCGATGACTTAAAGAGTGGGGCAGTCACAAGCCTTTCAAAAGAGTCACACGACCTAGTCAACAAAAAAATAAAAAATATAGCCGCTAAGTCAGAACTTGTGAAGGAGACTTAGGCAAAACTGGGGCATCCCGCTGGACTCCAAAGTCAAATCCAAAAGACGTCGTCCAGGCAAAAGTTAGGGAATAAAAATGCAAAAACAAAAAGGATTACCATAAAGAATTCTCAATAAAGAACAAAGTCGTGTGATCAAACACAAAAGACAATAGGTGAGTGACTGCCATGTCCAAAGCCTTAATGAATTCTCGACTATATCAAACCCGATTGAGATATGAGTGCTCGTATCCCGTTAACTGAATAGGATTAGAGAACATCCCGAAGAATGGGTGGGTGCAAATAACATTTTGAGCCTTTATCCTTTGTTTCTAAACCGTGAACCAAGCCACGATACAACCTTTAAAAGACCTAATTGAAGTAGGAATTCTCTTGAAAGCATACTCGGCGAGATAACGTTTCCTGACTCCTACGAGCTATGCTTAAAAATTCATGTTGGCATTACAAGTTAAATTCATATCCTAGCTAGTGATTTCGGTCACGAGTTACAGCGATATCTTTTTCAAAAACAAAAATTTCAAGACAAATATATTGTTGCATTGATAGTTTAAGGATAGCATTTCACGCGTGTCGGTTTTGCCTGATATCTTAGAAACTTACATATAGATGTCACAGATCCTGCTAAACAGGGGCAGATGGTTTCTAGTTTTCTCATCAATGCGAGCCTGACATTCTTAAGAGCTATTTTTGAAGACTCAGTCATGTCACCGTCGATCTAAGCCAGTTATGTCAAGATTTGACAAATCTCTCAAAGAGTTGGAAAACAGTGGGGCATCTGGACTCCACGTTCTCTGTAAAATCCTCTTGAGCTGGCTTTTCCTCACGAAGCAGGTACTCTAGGGCATATTGTTTTTCAAAATGGCGACTACTACAAAGTCCATTGAGATAAAAGTTAGCTTCGTTTCACGACATTCTTCATGCACCCGATGGATTTTACTCTCGGCGGTCTTCATTCCCCAGTAAATCTCATCATTGTAGAATCTACATCTTAACCATTGCCTCAACACATTCCCCAGAGAGACTTTAAGCCAACACAGTCCCCAGCGAGACTATAAGCTGACAACACTTTAGGCTGAGCCGGTAATATCCAAGACAGTAGAGATCATTCAGCATCTTCCCAGTAACAGTCCCCAACGAGACTTTAAGCTGACAACACTTTTGGGATCCATCTGATAAATCCCCAGTGACTCTCAAGACTGCAGAGATATCCCCGGTATCCTCCAAGTGATATATGTTCTTGAACCCCATTCTCAGCGGAATTATCTGTTCCTCAGTGAAATGGCCTTACTTTCCTCAGGAAATACTTCCCAGGAGACTGCCATATTCTCCCCAAGAGGTCAAGATACCTTCCCCAGGAATGTCTGTTGATTTCTCCCCAGTAAGTCTGATGAACTCTCCGGAGGGAAGTTTGATATATCTTATCCCCAGTCGGATATACCTTTTCCCTAGGATGCCGAGGTACTTTTCCCAGGAGGTTTCTACACTATCTCCATGAAGCTGTCTAGCTCCACACCTTCCCCATACAGCGGATATTTATTTTATCCCCGGAAGTCTATGATCCAAGAGTTCTTGAGATGATTATGGTTCATGATAGCAATCCCTCACGTGAAGTCATGACATCTTATCCCTATGCGGAGGTCATGAATACCCAGTTGAAGTCAGGGCATCATACTCTCCGGTGAAGTCGCATCGCATCCCCATGTGGAAGTCATGAGATTTTCTCCCCAGGGAAATTTTAACTTTGAAGCCAGATTCGGTCTTACCATCAATTATTCATATCCTCTAATAGATGTACTGTTGCAGAGGTCACTGGGTATTCCTGTCGAGATGTTTATTTCGTCTCATGTCTCCTCTCTCATCTGTTTTGTCAGCATAAGCATAAGCATAAGCATGAGCATTACATACTCATTTTCATTTCATTGTCATACACATGAACATACACATTCGTATACACTTTGGCATACACATTAGCATTTGCATGCTTGCTATTTGTCGTCATCCTTGTCGTTACCGCTGAGTAACTGGGTTTGTCCTCTCTCTCCAAGTAGATCATCAGCCCTAAGCATAAAATACCTACTTGTTTCCAGTTTCCCCACAGAGTTCAACCCTCATTGACGATGGTTATTTCCGTTACCTTTCCGCGTTAAGATAAGGTAGTCCCCCATTTGAGTTCGTTTCCTCAATGGAGTCTTGTTTGACAGTTCTTTCCAGCCCGATTCTAGATCGAACTTCGATCCCGTCGTTCACCGAACATACCTGGATGTGCATTTATTTTGCACTATCTTTCAAGAAAATCAATCACAATCCTTTACAGATGCGTGCCAGGTCACGCTTGGAAAATCTATCAGTACATCTTACAGCCATCGGTATGCGACTGTTCTCGCCTGAGAAGCCTATCGGTATAACACTTTACAATCCTACATTTTACAATCGATCAACAACAGTTCTCGCCAGAGAAGCTTATCACAACCTTACACAACAGATACGCGACAGTTCTCGCCTGAGAAGCTTATCACTACATTGCACAACAGACAAGCAACAGTTCCCAGCCGAGGAGCTTACCTAAATTACACTTTACAATTTTTCATTACACTCTACAATTGATCTTCTCATGCAAGGAGCTCATTATTACATTACAGTGATCTTGATGTTTGCCATCATCACAAACCTTCATTACAATTTACCTTAAAACTTTCATTACAAACCTTCATTACAATTTACATTGCAACTTACATTACAACCTTCATTACAATTTACCTTGCAACTTTCATTACAAACCTTCATTACAATTTACATTGCAACTTTCATTACAACCTTCATTACAATTTACATTACCTGTTATCACCTCTACAAGCAGTTCTTACCTGAGAAGCTTATTATTGCCACTCTTGCAAATAAGCGACATTTCTCGCCTAAGAAGCTGATCCTATATTCGTTATGACTTGTAGCAAATGGCCATCTCCATCGAGCAGCTGGGCTTCCATTTTCCTTGTCGTCTTGAAGTATGGGGAGGTTTGAACCGAATCATATTCAGGGAGCAACAAACCTTGAAAATGAAGAAGTTCAGTTTACCCTTTAGTAAAAGAAGAAGCTGAATCATATTCAAGAGAGCACAGATCTTGAAGTATGAAGAAGTTTATTTTATCCTTTAGTAAAAGAAGGAGCTGAATCATATTCAGGGAGCAACAAACCTTGAAAATGAAGAAGTTCAATTTACCCTTTAGTAAAAGAAGGAGCAGAATCATATTCAGGAGAGCACAGATCTTGAAGTATGAGGAAGTTCAGTTTACCCTTTAGTAAAAGAAGGAGCAGAATCATATTCAGGAGAGCACAGATCTTGAAGTATGAGAAAGTTCAGTTTACCCTTTAGTAAAAGAAGGAGCGGAATCATATTCAGGAGAGCACAGATCTTGAAGTATGAAGAAGTTTGTTTACCCTTTAGTAAAAGGAGCCGAATTTGGGAGAGCACCGATCTCGAATTATGAAGACGTTCATTTTACCCTTTAGTAAAAGAAGAATCCGAATCATATGCCCGAGGCGCCAACCTTAGATATGAAGAGGTTTATTTATCAGATAAGCAACAATCTCTTTATTGGAGAGCTTATCTTATTTTGGCATATAAGTCTCTTCCAACGATAAGTGGCCATTCTCTCTCGAGAAGCTTATCAGAGCATTTCCCATTAAAGTCCATTTATTTTGGCATACAACCGGTTTTACCCTGTATATTTTCTACGGATTACCGAAAATTCTGTTTGATCCTGTCACGAAGGAAAAGTTTACAGAAACTCGGATGTTATTCTTTGCTCAATGCTCCAGCATTCTGTTAATCGATCCTACAGTCGTGCAGATCCAGTTTTACTTTTTACCCTAGAGTGTCAGCCAGTCACGCCTGAACCTGTTGAACATTTACTCTTAGACATTCCCCAGTGGAGGCCGTCTCATCGGTGCCATCTCCATCGAGGATCCCGTTCTTACCGTTTCCCTTTCTAAAGTTGACAGTTGGTTGTGTTTCGCACCAGCTGACCGTCACTTTAGAATTCCCCAGTGTTGTGCTGTTGTCCCGGCGCGTCGTATTTCCCTAGTGTGTTTCTTGTCGCGTCTGTCCCCTATGTCGTCGTGTCGTCTGCAGCCTTGCATTTCTCATTCCATCATCCGCATCATACTAAATTCATGCCATTGTCAGCATTATAGTTCGTCCCGTTCTACCCATAGCCTTGCATGATCACTGCATCTAAGGGCAAAATTTTCGGTTAACTATATTTAAATCCCTTTCACCATGATTTCTCGAGTCTACGTCGCTCAAATCATTCGGCGAAGCTATTTAAATAGGGGCAACTGTAATACCCCAAATTTTACCCTTAGATTAGTCAATTCATGTCGCATAATATCTCATTTTTGCATCAGCTAACTATTAACAGGTTACGCATGTAGTACCTCAAATTTGTCCTACCTTTACATGGTTTCTAGTGCCACTTTATTTCGAATAAATAAAATAGCACAATTGGCAAGAGACTGTGTGTAAGGAGTTGTGAGTGTGAGAGGTTTAGAGTTCGAATTCTACCTTTTTCACTTTTTTTATGTTTATTCTAACTTTTCTATTTTTTTCATTAAAAAAAAATAACAAAAATAGTTTTTTAATTATTTAATTATTATTTTCGTATTTAATTTAAATTATTTTTTAAGAAATATTATTTTTTCACTTTTTTCCATATTATTCATAAAAACATCCAAAAATCATAAAATTAAAAATATTAGAAAAGATTTTATTATGTTTTTAATGTTTAGTAAAAAAATAGGGTTTTAAGTTTGTTTTAATTTGTTTGTTTTAAGTTTGTTTTAATTTGTTTTATTTAGTTTTGACTAATTATTTAAGTTGGGCCTTTAAGGTGGACATTAGGTTAGAGCTTACCCTAATTTGTTACCTATATAAACATAAGTGATGAGAGGAAACTTCATCAACATCAGAAAATCAAGAGCAGGTCATCAGGGGAAGGAGACAAAAGAGAAAAACGGCGGCCGTTCTCGCGACTTATCAGAATAGGGGAAATTTTTGAAAAAACCATCATCGTTCATCATCAACGAACTCCACCGTAGAAAAGCCGCTTCAAACCTGGGAAAGGTGAGCAACTCTTATTTCTAACGGATGTTTTCTTTTGATGTTTTTTTTACAGGAAAAGAAGAAGGGATCGTGGCCCTGCAAAGAAGGAAAAAAAGCTTGTAACCGTAACCCTCCCCCAATTTATCTCCTCTTATTGTTTTTTATTGTTTTCTATTTTTCTTTCTTTTTCATTTATGATTTGTTTGTCTCATTTTTTAATTAACTTGAAATGATATTATAAGGTAGTAACTAGTTCTACAATTTTTCTTTTTGATTAAAATTAAAAACTCTCTATTTTTTATAATTAATATTAAAACTTCTCTTTTTGTTATAATTAAAAATTAAAACTCTTTTTGTTATAATTAATATTAAGATTTCTTAACTCTTTTTCAAATAAATAAAAAACTTGATTTTCTAATTAAAAATCCAATTCTAACTCTTTCTTTAAAAAATTAGTTTTTTTATAAAATTAAAATCCACTCTTTTTTTTCTTCAAAAATTAAAATTAACTTCCTTCTTTTTTTTAAAATAAAACTTCCAACACCTCATTTCTTTTTAAATTAAAATTTACCTTTCATGTAATTAAAATTCTAATGGTTTCTTTAAGTTAAAATTTCTAACACTCTTTTTTTAAAATTAAGATCCTAACACTTTAATTTCTTTTTCATATCATAAATTTCTAACTTTTTATTAAAACTCTAACTGTTTAACTCAAACTTTTTCTTAATAAATTTCTAACATTTCTAACATTGTTTATTTTTAAATTTCTAACATTTCACACTTTCATTCCAATCTTCTAGTTAAAAAAAATACTAAAATAAAAATGCTTAATATTCCCGTTTAATTTTCATCTTTTGTCCTTGGGTATTAACCCAATACTTTTCGCATTTTATTCTCTTTGGGTTGTAATTATGCGAGGCCATCGTCGCAATTATTATTCTTGTTTATTTCCATGGATGTAATTTACGCGAGGCCATGGTCGCGGTTTATTTTTATTTCGCATTTTTTGGGATTTGTAATTTACGCGAGTGATCGTCGCAACGCTTTCTTTACTTTCCGCATTTTAATTTCTACCATGTAATAATTCCGTTGCTTGCATGTTTTACCGTTAGAATTCCCTCCGAAGGAATTAGGTTTAGCCGTTTGACCGCCGAGTCAATAACCCTAATTTTTTGACTGTTTCAAACCCTAATAACCTAGGTGTCCCGCCGTGGACAAAAACGCCCTTTACCCTAGCTTTTAGGTCAAAGAGCCGTCGTGCTCTGTTTAGGGTTTCCCGCCGTGGAATCCCTAATTTAACCTTAATTTAATTTATAAATTCAACCTAGAAAATAGGAGTTCAACAACTCCACGTAAGCGTGTCCTTAAGATATGTTTACTCCCCTTGAAACCTTGACCACAGTCAAGATGTTTCTAACCTCCCTTTCGAGGGGAACTACGATTACTCTGATTCCATTCCCTATCCAGGATACGTAGGCACAAGATGCGACGTCTTGCCGAGTAAACTTAGGACTAACCCTTAGGTCTTTAGGTCACTCTATCCCTTAGCTCAATATATATTAAAGTAGATAATAAATAAAAATTAAAAAAGCATACAATAAACAAAAGGTTCCTGTAGAGTACTACAGAAGTTTAGGGTGCTAATACCTTCCCTAAATTTAACCAACCCCTTACCTAGGTCTCTCCCCGCATTGTGTTTACGATGCAAAATTAGGTTTTTCCTCTTTTGACCTTTTCCTTCGGATAAATCAAAGAGCGGTTGTGAATCAAGAATTGTGATTCAAATTAATTAATAATTTGATATCCTATTTCCACCGCAACAATAATTAATAGCATGGTATAAAAGAGGTATGTCACATTATACGTGAAATTAAAAACATACAACACCTGCTCAACAAAAGATATGTAACAGTGGGGTAACTTTGCAACAGAGGAACTTAGTCCTTGCACCCACATCTCAATATTTAGAATAAAAGCGGAAACATCTAAACATTGAATAACATCAAATATATAAACATATATGTACATCCAGCATGATTCAACAACATAATACATGTTATCATAAACATTCAACATCGAGATACATATACAAATGTATCACAAAAAGAATCATACACAATCCTAGCTACCCGGTGCTACATATCAGAGCCGATCGACCAAAAGATGAAGACACGCTTCACAAAAAGAACCCCAGCAAACATACTCTGCAATGCTTCATAGAGCATCATAAAACAGTAGAAGAGTGAGAAATATTATCATAATAACAATGCATATAATTATATATATCTTAGCATATAAATATACACATTCTGCATTCTCACCACAACTCATCACAACACAATCATATACATCACAATATATATATATAAATATAACTAGACATTTCATCATGCATATTCCACAATTCTCATCATTCCATATAAACATTTACATTTATTTTTATTCACCAATTCATAATTAATACGATGATAAATGCAAATCATAGAGACCGACTCATAACTCTATGCAAATGTAATGCGGTACCGACTTAATCATCTTAAGTTCACTCAGGAACTTATTGGAATCATCGCTCGTTACCGAAGTAACTCCCCTTCGGACCTATGATGTTCACCCATTGCTCACACGCCACATGGGCACACAATGTTTATGGATTGCTCACACCTCACACGGGCCAACAATATGATTGCTCACACCTTACATGGGTATACAATCATTATAGTCATCGCTCACACCCCATATGGGCACACGATGATATCTACCCATTGCTCACACCCCACATGGGCACACAATGTTTATGGATTGCTCACACCCCACACAGGTACACAATCTGATTGCTCACACTCCACATGGACACACAATCATTCAGCAAATTCTCATAAGAATCAAACAGCACAAGAATGCACATCATGATGCTTCACATGCAAAATGACTCAAAACATTCTTGAAATGCATACATATTCACATTATATATTCATGCATTCATTTCATACCATCGCATACAATCCATAATCACTCACATTCAATTACGCCAAACGGTAATGAATTCTATCATAATATCATGCATTTCCATTTAATTTAAACAATGCATATATTTGCCAAAAGGCCACCATTCACCATAAATATTCCACAATCTAGGATTCACGCCATACGGCTACCCAAAACATATCATATAACAGCACACAAGCCACACATCGAAGAATCGACATTGGATTGATATAATAAAAGAAAACAAGTTGTTGTTACGCTCGTTGGAATACTCGCCTAGCGAGGTCATTAGCGTACCACTCGTTACTGGCTCGCCTAGCGAACCTGCTCGCGAAGACTGAAATTAGCTACTGGAAGTGTTCGCTACACTACTCGCCTAGCGAAGTCATAGCGAACACTCACTACTTCCCTCGCCCAAGAAAATAAGGGTCTTTTTGGTTCTGTCCAAGTCTGGGACCGTTCGCTGGCAGCTCGCTAGGTGCTCGCCTATCGAACCCCTCGCTACGTCACTCGCTAGCCACTCGCTTAGCGAATTCTGCAATACACCAAACCCTCATTGTCCAAAAATCATCAGAAGTTCATAAAACACCCGATTTTAACCAAATCAGTTCCAATAGTCTCGGCCTAACAATCCTCGACTAAACTACATAATTTATTTCGAATTCTAACCGTTAAATCATCGGTTTCTATCGATTCTACCACTTTCGACCTAAAATGGAAAATGTAGAAAAACACCCAAAACAATCCGAACAATCCATACATAACGATATACATTGATAAGATAATAAGATTTCACACCCTTACTCGATTAAATCGATTCCTAGAAGTTGCTCTTGATGATTTCCAAGTTTTTCCCTCTTTTCTCTTCTCTTCCTCTTCTTTCTCTTCTTTTTTTCTTTTCTTTCCTTTTTCTTTCTTTTCTTTCCACTTTCTCTTATATACCTTCTATTCTAATTCTTTCTATCTCTTTTCTCTCTCAAAACATCCACTAATTTATTTTCTCACAAAATATCTAACCTATCATTAATTAAGAAATATCTAAAATACCCTCCAACTTAATTTCCTCGAAAACTCTCAAAAACGATAAAATAACACAATATGCACACATAACATATTAATACACCAATTCCATAAATAGAATAATAATCACCCAAATAAAATAAAAGACTCAACAAAAATGGGAAAATCAGAATCGGGGCGTTACAACTCTCCCCCACTTTAGAAATTTTCGTCCTCGAAAATATTACCTGATTCAAACAACTCCGGATACGACTCTCGCATCCCACTCTCTAATTCCCAAGTCATATTTCCTTCCGAAGCGCCTCCCCACGCTACTTTCACAAGCGCAATATCCTTCCCTCTTAGCTTCTTAACTTCACGGTCCAAAATCCTAATCGGTAAAGCTTTAACCGTAAGGTTATCTCTCACTTCAACCTCGTCCATAGGAATAACATGTGATAGATCTGAAACATACTTCCGAAGTTGCGAAATATGGAACACATCATGCAAATTCGAAAGGTTCGGGGGCAACGCCACACGATAAGCCACATCACCAACTCGTGCAGTAATCTGATACAGACCAATAAAATGAGAAGTCAACTTCTTCGACTTCAAAGCACGACCCACACCCGTAACCGGTGTAACTCTCAAAACACATGGTCGCCTTCTTAAAATTCAAGATCCTTCCTTCTCTTGTCATGATAGCTCTTCTGTCTACTTTGAGAAGCCTTCATCTTTTGCCGAATAAACTTCACTTTCTCCGTTGTTTGTTGTACCATCTTCGGTCCAACTATCGACTTCTCACCTGTTTCATGCCAACACAAAGGTGTCCGACATCTCCGACCGTACAAAGCCTCAAATGGTGCCATACCTATACTTGAATGAAAACTGTTATTTTAGGTGAACTCAATCAACGCCAAATAACTATCCCAAACACCACCTTGCTCAAGTACACAAGCACGCAACAAATCCTCCAACGATTGAATTGTCCTCTCGGTTTGACCATCCGTTTGCGGATGATAAGCCGAACTCAATCTTAGCTTAGAACCCAAAGCCTTTTGCAAACTTTCCCAAAACCTTGATGTAAATATAGGATCTCTATCTGATACAATACTCTTAGGAACTCCATGTAACTTCACAACCACAAGAACATAAATCTCGGCTAACCTCTCCAAAGGATAACTAATATCAATTGGAATGAAGTGAGCAGATTTAGTAAGCCTATCAACTATTACCCAAATAACATTATGACCTCTTTGCATATTCGGCAATCCCGTGACAAAATCCATCGATATACTATCCCATTTCCACTCTGAAATGTCCAACGGTTGCGTCAATCCACTAGGCTTTTGATGTTCCACCTTAGACTTCTGACAAGTTAAGCACGCATACACAAATTGAGCTACATCCCTCTTTAATCTGGACCACCAAAAGATTTTCTTCAAATCTTGGTACATTTTATTCGCTCCCGGATGAATACTTAAGTTACTTCGATGTCCTTCTTCCAATATCATCTTTTTCAATTCCGCATCATCGGGAATACAAATACGACCACAAAATCTCAAAACTCCAAAATTATCAACCTTGAAATCCTCATTCTCATTCATCATTAAACCAACGAACTTCAAATCTACCTTTTGCTTTTCACATACGGTTGCAAGAAAATCATTCGTAACATGTAACATACCAAGTCTCACACTTCTCGGTGTCATTTCACAAACTAAACTCAAGTCTCTAAAATTCTCCAAAATATCTCATTCTCTCATCATCAATGCGGACATATGTAACAACTTCCGACTTAAGGCATCGGCCACCACGTTTGCCTTTCCCGGATGGTAATTCAAACCAATGTCATAATCCTTCAAAAGTTCTAACCATCTTCTTTGCCTCATGTTCAATTCTTTTTTATCAAATAAATATTTCAAACTCTTGCGATCACTAAAAACTTCAAATCTTGCACCATAAAGATAGTGCCTCCAAATTTTCAAAACAAACACCACGGCCGCTAACTCCAATTCATGCGTAGGATAATTCTTTTCATGCACTCTCAATTGTCTTGAAGCATAAGCCACAACCTTTCCATCTTGCATCAAAACACCACCTAAACCTGTCAAGGAAGCATTACAATAAACCACAAATGGTTCTGTCGGATTAGGCAAAATCAAGATCGGCGCCGTCGTCAACCTTCTTTTGAGCTCAATGAAACTCCTTTCACAATCAATATCCCAAATGAAAGCCTTTCCTTTACAAGTCAATTGCATTAACGGAAGTGCCAACTTCGAAAATCCTTCAATAAACCTCCGATAATAACCCGCCAAGCCTAAAAAACTTCGAATCTCCGTAACCGATCTAGGAGTCTCCCATTGCATCACCACATCAATCTTGGATGGATCAACACTAATACCACTATCAGAAATAACATGTCCAAGAAAATTTACTTCCGAAAACCAAAATTCACACTTCGACAACTTAGCATACAATCGTTTCTCTTTCAAAATTTGTAGCACAATTCTCAAATGCTCTTCATGCTCCTCTTGAGACTTAGAGTAAATCAAAATATCGTCGATGAACACAACCACAAAACGATCCAAATGTTCATGAAAAATACGATTCATGTATTTCATAAACACATCCGGCGCATTGGAAACCCCGAATGGCATCACGGAATATTCGTAATGACCATACCGTGTCCTAAAGGCTGTCTTTTGAATATCCTCTTCTTTCACACGAATCTGGTGATATCCTGATCTCAAATCAATCTTTCTAAAAACACACGCACCAACCAATTGGTCCATCAAATCATCGATCCTTGGAAGCAGATACTTGTTCTTAATTGTCACCTTGTTCAATTGTCGATAATCAATGCATAACCACATACTTCCATCCTTCTTCTTTACCAACAATATCGGAGCACCCCAAGGAGAAACACTTGGTCTTACAAATCTCTTGTCCAACAAGTCATTCAATTGCTTTTTCAATTCTACCAACTTAGATGCCGACATATGATACGGTGCCATCGAAACTGGTTTAGTACACGGAACTAGATCAATAGAAAACTAAACTTCTCTTTCCGGCGGTACATCCGTAATATCCTCCGGAAACACTTCTGGAAAATCACACACCACTGGAAACACATCGAGCCCAACTTTACTCTCCACCGACAATGATGCAAACAAACCGAACACTTGAGCTTCCTCCGCCAAAATTTTCTTCAACTCTTTAGTGGATAGGAAACTCTTATCTTCATCATCTTCCAAAGAAGGAAACTCTACTAACTTGTGATAGCAATCTATATGAACTCTATTAAATTGCAACCAGTTCATACCCAAGATCACATCCAATCCTTCCAACGGCAACCACGCTAAATCCATAATGAAGTCTTTACCATACATGGTCAAAGGACAACTTACACACACCACAGATGTAGTTACCGACCCCGAAGCAGGAGTCTCAATAACCATCTCACCTCCCCAAGAAGTCAAGAACAAATTCAAACTCTTAATACATTCATGAGAAATAAACGAATGAGTCGCTCCAGTATCAATAATAGCAACTAAAGGCGTATTATTAATAAAGCATGTACCTTTAATCAAACGGTCTGCACTAGTAGTGTCTGACCCAGCTAATGCAAACACCTTTCTGCCCGCTTGAGCTTGTTTCGTCTTAGTACACTTAGTACTAATGTGACCCACTTCTCCATAATTATAGCACTTCACTATATTCTTCCTACAATTAGTAGTAACATGCCCAAGGCCTCCACAGTTAGAACATTTCGCTACTGTCTTCCCACACTCAAAAGATTTATAACCCATTTCACCACACTTGTAATACTTAACGGAACCAGAACCCCATCCTCCAAATCTCTTATCAAAGTTTCCCCTATGCTTGCCCTTATCAACAGGTGTCACATAAGGTCCACTTCTAGCTTGTTGCTTTCCCTTCCTCTCATTCAAACTTTTGTAATGTGTAAAACGAGCCTTGATATCTTCCTCGAAGATTCTACAACATTCTGTCAAATCCGTAAACCTTCTTATCCTTTGATATCCCACCGCTTGCTTAATCTCAGGACGCAAACCATTCTCATACTTAATACACTTTAAGAACTCAGTAGTAATAGCATCATTATGAGGATGAAATGGAACCAACTCCACAAACTTAGTAGTATAGTCCACCACGAACATACTACCTTGTTTTAGTTCAAGGAACTCCATCTCCTTCTTCCCTTTCACACTTTCAGGGTAATACTTCTTCAAGAACTCAGTACGAAATAAATCCCAAGTTATCTTTTCCTCATCCACCTCAAAAACTTGACGCATACCGACCCATCAATCGTCGACTTCTTCCTTTTAGCATGTGAGATCTAAGTCTCACCTTATTCCTCTCCGCACAATCCATAACTCGGAAGATCCTTTCAATCTCTTTCAACCAAATTTGAGCACCATCGGAATCAAATCTTCCTTTGAAGACCGGTGGTTGATTCTTCCTGAACTCATCATTAGCATTCACGTTGGGTGCACCTTGCACCGCCTTAGCCATTGCTTCCAAAGCAGCAGCAATCGCATTGTCGTTACGACCAGCCATATTCTGACCATTCCCAAAAATAACAACAAGGTTAAACAACCGTTCAACCAACACAACAATGAGACAGACACAACTGACTCAACACTGGCTCTGATACCACTTAATGTAACACCCCCTTTCTATACCCCCCAAATAATCACATAATCATTTAGGCACATATTAAAAATTTCATCAGAGAATAATTAATAACATGGTATAAAATAGGTATGTCACATTATATGTGAAATTAAAAACATACAACACCTGCTCAACAAAAGATATGCAACAATGGGGTAACTTTGCAACAGAGGAACTTAGTCCTTGCACCCACATCTCAATATTTAGAATAAAAGCGAAAACATCTAAACATTGAATAACATCAAACATATAAACATATATGTACATCCAGTATGATTCAACAACATAATACATGTTTTCATAAACATTCAACATCCAGATACATATACAAATGTATCACAAAAAGAACCATACACAATCCTAGCTACCCGGTGCTACATATCAGAGCCGACCGACCAAAAGATGAAGACACGCTTCACAAAATGAACCCCAGCAAATGTACTCTGCAATGCCTTATAGAGCATCATAAAACAGCAGAAGGGTGAGAAATATTATCATAATAACAATGCATATAATTATATATATCTTAGCATATAAATACATACATTCTGCATTCTCACCACAACTCATCACAACACAATCATATACATCACAATGTATATATATATATAAATATAACTAGGAATTTCATCATGCATATTCCACAATTCTCATTATTCCATATAAACATTTACGTTTATGTTTATTCACCAATTCACAATTAATATGATGATAAATGAAAATCATAGAGACCGACTCACAACTCTATGCAAATACAATGCGGTACCGACTCAATCATCTTAAGTTCACTCAGGAACTTATTGGAATCATCGCTCGTTACAGAAGTAACTCCCCGTTGGGCCTACGATGTTCACCCATTGCTCACACCCCACATGGGCACACAATATTTATGGATTGCTCACACCCCACACGGGCACACATTCCGATTGCTCACACCCCACATGGGTACACAATTATTGTAGTCATCGCTCACACCCCACATGGGCACACAATGATATCTACCCATTGCTCACACTCCGCATGGCACACAATATTTATGGATTGCTCACACCCCACACAGGCACACAATCCGATTGCTCACACCTCACATGGGCACACAATCGTTCAACAGATTCTCATAAGAATCACACAACACAAGAATGCACATCATGATGCTTCACATGCAAAATGACTCAAAACATTCTTGAAATGCATACATATTCACATTATATATTCATGCATTCATTTCATACCATCGCATACAATCCATACTCATTCACATTCAATTACGCCAAATGGTAATGAATTCTATCACAATATCATGCATTTCCATTTAATTTAAACAATGCATATATTTGCCAAAACGCCACCATTCACCATAAATATTCCACAATCTAGGATTCACGCCATACGGCTACCCACAACATATCATATAATAGCACACAAGCCACACATTGAAGAATCGAAGAATCGACATTGGATTGATATAATAAAAGAAAACAAGTTGTTGTCACGCTCGCTGGAATACTCGCCTAGCGAGGTCATTAGTGAACCACTCGCTACTGGCTCGCCTAGCGAACCTGCTCGCGAAGACTGAAATTAGCTAGTGGAAGTGTTCGCTACACTACTCGCCTAGCGAAGTCATAGCGAACACTCGCTACTTCCCTCGCCAGAGCGAATAAGGGTCTTTTTGGTTCTGTCCAAGTCTGGGACCGTTAGCTGGCAGCTCGCTAGGTGCTCGCCTAGCGAACCCCACGCTACCTCACTCGCTAGCCACTCGCTTAGTGAATTCTGTGATACACCAAACCCTCACTGTCTAAAAATCATCAGAAGTTCATAAAACACCCTATTTTAACCAATTCAGTTCCAATAGTCTCGGCCTAACAGTCCTCGACTAATCTACACAAATTCTTTCGAATTCTAACCGTTAAATCATCGGTTTATATCGATTCTACCACTTTCAACCTAAAATCCAAAATGTAGAAAAACACCCAAAACAATCTGAACAATCCATACATAACGATATACATTGATAAGATAATAAGATTTGACACCCTTACCCGATTAAATCGATTCCTAGAAGTTGCTCTTGATGATTTCCAAGCTTTTCCCTCTTTTATCTTCTCTTCCTCTTCTTTCTCTTCTTTTTTTTCTTTTCTTTCCTTTTTCTTTCTTTTCTCTCCACTTTCTCTTATATACCTTCTATTCTAATTCTTTCTATCTCTTTTCTCTCTCAAAACATCCACTAATTTATTTTCTCACCAAATATCTAACCTATCATTAATTAAGAAATATCTAAAATACCTCCAAGTTAATTTCCCCGAAAACTCTCAAAAACGATAAAATAACACAATATGCAAACATAACTTATTAATACACCAATTCCACAAATAGAATAATAATCACCCAAATAAAATAAAAGACTCAACAAAATGGGAAAATCAGAATCGGGGCTTTACACAGCCTTCCACAAAACATGGTTCGGAAGAGATGTTGCATCACTTTTGTCCTCTTCTAACTACACATTAAGACAGATAATAAATCATGCATATCCCATTATATATACTTACTATTTTTTGTAACTATATCATATTAAAGCATTTATATATACTTACTATTTTTTGTTGTAAGCGTGCATATCTCAAACGCCCTTTTTTGTATGGATACGCGGGTTTTGATGTCCGTTGCCGATTTACGTCACTCACAACCTAAAAAAACAAGTTTAAGTCATATCAGAACTCTTGTGGAAGAAGTATATATATTATACATTATTCATGATAATTTATACTTACATGGAATTCTTTGGTTTTTCGCTTGGCAACAAATGTTTCTCATTCTTCATCTGAAATCAAATCAACATACTTCTTTGGACACTCTAATTCGATAAAGTTTCCATTAGAATCTTTATGAAACTTGTTCGTTAAAAACGCTCTAAATCCTCTTACTCGTTTTCCGGCCAATTGAAGACAATATTTTCTCCTGCAATCATCAATATTAAAAGATCTCTGCAAACAAATAAACATACATATAGTATATTAGTATAATTAATTTAAAGACATAACCATCAACATAATTAAAAAAATATCAAATATCATACCTGTATCTCGCTCCAAATTTTGTCTTTAGCCGGTTGTAACGAAGGAATTTTCCAAATTTTATTTCACCATTTAAAGTTTTAAGATAATAAACACAAAGCAACATAGTTGAATCAATTGACAAATGTAGTAGATACTTACAATTCAATAATGTCATAAACTTTTTTATACGACTTCTTTTCCAACGAACATAGAAAGGCTACTTCAAACTTCTTAGGATTAATGATGAACAACTGCCAATGATGAATACAAGAACAAAATACAATTTAATGTGTAGATAAATTTCTATCAATTATAAGTGATTGACTATAACAAGAAAAAATTCTTACTTGTTAAAATAATGAGCAAGGTAACATTCTTTTATATCATCACACGTCTTCTTTTGTATGTAGGACTGAACACTACTATGCTCATTTTGACTATGAGTGAAATGTGGATCAATAAATCCATAAATGTTATTGTTTTCCAATTCCATACAGAGGCGGTGTAGATATCTATAACATATTGAAAGTTATTTACATTATAAATGAAATTAAATAAATGATCAATTATTAAATTTACAAACAAAATATACTTACATGAGCCACACTTGTAAAATAGTGATGCCTATACACAAGTCTATAGTATCTTCCCTTAGGAGCTCAATAAAGGCATCTGTCCCACTGAATTCACCATTAAACTTCAAAGTTTGATCCATATACATTGCCTTTACCACCAAATTTTGATAGATAGGTTCCGACTTTATTGGTGGAACATCGTATTTCTTAACCGAACCTGTGAAATATGATAAAATATTAAATAACATATTAAAAAGGTCTCAATTGTGTAAAACGAGAATAATAAATATAATGAATACCTTATTAGAAGTAAGTTGCAAAAGTCTTTTCGGCCATTCAATGAAAGTATTGGAGGCATCGCCAACCGTTGTAACCTCGTCTGTGGGAACGGGTACTTTAGCATTTTCATATATCACCTTGGTAATAATCACTCTCACCATATCATTATTCAGCACCTAATTGTGTATATTAGGCCCCAACTTAAACACATTAGCATATGTCACTACATGAGTGTTTCCATCAACATACAATTCACATTCTTCAGGAATATCCTCTTGATCATCATTTGGCATATGCGACACCCCTGAACAACTACCCTTTGCGCTTGCATATTGTAAAGTGGTATTAGGAGAACAAATAGGGTCATTTGGGTATTTTTGAGAAAAAGTTGGCAAAAATGATATATCCTGCATCACTTGCTCTCTAATATCCTTAGTAAGCTCGACCTTTATGGTCTCTATTTGATCCTTATTCATAATAGGTGGGGTACTAGATTGTTTACGAGAATGGGATCCAAAGAATTGTCAAATCCCCACACCTCGAACAATAGCACGAACACGACCAGGGTGCTCACCTCGCCCTGTAACTTCTATCAAAATATCTTGTCATCCTTGTGAGATAAAGGTCCTTTCAAACACCAGAGTATCCTACAAATATCATCAATTCAACTTCAAAAAATAGTAAAAAGTGATCAATATGTCAGCAAAAAAACATTACTTTGGCAAAAAATAGATCGGCAAATAGCATCAGTTAAACATTTATAAATAGTAAAAATAGATTAATATGTTAGCAAAACAACATCCGTCCAATAGTTATAAACAATACTTCAGCAAATAACATCAGTTCAACATTTGTAAATAGTAAAAATTGATCAATATGTTAGCAAAAAAACACCAGTTCAACACTCATAAAAAACAATTCAGCAAATAGCATAAGCTCAACATTTTTAAATAGTAATAGTTGATCAATATGTTAGCAAAACAACATCACTTCAACACTCATAAAAAGGAGTTCAGCAAATAACATCAGTTCAACATTTGTAAATAGTAAAAGTAGATTAATATATCAGCAAAACAACATCAATTCAGCACTTATAAACAATAGTTCAGCAAACAACATCAGTTCAGCATTTGTAAATAGTAAAAATAGATCAATATATCAGAAAAACAACATCAATTCAGCACTTATAAAAAATAATTCAGCAAATAGCATAAGTTGAATATTTTTAAATAGTAATAACTTATCAATATGCCAACAAAGCAACATCAGTTCAACACTCATAAAAAATAGTTCAGCATTTGGAAATAGTAAAAATAGATTAATATGTCAGCAAAACAACATCAGTTCAGCACTTATAAACAACAGTTCAGCAAATAGCAACAATTCAGTATTTATAAATAGTAAAAATAGATAAATATGTCAGCAAAACAACATCAGTTCAACAACAATCTTAAAAAATAATTCAGCAAATAGCATAAGTTCAACATTTTTAAATAGTAATAATTGATCAATATGTCAGCAAAGCAACATCAGTTTAGCACTCATACAAAATAGTTCAGCAAATAGCATCAGTTCAATATATGTACATAGTAAAAATAAATTAATATGTCAGCAAAACAACATCAGTTTAGCACTTATAAACAATAGTTCAGCAAATAGCATCAGTTCAACATTTATAAATAGTAAAAATAGATCAATATGTCAGCAAAGCAACATCAATTCATCACTCATAAAAAAACAATTCAACAAATAGCATGAGTTCAACATTTATAAATAGTAATAATTGATCAATATGTCAATAAAGCAACATCAGCTCAACACTCATAAAAAATAGTTCAGCAAATAGTATCAGTTCAACATTTATATATAAGCAAATCACCACCATTTCACAAAGGACCCTCAATCATTTTCTCAATTTCTACATTTTCCACTCTCAATTGTCTCACACTGTCTCTGAATTTTCTGCAATTTTCTCTCACATTCATCTTCATCTTCTTCCCAAAACCTCACCAAAGCTCAAGTCCTCCATTAAAGAGTAGCAACTTCTTCATTGGAAGTGCTTTCTCTTGAGCTTAGCCATTATCATCTTGCAACTCTACTTGATTTTCTAGAGTTTTTTTTTGGCTTTTAATTCATCTTAAGTGATTACTTCAAGCTTATTCGATGTAATTTCGTATTTGGAGATTTCATCGCAATTTGCTCGGTTTCGTTATGGTTCAGTTGCAAATTCTGATTTCTCTAATTTTATTTTATCTTTCTCATAACATATCAATAGCAACAACATCCAAGGAAAATATCATCCTTGTAGGTTGGTTATCCTTTGCTTGATTTACTGTTTTGATCACTTTCGCGCGTTTACGATGTAGTTCGATAGTTTTTTGGTGTTGATTAATCATGTGATTGTTTGATCTTTGATGTTCATGTTTAATGCTTTCAAATTGATGCCTAATTGGATTTTGAACTTCATTTTCCATGTAGAAATGTTAATCATAGCATGTGGATGATTGGATAAGTGTTTTGGTTGTTGAAAGTGCTTCTAAAAAAGTTGCTTTTTACCACTGTTACAGTGGTAACCGGTTACCTATATGTGGTAATCGATTATCCTGCATAATTTTCACGTGTTTTTGCAATTTTTGAGCAGGCAATCGATCACCTGCAGGTGGTAATCGATTACCACTGTTTCAGAATGCCATTTTTGCCTATTTTCAAGCTTGTTTGCTATTCTTTCCTCATATAACTTCCATGGCTTGATATTCTTGATATTTAGGGATGTTTCATAAGTTGTTTAACTTCTGTTTGAAGCATGTATGCAAACTTTCAATGTGAAATTTGTCGATTCTCGATTATTTACATTTGTGACGCTTGTATGATCATGATCATTCTTGCACATTCTTTGATCACATGTTACATGATTTGTGATCTATACTAAATGTTTTTGGTACTGTTTTACACTTCCATTCATGTTTGTATTAAGATTTTTCCTCATTGGAATAAGCTTAATCTTGTATGATCAATAATTCATCCTTTGCTTCAAAGATTTTTCATCCCTTTGGAAAATTGTTAGCATCTTTCTCTTTTGATTGATTAATCAAAACTTCGTTTTGATTAGTCAATCCTTCCCTTTTTCTTCTTCTTTAGATCTTCTAGAACTTGGTCCTCTCTTTTCCCCTGTGGAGTTGAAGATTCACAACGCATTAGAGCACTGTTCAAATTTTGTGCCATTGTGTTGTTTGTTCGTTTCTTGCACTAAACTTTGGTGTTAGAGAAGGAATGAGAGTGGAGAATTCCTGCACTCATTTTAACTATTTTGGGTAGGGGACGAATGACCATGTGCTTGAAGTAGTCACCTCTATCTCTTTAATATGGTATCCCTGCTTTCTCCAATCGAGTCGATCCTTTATCACTTGCACCCTTATCTCCACTCTGGAAGTAACTTCCTCATTTCAATTCAAACTCTTTTCTCTTGAGGCTAATCCATTATTGGTTCCCCAGAGACTTGTAATCACTTATTTCCTTAGTTGATCAACCGTTTCTTTGGTTAAAACCAATTCTCTTCTTCCTCTGGGAGGTCAATCTTTTTCTCTGATTTGTACAACCTTCCTGTTCAAACCTAGTCCATATCAGAGTTCGCAGCCTTCTCTTGGTTCTCTCTCCTTCTCGTTTGGTTAATCATTACCTAACAACTAAGCATCAGTTTGTTCTTTTACTCAGTTAATCACAGTGTGTCTGTCAATACTGAACATTCTTTGGGTTAATCGTCTTCTTCCCGCTAATCACCCGATTTATGGTTAGTCACCGTCTGCCCGTTAAAACCAACTTTTCTTTGGGTTAATCACCTTCTCTTGGTTAATCACCCACCTTTTGATCAATCACAGACCGCCTGTTTGAACCAATCACCCTTTTTCTCATTTAACCACAGTCTGTTTGTTAAGATACTAAGTTTCTTTTGAGTTAATCACATTCCTTTGGTTAATCACTCATTCTTTTTGGTTAATCACAGTCCGTCTGTTAAGCACCGAACCCCTTGCAGTTAACAACCTTTCTTTGATTCAAATACTGCCAGCTTTGGGTTAGTAACCTTTGTTCGGTTCGAATACCCTTTTCTTTGGTCAAGCGTTGTTTGTTTAGTCAATGTATCATTCTTTAGGTCACAACCTTTGCTTGATTCCACATCCGTCTGTTGGTTGATCACCATTTATCGATTAAAACCAGCTCCTTTCTCCTCCCGGTTAACCATTGTTTATCAGTAAATATACCAATTTCCCCTCAGAGCAAACACCCCATTTGGTTCAGTACTCTCTTTCTCTTAGTTTATCGTAGTCTGTATGTTGACACCAACCTTTTTGCTTTCCCTACAAATTTTTACTCTTATCTTTCTTCAGTTAATCACTGCTCACCAAGTAATGCATCAATCCCTTTTGGATCTTACCTTTATTTTATTTTTTGTCCTTTACTCCTTTATTATCTTGGCTCCGGCGCCATTCTTTTGTTTTCTCCCCAGTGGAGTTATATATTTTCTTTTGCATTCCCCGACAGAGTACTTGCCTTGCTTCTCCGTTCCTCGGCAGAGTTTTCTTTCATTTTCTTTCTTGGTTTTGACACCATTCCTCTTGCATTACCTAGTTGGGTCTTGCTTTCACTTTTAGCTCTTGGCTTTGATGTTATCCCTTTTTTTTCTTCCTTTAGCGTTGGTTCCCCGAACTACGTAGGCTCTGATTTCCTCATTTCACTATAAGGGTACGTAGGCACAAGATTGTGAAATCTTGGCGAGCCACCTTCCTTCGTCTTCTTCTTCTGTCTCTCTGGTCCGTCCAAATCCTCTTCTTTTCCTTAGTTCCTTGAACTACGGAGCTCTGACTTCCTCATTGCACTACGAGGGTACGTAGGCGAGAGGGCCCCAATCTTCCACGAGCACTTTCCTTTCTTTCTTTATCTTTCTATTTCTCTCTTTTCTTTCCTTTTTAGCTAGAACCCTTTAGATAGATAACTCATCCAAGCCTAGAAGCAAACGAAATGGTTCTCGTCGTGTATGATGGATGCTTAAGGTGCTAGTACCTTCCTTTCGCATAACCAACCCCTTTTCATGTTTCTCTCCCCCTGGGTTTTATCAATATTTTCTATGTCCTTTGGGACTACATAAAGTTCAGTGGTGACTCTATTGTATCTTTGAGTGTGCGATTCACTCAGGTATAATCCCACTAACTTCCGATGGCGACTCTGTTGGGGAATCCTTGCTCTTGCAGGTTGGAGTCTCGCCTTGCTTTGTTGGTTTCCTAGCTAGTTGGGACTCCCAAGCCTCAGCTGGCGACTCTGTTGGGGAGTCCTTGTGCTTGCAAGTTGGGGTCTCGCCTAGTTTTGCTAGCTTTTCTTGCTTGCTTAGGTGTTTATCTTTATCCTTTACTTGCTTTATTTTTATGCTATTTACTTCATTTCTTTACTGCTTTAAATATTCATATGCTGCATATTCTGGATATCTGTTATATCCTATTTTTGTTATGATGGGAAGATATTATTGGAGAAATAAGTCCTAACACTAGGCTTAAGCATACATATAGGCTAGAACGTGGATAGCCGTAACGCCTGCATTTTGCGTGTTGGGTTGTCACGAGAGCCACATATCAGATCGTGATTCGATTGAGAATACTTTCGTCCTGCGAGAATTTGCTACGGCGGGGGATTTCATTTGAGTCTTATGGTTTGAGCGACCTTTCTAGAGACCACCTTGCTGTGTCTAGATCACACCTGTGAGAGGGATATGGTTTTTTTTCAGGAAACCAAGACTCTTCATACCTTTTGTTCTCTCACGCACGTCAGATTTTTGCACCAACACAGAATTACGCAGATATTCAATTTGTGCAGATTTGGATATTCAGGTTGTGTAGATTTGATTGTTCAGATTGTGCTTGGCTTTATGATTCTTGTGTTGCATTCTATTTCATCATAACAATTAATTTTTGCATATGCATTTAACATTTTATTTTTGCATATATTCCATTCAATCATACGCATATGCATGTCTTTCATCCAGAAACCACATCCTTACACTGTCTATCATGCCTTGTAGCAAGACGACAACTCGACATTGCTATTTCACTTGCTCAAACAAGACCAGGATCATGATTGATATTGAACAACAGAACATTGCCTACAAGGAGACTTTGGCTCAGTTTCAAGGTCGGATGAATCAGTTCTAGACTAACATGGACGTTATTATGGACTTCCTTCATGTTCAGAAGGGCGTTATTACTGCTACTTCTATTGTTGCAATTGTTACTGATGTTATTGTCGTCACTCCTATGGTGATCCCTACTCCTGTCGTTGCTTCTTCTCCAGCTATTGTCGAAGTTCCAGTTGAGACTTTTGTTCAGCCTTCTATCAATCTACATTCTGTTCAGCCTGGTTTGAATAGAATGCTTGTTGCTTTCTCGTGGGGAATGCCTCCAAATTTCACTCCTCAAATTTCCAGTGGTAGTGCTTTTGTTCTGTATCAACCTTTTGTTGCACCCATGCCCAATGTTAATTCCGCTGCTTATTCTTGGGGCATGCTTACTCCAATTCCACCTCCTGTGGTGAATCATAATGATCATGAGATTCCTCAGGTGCAGGTTCACCAGACTCTTGTGTCTACTAATGTTGAGATTCCCGACGAAGATGAGCATGCATATAAGGGCCCTCCTATTCACGTTCTGGTTTTGTCTCAGCCTGCTCAAACTATGGTTCAAAATATTCATTTTATGCCCTACCCTTAGGAATCTTCTGCTGCTGCAGTACTTCCTACCAGTTATCCGTATGGTTTTCAGATGGGTCAGAATGTTGATCAAATGGTAAATTCTGGGATGGTGTATCTGTCTCAGTTTGCTTATCTGCAGATACCTGCTCCAGCCGCATCACAGCTTCTAAATCCTCAAGCTCTTGTCAGACCCGCTGATTATAACAGACCTGCTGAGTATTAGTTGTAAGATGAGAGAATTTGTGCGATTGAGGGATATTCTGCTTTTGGCATGGAAACTACAGACCTGTGTTTGGTTCTCAATGTCGTGCTGCCAAAAAGTTTAAGATTCTCGAGCTGCTAAAGTACAAGGTTTTGAGTTGTCCTCGCAATCATGTAATGATGTACCATAGGAAGATGGCGTCCTATATTGACAATGATGAACTGCTGGTGCATTGTTTTTAAGATAGCTTGTCTGGAACTTCTCTATATTGGTATATGGATTTAGAACGTAGCAAGATTCGCTCGTGGAGAGACCTATCTAAGGCATTCTTAAAACAATACAAATATAATCTTGATCTCGCTCCTACCAGATTGTAGTTGCAGAATCAGTCTCAACATTCAACTGAAACATTCATAGAATATGCACAAAGATGGCAGGAAATGGCTTCTCGAGTGCGATTTGCTCTTTCTGACAATGAGGTTGTTGACATTTTCATGGGAACTTTGCAAGGTTTGTATTATGATAAAATGGTGGGTAGTTCTTCGTCAAATTTTGCTGATATTGTGATTATTAGCGAAAGAATTGAGAACAGGCTAAAAATTGGTAGGATTGTTGGTTCCGCTGTTCAACAACCAACCAAGAAATCTCAGAGTAGTCATTCAAAGAAAAAGGAAGATGAAGTGAATAATGTGATGGCGAAGGCCTCTCCTCAGTATCAGGTTCCCATGGCTCCCATGTCATATTATCCATATCCTTATGTTGCTACTGCTCAGTACCAACAACTGTCGTATCAATATAATCCATAAAAACTAGTTTAGAATTCTCAGAATCAGCATCAACCTTAACATCAACAGTCTCAGCAAAATAACAGAAATCAACATCAGAATAACAACAATCAGAACTACCATAAACAGATGAATTTTGACAGAATTATTGTGCCTTATATAGACTTGTTTCCTTATTTGATTCATCAAGAGGCAATAGTCCCCAGAGTGATTGCACCTGCAGTTCCTCCTTTTGGTTCTAAGCATAATCCAAATACATCACGTGCTTACCATGCTGGGTACATAGGACATGGTACTGAAGATTGTATTGTTCTCAAGGCCAAATTTTAAGAGCTTATTGATCAGAAAATCTTGACATTTTCTAAGGAGCATCCTAATGTAAAAACTAATCCCTTGCCTACCCATGGTGGACCTGTAGTTAATATGATTGAGGAAAATCGAAGGGCTAATTTGATCAGAGATGTCGACAAAGTGAAAACTCTGATGACTGTTGTGATCAAGAAGTTAAAAGAACAAGGGTTATTGAAAGGTCTTCATTGGAAATGCCAGATCTGTGACGATAATCCTAATCAGTGTTGAAAGTTGAAAGGATGCGTTTAGATCTTGATGAACTGAGGTGTATTTCAGTTTGCCAAAGCCAAGTCTGTGGAAGAGGTAGCTACTATCGAGCCGTTCACGATCATATAAGGAAGGCTCCTGTGGAAACTCCTAAAAAGAAGATTCAGCCTATCACTGTCTGTGTTCCTAAGCCATTCCCATATCAAAATTTGGAAGAGGTTCATTGGAAGTACGACCCAACCTTGCTCTCTGGGGGTTGAAAATCCAATTCTCAAAATCTGAAATCGTGAACGTAACCGCCACTAGAGGGATGACTCGCAGCGGGCGAGTGTTTGCTTCGAAGGTCGTATCTAAGGCAGTGCAAATTCCAAATGTTGTTCCTCCTAAAGAGAAATCTACTTCAACAACCCCTGTTGTACGATAAGGGGCATCAACTGCAGCATCAGTTCTAGTCACTCCCTGTGAATGTTACCAAAAGCAAAGAAGTCATGGATGATCAAAAGTTCCTCAAATTGACCAAGAAGAGCGATTTTAAGATTTTGAATCAACTAGGGCAAACTCCTTCGAGGATTTCAATCTTGTCTTTTCTCATGAGCTCACCAGCGCATAGATCATCTATGTTGAAAGTTTTGAACACCGCTCATATGATGCACGGCATTCCAATAGAACGATTTGACAATGTCGTCACGAACATAACTACTAGTCGGTACTTGGGTTTCAATGAGTCAGAGTTGCCTCCTGAAGGTACTGCCCATAATAGAGCCTTGCATATCTCAGTGACATGTATGGACTCTTTGCTATCTCATGTTCTTGTGGATATCGGTTCTTCTCTCAATGTCATGCCTAAGGGTACATTGAGTCAACTATTGGTAGAGGGGAGCGAAATGAGACCAAACACTTTGATCTTTAGAGCTTTTAACGATTCTCGAAGGCAAGTCATTGGCGAAGTGGATTTACCCATTAAAATCGGGCCACATTTGTTTTCCATTACTTTTCAAGTGATGGATTTCAATCATGTATACAGTTGTTTATTGGGTAGACCTTGGATTCATACTACATGGGTAGTTACATCCACGTTACATTAGAAGATGAAATTCATGTTTGACGATCAAATGGTCATCGTCTGTGGTGAAGAAGATTTTCTAGTAAGCGAGTTATCATCCTTCCGATATGTCAAGACTGATGAAGGCAAAGCTGAAGTGCCATTGCAATGTCTCAAATTTGAAGATGTCAGCTCCGCTTCTGTCAGTTCTGGTAGACTACCAAAGATGACCATGTCATTTGTCAAAAGCACTAAAAAGACCATTGAGAAATGTGCCTTTCCTGACTGGGGGAAAATCCTGGATGTGGTTGAAAAGCATGATCGCTTTGGACTGGGTTATCATTCGTATCAGCAAGTTAGCTCGCGGAGTCATAAAAAATGCAACTAGATCAAGTTCACAAGTGCTGGATTCCAAGAGAGGGATATTGTGTCAGCCATTGACGATGCAGGTCCTAGCAGCCGAAGTACAAGCTTTGTACGCAAATGTCCGTTGGGTTTCAAGCTCAACAATTGGACATCTACTGCGATTCCCATGGTTTTTCCCAAAAACATGTAATATATTTTGTTTTCCTATTCCCTTGTCCATGCCCGAGACGAGTGGATAGCTTGTAAGGGCCTCACGTTTTTTAAACATTATGTGATCAATAAATAAAAGTTTTTTTGCATTCAAATTATGCTATTTTCTTTCTTTATTTTACGTTTTCACAAATAAATAAATGGCAAGAGTTTCTTTTGTTTTTTCACTTTTCAAATGGCCTCATTCTAAACGTAATTTATAAATATGCAGAAAAAATAATTGCATTGATAACAACTTGACAAACATCCGTTGTAATTTTAGGATTCCAATTAACCAAGCCGAAAAAGATGGTGAGGAAGATTGTGAATTACTGGCTGAACTATCAAGGCTCCTTAAACACGAGAAGAAAGAGATTTAGACACACAATGAGCCAGTGGAAGTTATCAATCTTGGTACTAATGAAGTTATGAGAGAAGTCAAGATTGGGGCATCCCTCGCTAAGCATGTACACTCCGAGTTAGTCAAGCTATTAAAAGAGTATGTTGATATTTTCGCCTGGTCTTATCAAGATATATCTGGATTATATACCAACATCGTTGAACATCACTTGCCACTCAAGCCTGATTGTCCTCTTGTCAAGCAGAAACTCAGAAGGACCAGACCTGACATGGCACTTAAAACTAGAGAAGAGGTAAAGAAGTAGTTTTACGCTAGGTTCCTAGCAACTTCTGAGTACCCTGAATGGATTGCCAACATTGTTCTGATTCCAAAGAAAGATGGAAAGGTCTGAATGTGTGTGGACTATCGAGATCTCAATAAGGCGAGCCCAAAAGATGATTTTCCTCTGCCTCATATTGATGTTTTGGTAGACAACACAACTATTTTTTTCATTCATGGACGGTTTCTCAAGATATAATTAGATCAAGATATCCCCTGCTAACATGGAAAATACTACTTTCATCACGCCTTAGGATACATATTGCTACAAAGTCATGCTATTTGGTTTGAAAAACGCAGGGGCAACATACCAACATGACATGACAACCCTCTTTCACGACATGATCCATAAAGAGATTGAGGTTTACATAGATGATATGATTGCCAAATCCAGAACTGAAGATGATCATCTGGACCATCTGAAGAAGTTGTTTGACAGACTCTGAAAGTTCATACTATGGTTGAATCCGACAAAGTGCACCTTTGAAGTTCGATCTGGCAAACTGTTAGGTTTTATTATAAGTCAGAAAGGCATTGAAGTTGATCTTGACAAGGTTCGGGCAATTCAGAACATGCCACCTCCCCAAACAGAAAAAGAAGTCTGCGGCTTTCTGGGCCGACTTAATTACATTTCCAGATTCATTTCTCATCTGACGGTTACCTGCGAACTAATTTTCAAATTACTAAGAAAAAATCAATCGATTGAATGGAATAATGATTGTCAAGAAACTTTTGACAAGATAAAAAATATTTGCAAGAACCACCGATCTTAGCACCTCTGATTTTTGGTAGGCCTTTAATCGTATATCTCACTGTTCTCAATGAATCAATGGGATGTGTATTAGGTCAGCATGACAACACTGGCAAAAAAGAACATGCAATTTACTTTCTGAGCAAGAAGTTCAATGATTGTGAGACCAGATACTCACTATTGGAGAAAACTTGATGTGCTCTGACTTGGGTTGCTCGACACCTGACACAATACATGATTTGTCATACTACTTTGTTTATATCCAAGATGGATTCGACCAAGTTAATTTTCAAAAAGCCAGTTGTCTCTGGATGAATTGCTCGGTGGCAAATGCTGCTGACTGAGTATGATATCTAACATGTTACCCAGAAAGAAATAAAAGGGAGCGTCTTGTCTGACTACCTTGCTCATCAACCTGTGGAAGGATATCAACAGATGAAGTTTGACTTTCCCGATGAAGATGTTCTGTTTATCAGAGATTATGAGACTCTAGGCCCTTATATAGTACAAGAACCAGTGACGCGATGGGCGTTCGTGTTTGACGGTGCTGCCAATGCTAAAGGTCATGAAATTGGTGCTATCCTCATCTCTCTGACATATTTTCATCTTCTCTTCACCGCCAGATTATACTTTGAATGCACCAACAATATGGATTTGTACGAAGCATGTATTGAGGGTATTGAAGCAGAAATTGACATGAGAATCAAGATTCTTGAGGTCTACGGAGATTCTGCCCTGGTGAATAGCCAAGTCATAGGGAACTTTGTAACTCGGGATTCCAAGTTGGTTCCGTACCAGAAACATATCATTAAATTGATTTCCTACTTTGATGAAATCTCTTTTCATCATATTCCTAGGGAAGAAAATTAACTAGTTGATGCTTTTTCCACCCTGGCGTCCATATTCAAAGTCAAGTGGAAGAACAAAGCTCCTTATATCCGCATTGATCATTTGAACAAACCAGCACACTATTTAGCAATCGAGGACGAGTCTGATGATAAGCCTTAGTTTTACGACATAAAAAGATATCTGGAAAACAAGAATATCTTGAGGGTATCATTTTCCTTGATACGTAAGCTCTCAGACGGATATGCGTTAAGTTCTGCATGAGTGATGGTATACTGTAAAAGAGGAATTATGATTCTGTGTTTCTCAGATGCATGGATAGATACGAATCAGACACAATCATAAGGTCCATACATGAAGTTTGTGAGGGTGTACATGTCAAAGGTTTTGCTATGACTAAAAAGATCCTTCGAGCTGGGTATTATTGGACAATAATGGAGGTAGATTGTTACAACTTTGCCAAAAGATGTCACAAGTGACAAATCTACGGTGACAAGATCCATGTGCCACTAACTCCATTGAATGTTCTGACTTCTCCTTGGACCTTCTCTATGTGGGGTATTTATATAATTGGAATGATAGAGCCAAAAGCTTCCAACGATCATCGCTTCATTCTAGTTGCTATCGATTATTTCACCAAGTAGGTTGAAGTTGCTTCTTATGCAAATGTTACATGCCAAGTGGTTGCCAAATTTATCAAGAAAGAGATAATTTGTCTTTATGGTATTCCTAGAAACATTACCACTGAAAATGCAAGCAATATGAATAACAAGATGGTGAAGGAGTTGTGTCAAGAATTTAAGATCGAGCACTACAACTCTTCACCATATCGACCCAAGATGAATGGCTTCGTCGAAGAAGCAAACAAAAACATCAAGGGGATTGTCCAGAAGATGGTCAAGACTTACAAGGATTGGCATGAAATACTTCCCTTTGAACTACATAACTACAGAGCTTCAGTTCGTACTTCCACTGGGGCAACTCTATATTCGCTCATGTATAGTATGGAGGTTGTCCTACCTATCGAAGTCAAAATCCCTTCACTCAGAGTAATCATGGAAGCAGATCTTGATGAAGTTGAATGGGTTCAATCCAAATACAACCAGCTGAATCTCATAGAAGAAAAGCCCCTGACATCAGTTTGCCACAATCAATTGTATCAAAGACGTCTCAAGCGAGCTTTTGACAAGAAAGTTCTCCCTCGAGCATTCCACGCAGGCGAACTAGTGCTTAAGAGGTATTCTCTTGTTCATTCAGATCCACGCGGAAAGTGGACTTCCAATTACAAAGGACCTTTCAATGTCAAGAGAGCCTTCTCGGGTAGAGCCCTGATCCTCGCCACATCTCGTGAACTCTGATACAGTCAAAAAATATTATGCCTGAAAAAATAATGAATAAAAAGCCCACTAGATTGGCATCTGCAAGGGCAATCTAGGAAAAAATAGGCGTCCCCGATGGACCAAAAAAAAGAAATGTCCATGAAAAGTTAGGGACAAAGAAAAAAATAATAATAGCTCGCTAAGTTGAAAACCTGTAAGAGCGACTTAGGCAAAAATGGGTATTCCGGTGGACAAAACAAATAGAAATATTCAGGAAAAAATTAGGGATAAAGGCATTTGACTATGAACACTTGAGCCTATCTCGTCATAGCTAGACCTCAGACGGTAAATGATCAATCAAATCATCATCAACGGACGCACAATGTTGGAACTTGGACTTGCAGGGGATTGTAGCCAATGTTGTAATCAATGCAAAGTCAAATTTCTCATTGCCATTTACTTTTTTTTTTCAATTTTTATTGTAAATTTCCTCATCAAGGATTTTTACATCCTTGTACACATCTTATGTACAAAAGCTTTTTACATTCAATAACATTTTCATCCTTTGATTTCTCATTTGTCTCTTAGAGTATTTTGTTTACAAATTGAACAATTATCTGTGATCACATAATGCTATAAAGTGTTGAGAATAACAAAAAGCTAAATTCAACCAGGAAAACATTATGCATTGCATGCTTTACCGAAAATTATCAAAGGAAGATTGATAGATTCCCTTTATAAACTTGATTCCCGATGAACAATATCATGATTGGTTAGGGATGCTGATTGCGTTCCTTTCCCCCAGCAAGTACCAGTTTGGTTCTTTGGAAGGCTTGTGTACATTTCCTCTACCCAACGGAGCCAAAATTTCACCAGCAAGCATCAGCTTGGTTATGGGGAAGGATTTATCTTCCATTTCCTCAGGAGAGTCGTATTCCCCAAGCAGAGACTTGTTTGCTTTTCCCCATTAGAAGCAGAATTTCTCGCAACACCCTAATAGATCGAGGTTGTCATTCCCCAGCGGTGATGGTGTGATCCGTTGTCGCGCACAGATCAAAAACGAATAATTTTGAGAAAATAGTTAGCGGTAACGACAACTCGAGTATTGTTCTCACAAGGATTCTTGTATTCTTTCAACCAACTAAAGAAAAAGTTTATGGGTATTTTAAATTTTGATTTATAAAATAAGAGGAAAAAAGTGATTAAAAAAAGTGATTAAAAAAAGTGATTATCAGATAATCTAAAATGGCTAATCCTATTAATTCGGATTCCGACTTATCATCGGCTATTATAACACCAATCCCTAAGCGGCTTTAATCCTATTCGATTATGATATTAATCAGACAAGCGCTTACTGTAACACCCTTCTAAACCCCACGGAAAATATAAGCATAATCAGAGTAAAATTAACATGTATTCACAAGGGTGTCACACATATACTTCCAAATTACTTAAAAACCACTTGTCATGCTTAATAACACTGAAATAAATAATCATAATTTACAAAATTTCATTTTTGCATGTAACAGCTGATTCATTTATATCACAACTTTTCATAAAAGAAATATTTGCATTTATCACATAAATCAACATCTCTTAGGCACTGAGGCCAACATCACAAAATACATCTGAAACATAACCTAAATGATCCCAGTGTTACATGACCAGAGCACGACTCGACCCAACATAATTAAATCTCTAAACAGCTACGCCAATAGCGACCTCGCAACTACAAGCAGGACTACACCTAGAAACCTGCATGATGTCATGAAGGACATCCTTCCAACAGAAGGGTGAGAATTATTATCATAATAACAATGCATATAATCATGAATAAATTCATAAGCACAGAATACATAAATTCCACATTTTCCCACCACAATACATTTACCTACTTAAACACATTCATCACTTCACATGTACACACACAACATGTTCATCCTACCAATTCACACAAAACATCTATATTCATGTTTATTTCACCAATGCATCATATAAAGATAATAATGCAACTCATAGAGACCGACTCACGACTCTATGCAGATGCAAATGTGGTACCAACTCATTCAGCAGGTCCAATTGAAGAACCAAAAGGAACCATCGCTCATTACCGAAGTAACTCCCCGTCAGGCCTATGATGTTCACCCATCGCTCACACCCTACATGGGCACACGATGTTACAGGATTGCACATACCCCACAAGGGCACACAATCATTCTGCAGGTTCTCCACGGAATCAAGAATAAACCATCGCTCACACCCCACAAGGGCACACGAGGTTTCTGCAGATCCTCCACGGGATCAAGAATAAACTATCTCTCACACCCCACAAGGGCACACGAGGTTTCTGCAGATCTTCCACGGGATCAAGAATAAACCATCGCTCACACCCCACAAGGGCACACGAGGTTTCTGCAGATCCTCCACGGGATCAAGACACAAGAATGCAATTATGATGCTACACACGCACAATGACACCACACCCTCTTGAAATGCATACATATACATAAAAATATACAAGTACGCATTACCCCACATAAGTACGTACAAGTATACACATAATTGCCAAACGGCCACATCTCACACTTTCATACAACAATCATATTCACATACCATATGACTCATATAAACTCGTCAACTCTCGTAAATCCTCACGAGGATTACGGGTACATCGCTTATACCCCACCAGGAACAACCCCACAGTTATTCTACCCCGGTGGTTACTACACTAGGAACGACACGTAGTCATTCTACCCTAGTGAGTAAGGATCTCGCATGTTTACATACTCTCAACGTCATTAACATACACATATATTCGCATGCATACTTCACACATTATCACACTCATCATGCACTCATGTTTAAGTCAAACGATGCATATAATTGCCAAAAGGCCATACTCCACAATCTAGGATTCACGCCATAAGGCTACCCACAACACGTCTCATCTTAACAGTACACAAACTATTCACACACACACACACACACACACACACACACACACACACACACACACACACACGCGCGGGCGCGCGCGCACACACACACACACACACACACACACACACACACACACACACACACACACACACATATATATATATATATATATATATATATATATATATATATATATATATATATATATATATAATTAACATCATTGAACCAAACAATTAACCATTGGATTGATAACACAAGAAAACAACATGCTCTTACGCTCGCTACCCTGCTCGACTAGCGAGTACTCGCTTTCTGTTTGCCTAGCAAACAAGCTCGCGAAAGCAAACATAAGCCTCTGACTTGCTTCGCTACCACACTCACTCAGCGAAGGTCTAGCGAGTCGCTCGCTACCCCTTTCGCTACCAGCGAAGAACACGACAAACCATTCTGCCCAAGTCTGGGACTGTTCGCTACTGGCTCGCAACAACGAATGCCCAGCGAATGCTCACGACCCGCTCGCCTAACGAACGTGCTAGCGAAGGTCTACGAACCCAGAATTTCCCCACTGTCCATAACTCCAAAATCATCAAAATCCATCCGATTCAATCCCAACTCGTCTCGATAGCCTTAGCCCAACATTCCTCGACTAAACTCTACTACTTATCCTCAATTTTAACCGTTAAAACTCGGTTTCTACCGATTAAACTTATTATGCCCTAGAATGGAAGATGAGGAAGAACAACCAAACAAAATCCAAGAAATCATACATAATCACATACATTGGTAAGATAACAATATTTCACACCCTTAACTCGATTAATCGGAAGCCAGAAGTCGTTCTTGAGCTTTCCAAGCTTTCCCTTCTTTTTCCTTCTACTTTCTCTTCTTCCTCCACTTTCCTTTCATGTTTTCTATTTTACATTTTCGTTCCGCTTCCCTTCATATATCCTTCCCTTCGGTTTCTCTCCAATTTATTTCTTCTCTCAAAATATTTACCAATTCCTTTTCTCATAAAACATCCCGTCTCATCCTCAATTAGAGAATATCTAGTAAGTCCACATTATTCTACCCAATAGAATAAATGAGTTAAATCCAATAATTCACTTAAATCATACAAACCAATTAACTAGTACCATTAATCAGTTATTGAAAATTGGGTTGTTACACTTACCAAAATCATACGAATTATGTTCCTGTTACCGAATTAAGCAAACGGTTCAGAATATGACGAGTTAACGAGTTAAGCAAACGATAACACACAATTAAATTTAAGAACATGCATACAATCAAATTTAATCAGTTCTATCCTATGAACACAATCAAATTAAGAAAAAGATTGAAATCAAATTAAGCAAATGATTTCAAAGAAAACAATTGAACAGAAATCGAATTAAATTGGTATTATAATAACCTCAAAGTGATGGAACCCATAAGCAGCAAGATTTGCCTTAGGAATTAGTTTTCCATAAAAATTGTACAAAACACAATGAAATTTGTAAAAATAAGGGCATCCTACTGTATCACGGTATCAAACCTTATAAAAAAAATAAGGTTTGCATTACACACTCAATTGGATCGGAAACATAAACTAGGCCCAATAAAGATGACCTGAAACAACTTAATTATTAAAGTCAAAAACTTCAACGGATTACTCGAGACCCATTCACTCCGAATCAGATTCTTCGTCCAATATGAAATTTGTATATCTTTTTCTTAGCTTCCCAATGACAGGTAGAATGCCTTGATCCAATTCCTGTAGCTTTAATTATGAATTTTTTATTGAAAGGTGCTAATGCTGAAAATAACAAACGGAAATCAGATAAGGCAGAAAATAAATTAAATTATAAAAATATCATAAAATAGAAAAATAAACAAACCAAACTATAGAAATGCTTAAGTATAAACATAGAGGAATATGCATCAAAATGAACTGATCAAATTCCTCCACACTTGAACTTTAGCACTCTGAGCAAAATATTATTGAGACTCATGAAAAACAAAAGCATTTAGATACTCATTCTAGACTGTAAATTCTTCTTCGTTCAAGATTGCATTGATAGATACTAATTTTGCATACTAAGGATATCGTAAGAATACAAATCCGCAATTGTACAGTCTTAAAGCTCCCTTCTATACAAACCAATCCAAATCATGTTATTATGCTTAAGTCTAACTTACTCATCCTTCTTTTTGCTCTCTTTCATTCTAATACAGTCACATTAATCCCTTTATCTATTCATACATATGGTATATAATCTTGTTAGTTACTATGATCCATATATTTTCAACAATTCAAAGTTAACCACTTTTTTTCTTTTTTTTAAAGGTTTCACAACCGTTAGCCTAAGTGACCGGGTAAGGGTCACCTAACTTAAAAGGAAGATTCCTATTTAGATTTCTTATTAAGCACGTGATCATTCACTTATTTGCATCAGCTTAATTACTTAGTGTGTGATTTCTAGATGGTTCTGACTGCTAGATAAACTACTTAAGAGCTATTGACGGATAAGAACTCAAGACTATGTCATAACAAATATTTAAATCGATTTCCATATTCATAAGACTTAAGGTGTTAAAACGGTACCGATCTTATGAATTTTTCCCAAGTCTCCACAATCTTACCTCAAATTAATCTATAGCCTAAAAATTTCAAAAAGATGCGTCGTGTTTCTAAGTAAAACAATTTTTTTTAATTTAAGAATAAAACTAAAACAAAAGAAAATTTAAAACAAAACGAAGAAAACAAAATAAAGAAATGGTTCCCTCCCCCACACTTAAAACATTCATTACCCTCAATGAAAGGACATAAATATAAAATAAGAGTGAGAGAAAGGAAAGAACACACCCGAGGAGTCAAGGCGGATAAGTGATCACATAAGCAGCCTTTCCTAAATAGAGATCTTCTACAAGTTTCTCTTCCAAAGTGGGGATGTCATAAAGTAACTTTTGGTAGCATCCATTGATCTTGAAATATTTATTAGTGTTTTCGCCTTTTATTCCAAGATCAAAGAAGAATCTTCGATAAATAAAAGTGTCGAATGTGCACTTTAATGTGATATCCTTTTCCACAACATCAGAGATCAAAGGATTAAGAAGTTGCTTCACTGCTTTTGTTCCATCTTCCATCGAGGTCCACCCAATTCCCTTCTTATATTTTTTCAAAACCTGCAAAAGCTTATTTTCTTGATCAAAATCAATGTTAGAAGAAATTATAACATGTAGTTTTTCATTCCTCTTTAAATAGACATATTTTAGATTGTCCGGAAGTGGTTTAAGCTCTAAGGAAGAAGGTTTTTCAATGGAAGCATGGTCAGGGCAGCCGGGATATCAAGAGTTTCAGCTGCATAAACGATAGCATGAAAGCATCACCCTGCAAGGCAGCATTAATCTCAGCACAAACAAAGAATACGTTAGTGTCAGTACATAAATAGCAAGAGTGAGTATCATCATAATCTAATAAAGATGGAAAATCATATAACAACTCAACATAAATATCATCAACTAAATCAGACAATAACTCTTTTGAATTCACTAATGTTTGGGCGGGTAGTTGGTTTGATTCTTGAGCTTGCTGCATGGCATTCACTACAGTGACAAGCTGTCCAATCTGTGTCTGTAAAGCCTGGAGACTAGAATTTGGTCATTGCTGAAACTGAAGATCATTTATAGCCATTTGGATTCACTACACTGACACAATTTGGAATTTTTTCGGATGCTTATTCGAATTCTCACCTGCAAGACCATTAAACCTTGGCAACAAGTGTACTAAACCAGATTCCAATTCGAAAAATACAGTAACAGTAAGATATTCTGTACATAAAGTATTATAATTCATATCATGAGCAACAAGTTATTTAAGAGTTATTTGATTTGTCATATTAAATTTAATAGAAAAATCAACAAAGAAAAAGAAAAAAAAAACTAATTCAGCAATGCAGCAACAATTAGGAAAATACAAACAATGTCCCTATTTAGAAAAAGAATGGAAAAATAGAAAAGCGAATAAAAGAAAATCTAAAAATTATCAAAATATTACTAAAAATTAAATAAAATCAGAATAAATATTTACAAAAAAATTCGAATTCTTTTGAAAATATGAAAATAGAAATTAAATAAAATAAAATAGAAAACTAAGGATCAAATCGAAACAGTACCTTCCAACTTACGTGATAGGTTGAAACCCTTACCCTTGTACTGCAACCCTGCAAATTAACACAAAAAAAACTCTAACAAAGCTCTAAAATTAAAATTCTAAAATTGGTTAAAATTAACAAGAATCCATGACAACGACGTCAATTTGATCTGCTGTCGTGCACATATCAAAAACGAGTAATTTTGGGAAAATAATAAGCGGTAACGACAACTCGAATATCGTTCCCACATGGTTCTTGTATTATTTTAAAAAACTAAAGAAAAGGTTTATGGGGGTTTTAAGTTTTGATTTATAAAATAAGAGAAAAAGTGATTAAAAAAGTGATTATCAGATAATCTAAAACAGCTAATCCTACTGATTCGGATTCCGATATCATCGGCTATTATAACATCAATCCCTAAAAGGCTTCATTCCTATTCGATTATGATATTAATCAGAAAAGTGCTTATCAAAATCATGCGAATTATGTTCCTGTTACATAATTAAGTAACCGTTTAAGAATATGACAAGTTAACGAATTAAGCAAACGATAACACGCAATTAAAATTAAGAACATGCATATAATCGAATTTAATCAATTTTATCATATGAACACAATCGAATTAAGCAAACGATTGCAATTAAATTAAGAAAATGATTAGAAAATAATTGAACAAAATTCGAATTAAATTGGTATTATAATAACCTCAAAGTGATGGAACCCGTAAGCAACAAGATTTTCCTTGGTAATTAGTTTTCCATGAAAACCGTACAAAACACAATGAAATTCGTAAAAACAAGGGCATCCTACTGTAGCACGGTAGCAAACCTTATAAACAAAATAAGGTTTGCATGACACACTCAACTGGATCAGAAATATAATCCAGGCCTAATAAAGATGACCCGAAACAACTTAATCATTAAAGTAAGAAACTTCAACGAATTACTCGAGACCCATGCACTCTGAATTAGATTCTTCATCAAACATGAAAGTTGTCTATCTTTTTCTTAGCTTTCTAACGACAGGTAGAATGCCTCGATCCAATTCCTGTAGCTCCAGTTATGAATTTTTATCGAAAGCTGTTAATGCTGAAAATGACAAACGAAAATCAAATAAGGCTGAAAATAAATTGAATTATAAAAACATCATAAAATAGAAAAATAAACAAATAAAACTATAGAAATTCTTAAGTATAAACATAGAGGAATATTCATCAAAATCAACTGATCATGGTGCTTCATTTCATTTTGATCATCTTGACTTTATTTTTACCCAGGAAGAATTGGTTAGTTGAAGATCAACCATGATTCCTTCATTTTCCATCCAAGGTCAACTATGATTAGAAAGTTCTTTTCTCTCCAGCAGCAGTGTTGGTAATAGTTTGGATGTCTTAGATTTCTAACCTCTTTCACCAACAACATTGTCGAGTTCCCCAGCTAAGGATGTCGAGTTTGTTTTGCTACAATCTCTGTTCGCCGAAAAAAACGCATCTCAACTTTTTTTGCTGCATAGCATGATATCAAGCATCATGTTGAACATCATAGCATACTTCCCTTTGAATGGTTTATCTCCCCAGCGGATCTCAGCCAAACCTTGTTCTTAAACAGATCTTTGCGTTTTCACCTTACAATCTTTTGTCGCCGTCGGCCAAATTTTCGAGCTACTCTTTTATTTAATCTCATTTCACCTTGAATAATCGAAAAGTCGGTACAATTCAAACATCTAGGACCAAGAAGATTAAATAAGGGAAGCTGTCCTAACCCAAAATTTGACCTCCCTTTTTCCTTTTGCATAAGCACGTGCATTCGCATTATTGGCATACGTATTCACAATTTTTCTTTATGACCTTTGTTGTAGGAACATTCAAGTTTTTAGCCCGATTAATCACATCTTCTCAAAGATATCACATCACCAAAACAAGTACAAAATGAGGGTTTATATTCCTATTAATCAAAGCAAAAGCTAAAAAATCAGAATCGTGGTCAACACACCATTGTGCAAGCAAATTTGGCAAGTTTTTCCTATGGTAATCAATTACCACTTTGCTAGGCAAAGTAGGGTAATCGATTACCCTGTGTAAAAATGCAGTTTTTGCTGCATTTTCTGTGACAACCACTTTCACTCTACATTTTAGGGGTCTACTTGGTTCTAGCATTGTGTGGAACATTTTAGACAGCTCTAGGCACTTCAAGACCTTTCTAAACACTTCAAGGCATTTGCTTCAATACATCAATTTAGATTAAGACCGCCATGTTGATTCATTCCCAAGGATATGAGCCCTTGCATTCAAGTTTACATTGGGATGGTTACCGAGTCAACTACCTAACTAACTGAGTTAACCTCCAACTTAGTGAGTTGAGGCTAACTAACTCCAAGGCTAGTTCCAAGGCTACATCCAAAGCTCACTCCAAACCTAGCAACTCCGAAGAAAAACTCTATATAAGAAAATCACCACCATTTCACAAAGGACCCTCAATCATTTTCTCAATTTCTACATTCTTCACTCTTAATTCTCTCACATTCTCTCTGAATTTTCTGCAACTTTTTCTCACATTCATCTTCATCTTCTTCCCAAAACCTTACAAAAGCTCAAATCCTCCATTAAAGAGTAACAACTTCTTCATTGGAAGTGATTTCTCTTGAGCTTATCCATTATTATTTTGCAATTCTACTTGATTTTATGGAGTTTTATTGGCTTTTGATTCATCTCAAGTGATTACTTCAAGCTTATTCGGTGTAATTTCGTATTTGGAGATTTCGTCGCAATTTGCTCGGTTTTGCTACGGTTCAGTTGTAAATTCTAATTTATCTGGTTTTCTTTGACCTTTATCATCACATATAGATAGTAATAACATCCAAGACAAGTCCCATACTTGTAGGTTGGTTATCCTTTGCTTGATTTACTATTTTGATCACTTTCGTGCGTTTACCATGTAGTTCGATAGTTTTTCGATGTTGATTAATTATGTGATTGTTTGATATTTGATCCTCATGTTTAATGCTTTCAATTGATGTTTAACTGATGCCTAATTAGATATTGAACCTCATTTTTTGTGTACAAATGTTAATAATAGCACGTGGATGATTAGATAAGTGTTTTGGTTGCTGAAAGTGCTTCTAGAAAAGCTGTTCTTTGCCACTATCATAGTGGTAATCGATTACCTATATGTGGTAAACGACTAACCTACACAATTTTCACGTGTTTTTTCAATTTTTGGACAGGTAATCGATTACCTATAGGTGGTAATCAATTACCACTGTAATAGAATCCCATTTTTTCCTATTTTCAAGCTTGTTTACTATTCTTTACTCATATAACTTCCTTGGCTTGATATTCTTGATATTTAGGGATATTTCATGAGCTGTTTAACTTCTGTATGAAGCATGTATGCAAACTTTCAATGTGTTATTTGTCGATTCTCGATTATTTGCATTTGTGACGCTTGTATGATCATGATCATTCTTGCACATTCTTTGATCACATGCTACATGATTTGTGATGCATACTAAATGTTTTTGGTACTGTTTTACACTTCCATTCATGTTTGTATTAAGATTGTTCCTTATTAGAATAAACTTAATCTTTTATAATGAATCATTTATCCTTTGCTTCAATGATTTTTCATCCCTTTGGAAAATTATTAGCATCTTTTTCTTTTGATTGATTAATCAAAAATTTGTTTTGACTAGTTGATCCTTCCCTTTTTCTTCTCCTTTAGACTTTCTAGAGCTTGGTCCTTTATTTTCCTCCGTGTAGTTGAAGATTCGCAACGTATTGGAGCCCTGTTCAAATTTTGCGTCGTTGTGTTGTTCATTCGTTTCTTGCACTACACTTTGGTGTTATAAAAGGAATGAGAATGGAGAACTCCTACACTCATTCTAACTATTTTAGGTAGGGGACGAATGACCATGTTCCTGGAACACTCGCCTCTATCTCCTTACTGTGGAATCCCTGCTTTCTCCAATCGAGTCGATCCTTGACCACTTGCACCCTTATCTCCTCTTTGGAAGTAACTTCCTCCTTTCAATTCAAAGTCATTTCTCTTGAGGCCAATCCATTATTGGTTTCCTAGAGATTTGTAATCACTCATTTCCTTGGTTGATCAACCGTTTCTTCGGTTAAAACCAATTCCTCTTCTTCTTCAGGTAGTTCAATCTTTTTTCTCCGGTTTACACAGTCTTCCTATTCAAACCTAGTCCCTATCGGAGTTTGATCCTTTGTCGCGCGCAGATCAAAAACGAGTTATTTGTAAAAATGCAGTACAACGACAGTAACTCAGAATATCGTATCGCAAGGATTCTTGTAGTGATTAACCAATTACAGTAATGAAATAAGGGGGGTTTATGTTTCTGATTAAGAAAAAGCACTTAAAGTAATTGATTACTGAAATAAGCTGTTGTGAAATAAGTGATTATAGTAACAGATCCATTGTCTCGGTTCTTACTAATCATCGACCGATGAAAACATAATTTCCCAAGCGGACCTTCTATCCTATTTGATGACAATATCAGTCAACAAGCGTGATTGATATCATGAGAAACATGTTCCAATCGCCGGATTAAGCATACGGTAAATGATAGCGCAAATTAACAATTAGGTAGTGTTAATCTACGATTAAAATTTGGAACACAGATCAATCAAATTAAATCAAATATACTATATAATAATCGAATTAAGCAAACAAAAATCACATGATATAATTGAAAGGAATTGAATTTAAATTGTAAATATCATAACAATCTCAAAGTTTGAAACCTGAGTACAGTGAATCCGTCCAGAGGGTATTAGTTCTCTATGAGTTTCAAGCTTCCAAATATTTTTCGTGAATAGTGAATGAGATGAATCGTAAAACAAGGTTTATCCTAAAAAGAAAAACAAGGGATCCGGTTCATAACCCAACTGGGTCGAAAACATAACCCAGACCCAAAACATGACCCAAAACTAAAAAAAATTCCTAATGCTGTAACTTCAACGAACATTATGGAAAAATGTGCTCCGAATCTGACTTCTACTCCAACACGAAAGTCGTAGCTCTCTCTCTTAGCTTTCCGGAGATTATTAGAACGCCTTAAACGGATTCGTGGAACTCCAGTTATGATCGTCTTCGTGCAGACTGCTAAAGCTGAAAAATAAAGTGCGAAAATCAAATTAAACCAAAAAATAATAAAATATAAAAACATAATAAAACATAAGAATAATCAAAATAAAGTAAAGAAATTCCTAAGTAAAAATATAGGAGAATATGCATAAATATGCACTGATCAGAGTTCACAACCTTCTCTTGGCTCTTTCTCCTTCTTGTTTGGTTAATCACTATCTAACAATTAAGCACCGGTTTTTTCTTTTCCTTAGTTAATCATAGTTCGTCTGTTAATACTGAGCTTTCTTTGATTTAATCGCCTTCTTTCGGATAACCACCTGATCTATGGTTGATCACGGTCTGCCCATTAAAACCAACTTTTCTTTGAGCTAATCACCCACCTTTTGGTCAATCACAGTCCTCCTGTTTGAACCAACCACCCTTTTTCTCAGTTAGCCATAGTTCGTCTATTAAGATACTTACCTTCTTTTGGTTAATCTCATTCTTTTCGGTTAATCATAGTCCATCTGTTAAGCACCGAACCCCTTGCAGTTAGCAACCTTTCTTTGATTCAAATATTGTCGGCTTTAGGTTAGTAACCTTTATTTGGTTCGAATACCATTTCCTTTGGTCAAGTGATGCTTGTTCAGTCAATGTATCATTCTTTGGTCACAACCTTTGCTTGGTTCCACACCCGTCTGTTGGTTGATCACCGTTTATCGGTTAAAACCAGCTCCTTTCTCCTTTCGGTTAACCACTAGTTATCAATTAATATACCAATTTCCTCTCAGAGTCAAACACCTCCCTTTGGTTCATTACTCTCTTTCTCTTGGTTCGTCATAGTCCGCCTATTGACATCAACATTTTTGCTCTCCATACAAAGTTTTACTCTTATATTTCTTCGGTTAATCATTGCTCACTAGTTAATGCATCAAATCTCCCGTGTATCTTACCTTTATTTTGATTCTTGTATTTTACTCCTTTATTCTCTTGGCTCCGATGCCATTCTTTTGTTTACTCCCTAGTGGAGTCATCTATTTTCTTCTGCATTCCTCGTCAGAGTTCTTACCTTGCTTCTCTGTTCTTCAACAAAGTTTTCTTTCATTTTCTTTCTTGGTTTTGACACCATTCCTCTTGTATTCCCCAGTTGGGTTTTAATTTCTCTTTTAGCTCTTGGCTTTGATGTCATTCCTTTTTCTTTTCTTCCTTTAGCGTTGGTTCTCCGAACTACGTAGGCTCTGATTTCCTCATTGCGCTTTGAGGGTACGTAGGCACAAGATTGAAAAATCTTGGCGAGCTACCTTCCTTCGTCTTCTTCTTTTATCTCTCTGGTCCGTCCATATCCTCTTCTTTTTCTTGGTTCCTTGAACTACGGAGCTCTGACTTCCTCATTGCACTATGATGGTACGTAGGCATGAGGTCCCCAATCCTCCGGGAGCACCTTCCTTTCTTTCTTTCTCTTTCTTTTTCTCTCTTTTCTTTCCTTTTTAGCAAGAAGCATTTAGATAGATAACCCATCCAAGCCTAGAAGCAAGTGAAATGGTTCCTGTCGGGTACGACGACTTCCTTTCGCATAACCGACCCCCTTTCCCATTTCTCTACCGCTGGGTTTTATTGATATTTTCTCTATCCTTTGGGACTAAATAAAGTTTGATGGCGACTCTGTTATATCTTTGAGTGTGCGATTCACTCAGGTATAATCCCGCTAGCTTCATGAGGCAAGGATACTTATGATCAAGGAGGTCAGTTTAGAGGCTTATGAGTGGTTAGAGGCAATTCCCAAAATAAAGTGGTGTAAACATGTTTTTCCTTTTTTCTCAAAGTGTGATATGCTAATGAACAATGTAAGTGAGTCTTTTAGTGCAACAATTCTTTTACAAAGAGGCAAACCAATAAAAACATGTTTGAGTAGATTAGGAATTATCTAATGGGAAAGCTTGAAACCCCTAGAGAAAAGTTAAATGGTTGTAAGGGGCAGATAATGACCAACCCATTAAGGAGATTAGATAGAGAAATTGAAAAAAGTTCTAGTTGAACAACAACTTATGTGGGTAGATTAACCTTTCAAGTCACACATGTATTGTTTATTGATAACTTTGTAGTGGATTTGAAAGAAAAAAAAACATGCTACTGCAACTATTGGGAACTTGTTGGGATTCCATGTAGACATGGTATGGCTGCCATACATAGGCCAGAATAGCACATATGAAAAATGTTACAGTGAGGTGATTACCCCATTAAATGGCCAAAGCAAATGGCCAAAAACATCTAATGAAACTATGTTTCCCTCTTTGTTGAAGCATGGCCCAGGGAGGCCCAAGAAAGTTAGAAGTAGATAGCCTTATGAAGTGAACCAAACAAAATGGCATAGAACAAATACAAGTCATAGGTGCAAAGCTTGTTTTTAACTAGGCCACAATAAAAGGACATACAAGAAGAGCAAGTAAATTGTGCTTGTTCCTTATGGAAATACCACCCAGGCCGGTCAAGGGATTCCCACACAGGCCATTTAAAGGATACTTACACAGGTGAATCAGAACTTGCCTACACAAGTAATAGATGCCAACACAAACAAGTCAGACTAGTCGGATCAACTTGGCACAAAAAAGGGTAATGTTCTACTTAAATATCGTGATTGTGTGTAATAAATTATATGACTCAGTAACAATGTTATTGTTGTGCTTGTTTCATGCAGAGGAGGCCTAAGGGGTCTACCAAAAATGGTACAACTAAGGGTGGAACAAAGAAGACAAAAGTCAAGGAACCAAAGAAAACAAAAGTCACTGAAGCAATTGTCAAGGAGGCAAAAGACAAAGAAGCAACTGTCAAAGATTCAATTGTCAAGGAATCAATTTCCAAGGAAGAAACTGTCGAAGATTCAACTGTCAAGGAAGCCACTATCAAGGAAGCAACTGAGCCAAATGTAAGTGTCATTGAGCCAAATGTGACTGAGCCAATGGTAACTGAGCCAACTGTTAAGGAAGGAAATGTCATTGAGCCAATGGTAACTGAGTCAACTATCAAAAAAGGGAAATGTGACTGAGCCAATGGTAACTGAGCCAAATTTCAAGGACTAACATACACATTCTTCATGTTTTGATGAAACTCTAACTGCATTATTAGGGGGTGATAATGTTTTGACATTCAACCTTTAAGTGTTGGAAAATCACCTCTAAAGGCAACTGAACCAAGGCCAAGTGGTGTCAAGGTTTTATTTTGTAAGCAACCCAAAGTGTGAAGAAACAAACCTTTTAAACTGTTGCAACTGCGAAAAACACCTGGCAAAAAAAAACTGAAGAGTCGCCACCAAAACTTATTTATCCCGAAGAAGGGAAAGGAAACGATCGAATAAAACTTGAAGAAATGGAGAAGACAAGTCTATCGCAACCAAATCTTGGGTTCGGGAGTCGGTTATGCGAAAGGAAGGTATTAACACCCCCCTCGCATCCGTTGTACTCAACGGGATCCATGCTTGTTGTCTAATCAAATGGTATGTCATCTAAAGCCTATTTCTAAACAGAAACAATAAACGAAAATAAAAGAGGAGACTCGATAGGAAATCGCCGCCCTATGCCTATGTTAGCTCTCATTTTTGACGCCAGCAAAGTCAGAGTTATCTTATGCCAGAATGTCACTTTAAAAGCATATGAGGGTTTCGAAACAACTTTGAAGAAATCTGAGTCGAAGAAAGGTTAACAAGATTTCTAGGAAAATGCTAAGTGTTGGAGAAACGTTCGACCAGGATCGTGCTAGAAGGAATGCATGGCAATTACCACCAAGGCTGGAGGGAATTCTTAACATTCAAGTTTCAAACAAGTAGTGGGCGAACGTGGGAGCAGTTAAAGATTGAGAAAAAGCGCCAAAAGGACACGTTGAGAAGCCATAACCATCCTTGAGTAGTTATTTGCTAGCATTATAAATAGTTGTTATTTTTATGAAATAAGGGTGCTCATTCATCTTGTACTAGTCACTCCAAATAACTCAAAGTACCTGCGTGTAGAGAAACGAGTTAGCGAGAATGTACATGATACAACACCAACTCTTTTTCATTAATGTAATTTACTTATTTCTGCCATTTATATGTTGTTACTTATTCTGCATTTTAACATTCAGCTTTTACGTTTAAACTGCTTTTTCAAGTCTTTCTGCAACTTTTACTTTCATTTACATTCCATGCAATTTAACATTCTGCAACTTTACTTTCAAAGATCTCATAGTCGAACGTGGAGTACATATCAGAGTCTTTTGCACATTTACATTTTCAAAGTTTTTACATTCCTGCTTGTTTACATCATTGCATCTACTTTTCTGCACCTTTACTTTCAAAGATCTCATAGTCGAACGTGGAGTTCAGATTAGAGTCTTCTGCACATTTATTTTCAGCATCTACCTTTCCAAGTCATTTACTTTCAAAGTCATTTACTCTACTGCCTTTACTTTCGACATTTACTTTCAAATCCTTTACATTATTGCACTTTTACATTCTTGCCTTTAATCTTTGATGCATTACGTGCTTTCTTTTACATATCTCTTTTAACCTTCAAGTTACTTTTACTTTACAAAGATTTCAAAGTCGAACGTGGAGTTCATATTAGGGTCTTTTCTCATACTTAGCACATGTCATAGGATTTAGTATGGTCGATCCTGCAAGTTACTCAATTTTAACTTAAATTGATAGACTAGCGGTTGTTTACCAAATTTCATAGTAAACATCCTACACATACCCTCATGCAATGGAAAAGTCAGAGTCAATGTAGTTCGTAAAAATACGGGTAATAAGGGGAAGGTTGCTCGCCAAGACATCACTGCCTTATGCGTACGTATCCTCATCTGGTATGAGAAATCAAAGCATCCGTAGTTTGGCTAACTACAGGTGAAAAAAAGGAAAAGAGTGATTGCCAAAACATCTTCATCTTGTGCCTACGTATCCTCATCTGGTATGAGAAATCAAAGCAGTCGTAGTTCGGCTACGGAAGAAAGGTGGGAAGAGTGCTCTCCAAGACTTCTCCGTCTTATGCCTATGTATCCTCATCTGGCATGAGAAATTAGAGCAGTTGTAGTTTAGCTAACAAAACCACAAGTTGGTTAAGTTTTTTTTATGAGCGACGTTAAGTTCTCATTCCAGTAGTTAGGGTCGATGCATGTTTGTGGAAGAACAGAAAAATAATGTACTTTTTTATGAAAATGAGTTTGAAAGACAATCCCGAAGGATAAAAAGGGTTTGCAATTTGTTTGTGAGTTTTCGAGAAGTGAATTGATTCGATTTGAGATTTACATCGCACTAAAGTCTATGATATAGAAGCGAATGCGTCGCATATCGCCCCTAGACGGGACGTACACTAAACACTCTAGACAAGTAAGGAAAGACCCCTCACTCATCATTTCCCATATACTTAAGGCTCGTGTCGCACAATGTTCACCGTCTTTATTAAGTGTGTTATTGATTTTTTTTGAGATGAGAAGAGAAAAGACTCAAAGGTTAAAAAGAAAACAACTAAGGGCAACTAACTCCTAACATTGTCATGCACCATGGTCCTAAAGTGGGGATAGAAAGGGAATTCTACCATATGTTAGAATGTAAAGAGAAGGACCTAAAGTTAAGGTTTTAAGGGGACTATCCTAATTGTTGTCATGCAAAGGATTGAAAGCCTAATGTCTCTCCTACCCCCAACTTAATCAGAAATTAAGTGGAGCTAGAAATTCTAAGGGATCATGTGAACAAGCACAAGTAAACATTATATTAATCAATCACAAACTAAAGCAAACTCAATACTTAACCAATTCTTAAGACTTAAAAGAGAAGAAAGAAGAATGAGTGATGAAAGAGAAGATGCAACACCAAGTAAACAAATAAGGAAGTTCACCCCATAAGACATAAGAATCAAACAAATGCAAGAATTAGGTTCAATCACACAAAGTAAAAATCAACATCATGTTAAGGTAACCCAAGTGTGCTCATACGTCAAACCATAACCAAAGATTATAACTCAAAGCAATTAGGCAAAACAAGGCATCAATTCATACACAAATGACTTAAGATCAATCAAGAAGCATTTTTAATCATTAAGCAAAGTGAAAAGAAGTCAAATGATGTGATAACCAAGGTAGGGAAGTATCCATGTAATATTTCATTCAACTCATGTTAATGATCAAAGAATGAGCAAAAAGATTCAAGTCATGTATCATATCCAAACTCAATCAATTGTCACACAAACAATCATGTAAAGACACACATCAAAAAAGTAAACATGTAAACTCAAGGTATGAATCCAAATGGGGAAGCAACGTATACATGTATTTCATTTCAAATGTCAACTCAAGAATCTCAAGAAGAACCAACAAGGATCAACCCCAAAACATTCATCAAGAATAGACAAGTCCATATCATGATTATCTTCAAATGAAGACATGCATTCAAGTAAGGCACAAAGATGAAAATTGATCAAGTAATGGATATCAAGACATGAAGGTAGAAGCTCAAATAAGTTAATCAAGTCACACAAGAGTCATTAACATCAAAGGATCACGCAAGAGAACAAACTCAAGAGATTCAAGAACACACTAGTATCATGTTTAATACACCTTCAAATTGAAGCCTCCATTAAAAATAGTTCAATGATAAAAAAAATACAAGTTTAGGGCTCTAACTCATGGCAAAGCAATCACAATCAAGTAGGAAATGGATCACAAAAGCATTGGCATAAATGCATCCTCAAAATCAAGTTAATAAGATCAAGTATGTCACTAATCGAGCATATATCGAGGGCCAAACAAAACCAATTAAGAATCATCCAAGAATTAATCATCAAGACACCAAAGTAACACTCAAACATTCATCAATCAGGTGCCAAATCATGGCCAAAATATTAGATCAAGAAGGCAAGCACACGACATCAAAACTTAAACCCTAGTTCAAGGACAATAAGGTAAAAACACTTCACATAATAAATTCTTATAAAATAAAATAAAAATTTTGAAAAATATCACACGATATCAAATGATCAGAAATGTATTTTTTTATATTTTTGTCATGACTTTATCAATTAAAATAAATATCAAATGGAAATGAAATAAAAAAAGAAAATAAAAAGAGAAAAGCAAGAGAGGGGTGTAATAGCAATCTGGAAATGAACTAGCATTCAAGACAATGAATTTGCACTGCGAACTCTTTGCACTACGAACTACCTCGCTACAAGTTTGCACAATGAATTTGGGATCCTTTAACTACTAATTTCCAAGGTTTCCTCCTCGCTGATACTTCGTCCAACAAACATTCGTTGGCTGCTTGCTATTGTTCGTCCAATGAACATTGCATAAGCTTCACATTTATTTGGCTTCCATGTCCAATCTTTTGTGTCTTACTCATTGATGTTTTATGACTAATTTATGCACAATAACACACACATCAAAGAATTCAAAGGTATTTGCAATGTAATTAAAGAATTACACAAGAACAAAAATTAAATCTATGAAAACATGAGAATAAAGTTGAAAAGTTCTAAAAAAATAGTTCATTTTAAGTCAAAATTTGCACTTAACTACCTACGATTAATCAATAACTGATTAGTTAGAGGAATGGTGAGTACACAGACCATTTCTTATCTATAGAGTACCCAGGAGATCGTATCTTGAACTTTAGAAGGCTGGGGTGGGACACATCAAACGATATTACAGATATCACATTCTTATCTAAATCCCACACCTAAAGGAGAGTGGACAATATCAATTGAGTATGAAACACTAGAAGAGAAAGTAAGAGAGAAGGGGCTATTAGTTTGGTATCTAGTTGTGCAAGAATTCGAGACTTGGCATCTAAGTTACAATCACGAGGAGTTGTAGAGCATCGTCTTGCATCTCACTTGCTACACAATATGAAGTATTTTTATACTATATATTTTGCTTAAGATCATTTGATATATATATTTGTGCGGTATATTATATATTATGCATTATGGGTATATCACATAATTTTTTGAAGTATTTTTCAGTTATCATATCAATTTTTATTGTCATGTTACGAAATGTGTCAACATATATTTAAAAATAAAGAATCAAATATAATATAAAATTGCTTTTTGTTGTAAAACACAGGTTAAAATTCTATAATTCGAGCATAGAGTTAGGTGTTTTATACATTCAAATTATAGAATCTAAACATATGCAACCGCCAATTTAAGTTTAGATTATACAATTCGAACCTTATTAAGACATGATTATATGGTCTAGAATGCAAAGAAACAAGTATATATTGATGTGTTTGGTTCATTGCATTTCATAACATAAAAACAATGACCTATTTTTACTCGTTTCTAGTAATACGACAATAAAATATTTGGTGGAGGCAATGGCACCCATAAGCTTGTATGTGCAATTACCAACTAAATATTTAGTTATTTTCTCCTAAATTCTTATTATCATTTTGATCAATTAAATTTTAATCCCTTTATACAACCTAATATAAACTTATTTTAATAGAGAGTATCATCTTTATTGATGAAAAAGCCCTTTGTATTTAAGTATATTTTTTTAGAGAGGTTAAAAATTATATATTTTTTGAAATCAATAACTTATATAATTTATTTAATTTGTTGGTAAGTTGAAATGCATTGTAACATTTGTAGCATAATTTTAATAATATTTTTGACCTAAAAATTATTTTTTAATAATCATTCTTTGACTCATTCAATGCAAATATATATATATATATATATATATATATATATATATATATATATATATATATATATATATATATATATATATATATATATATATATATATATATATATATATATATAATTTTACTATTGATTTATACAATTTAATAATTGTATTTATTTTTAATAAAAAAAAATCTAAATTTCTTGCCACATTAAGCAAAATTTCTAGATCAACCATTGGTTAAGACTAAGGTTGTGTATAGTCGTTTTGAGTTGATTTACACTACTATAAATAATATATTATATGAGAATGTTTTCACCTCAACTAACCAGTAATCGAGATATATGTCCTGGGAGTGTCATGAATAATTTTTTTTAAATACAATCTATTCCCTCGTTTTTTCTAAAATCGAGAAAATATATCTACTAGGGACCTCACTTCAAATCCAAACTACTGCAATTTTTTTTTAAATTGTCTTAGGGACCGAGCGTTACCATTTCTCAGTTTTGAGTCTTTCTCTTTTCTCTTTTATTTATTTATCTTGAATTACGAAAATAATATTTTCAAATGCCTTAATTTATTATTATTATTATTATTATCATTTTATTTTTTAAATTTGTATTATCCCTCTGTTACTTTGCCCAACCGAATGGCAATATCATTTGCATGAATTTCACAAAATATGACACTTTTCTATTTTTTTTTAATTTTAATTAATCCATTCCCTCGGTTTTTTCCCAAAACCAGACATGTAAGTTCTTTTGTATGAATACTTCACATAACTAGACTCTAACTTTTCATTTACCTATCAACACTCCTCGTTTCATCGCCATTCTCTTAAAAAAAACCCAAGGCAATTTTCATCTTCATCAAAACTAAGATTTCATCATCTCTCCCAACATCATCTCAAACATCAACTCTTCCAACCTAACTCGTTGGAGCTTCGTCATCACGTTTTCGGTATGTAACTCACTTTATCTAGTGTTAGTTTGATAAATTGGTTTCACTTACCGCTAAGATATTGATATAAATGTTGTTTTTTTAATGGTGTTAGTTTGAAAATATTGTGTCACTAACCATTGAAATGTTGATAAAAATGTTGTTTTTGTTGAATAGTGTTAGTTTGAGTAAATGGTGTTACGTACTCACCATTGAAATGTTCATAGAAATGTTAGTTGTTTTTAAATGTTGTTTTTCTTGGATAGTATTAGTTTGAGAATATGTTGAATGTATGTTCTTAGAAAGTGTACCATGATTATAATATAATTAATATCCATTTGGTGCCTTAGTAGAGATTTGTTGATTTGAGTAATATAGTTCTTGGTTTACGCAGAGATGGGAGATTAGACCTACACCTCTCATATAACCTTTGTTACAACCTCTGTTAATACTAAAAGTAAAATAAAAACTAGAGGTGTCACGATGTTGACCAATGTGACAAAATCCCACGAAAGCGGTGTTTGCTTCCTAGTTATTTTTTGTCCAAGAATTAGTAAGGCTTATGGTAAACATATTGATAGTTTTAGGGGTTACATGTCAGTAGAAGGTTGAAGCAAAGTCAGTATTTTGATAGATAATTGACACAAAACTGACGTTGAATTGAAAGATAAATTATGGACAAATTACATTATAAATTTTATGATTTGTTTCACAAGTATATATAAGCGTTTATTTTTATGGGTTAATACTAATATCAACTCTTTCATGTAAACATAGGAAGTGTTTATTGTTCTAGAGGATGGTATGCTGAAAAAGAAATGGATTGAATATGTTGGTGAGCGTTGGAGAGACTTTAAGACATAACGCATACATGATTACATTACAAATCCAAAGGATAAGTTAAAGCCTCCATACGATAAGTATTCATTTGTTGATAATAATGTTCGGGAGAATTTTGTCAAGTCTCACACCACTCTCGATTTCATAGTTAAGAGCCAAAATAAAGGAGAATAGAGCCATAAATATCCATCCACATGAATTGTCTCATGGAGGATATGATAAATTTGAATAGAAAATGATTAATGAAAAAAAGAAAACATAGATAACTAGAGTTGGGAGATCCTTATATAATCCTTGATTATAACCGTTCTCCACCATCATGCCAAGAGAAATGGAAAAGGGCACGTCAAAGACCGGGAGGCGAGTTCACATCAGAGGCTATACGCAAAGTGACTGAAAATATTGTAAGTAGATACTTTTTTCAACATTACTTATTTAAGTTGATTAAACTTGGTAAAGATGAACTTTTATATGTGTTGTAGGATTTCCTGGTTGAAAAATCCAAAGATAGTATCTTTATTCCACAAGAATTTCATGACATCTTGGTAGAAGCGATTGGAACAGAGGAGCGTGGTGGGCGTGTCCATGGTCTTGGAATGGGTGTCAACTTGAGGTTATATTTTGGACCATCGCAAAAAAGTAACAAAGTGAACTGTAGGAAAGAAATTAAAGAGATAGTTGGTCAAAAGTTAGGGGAGAAAGTACAAGAAGTATTAGAATTGGAATGGGAGAAGTAGACTCAGAAGGTGATAGAGAAGTGGACTCAGGAGACTCGGGAGAAAGTAACTCAAGAGGGACGTGAGAGGGTGCATCTAGAGGAGCGGGGGAGGTTGTTGCAGGAGGTGTGGGAGAGGTTGCAGGAGAAGCAAGAGAGGTTGACCGAGGTGGAATGAGCGAAGTTAACTGAGGAAATGCCAGAAAAGTGTACCCACGTAGTGATTGAGGTAAGTATAAATTAAAAAGTTTGTGTTGTATGTTGTTGTTATTATTTGTCATTTAAATTTATGTATTATGGTGTAGTTGTTTTTATGTTGCAACAATTGTAATCAATGGGTGTACTTATCCATCCAAATTCAGATCAGTTAGACATACTTGAGAAAGTAGATGAGAAACTTGTTATGGATGGTTCAAGCACGAAAGGTAGTCGTTCTATCATTCAGAACAATATTGACACCACACTACCTTAACAAGATAACATGCAACGACTATCAAGAGTGATATAGGAGATGCCAGACATCTATGATTTACATTAAAACATGAACTGAAAAATGTTTATATACTTCATAAGAGTTATGTTTTGGAATTTTTGAAGAAAGATGATTGGTTGGACATAATCATACTACACTTGTGGTGCTCGTAAGCACAACTTTTACGCTGACTTCAATTTATATTCATTGTTCTCATACATTAACATCAAGATTTGACTTTTGCATTATTTTTTAGGTCCATGCATGAGATGTATGTTGAAAGAAAATTAAGAAAGTATTGTTTTTTAGACCCATTGAATATTCAATTTCAACAAAAAGGAGCAAACACTATCTAGATGTACATAAAAAATAAGTTTATTGATGATAGCAAAGAATGTTACATGGGACCGTTTTAGAATGCGTAATTATATATTTATTTGTGTTTTCTTTTAAAAATCAATTTTATTCACATTATTAATCATTTTAAATGTTTATGCAGTTCACGTTGGCAACTAGTTATTATATGTTCGAAGAAAAATGTCGTAATTATGTTATGATTGTTACACTCTAAAATTCTGGCAAGCAAATCACATATGTCTAAAGAGATGTCGAGACATTGATCTCTGCTAAAAAGTGAACAAGGACAGAAACAAGCACATTCAAAAAACTTTAAATATATAACAGTGTCATGACAGATGTTTCTACATTTGTTAAGACATGTCTTTTAGAACACAAGAGCAGACTGAATTTAACATAACAAAGAGATAAAAAGTACAAAGATATGATGACCCAGTTCGGTGAACAACAACACCTATATCTGGGGGCTACCAAGCCAGAAATGACATCACTATTAGTAGTATTAATTTAGAGCTAAACTCCTCGGTTTACAACTCCTCACTTAATCCCTACCCAGTACAATTCTATCTAGAAATCACCATTTAGACAAGAGAAACTCATCCCAATTCTTAAATCACCTCAGTGGTATCTAACAGTCACAACCTCCGGTGATTGTATCAAAATGTTCAATTGAGAAACACCCCTCTCAATACAATATTCAGTTAAAACTCTTGACTAATAATAATACTTGAATTTGCTTAAAAGCTTCATCCAAAAACAATACTCAACTCTTGCTTCAAAGCTTCGAGTGAGAATAATATACAACCTAAATATATCTACCACGATACATCAAAAGATACAAAGGGTGACTTACAAAGTCACACACAAGAGACTCTCAAAATCCTAAACCCTTATGTTGCACCCACGGGTTTTTTATTGTGAATGTTTTCTCTTTCATGTCTAGTAAGTCCTTATTTATAGACTCTTAAAGTATGAGTTTGAACTCTTCAATCAGATCCAATCTTCACATTGTAAATCTTCTGCAGAATCTTCTCCATAAAAATAGAAACAAATCTTTTACAGTTTCCTAAAAAGTCTCAAAGATCTTTTTTATGAAATCCAATTAAATCCGCACTTTGTTCCTAATAAATTTCCTTAACATGCGCATAATGATGAGGTAAATCCAAAAGAATCTCATCAAATTAAAACAAATCTGTCAAGAGATATAAAACAGTAGCGTCTGTTGTACTAAACCAAGATGTCATGACATATGTCTTGGACATCTGTCTGAAACACATTATAGTAGTACTGTCATGACATTTGATGAAGATGTTATAACATCTTGCTCAACATCAGTGTAGAATCATGTTTTATCAAAATTTAGCCAATCATAGAACCATGGAACTAACATACTATAATCTTGATGAAACGATGCTTGACGTTTTGAGCGGGTAAGTGGTATTATTTATAATACTCAAATTTTACCTTTAGTTTTTAATCATTTTTATTCATGTTTAATTTTTATCGACGTGTAAAGTTATTGAGGGATACAATTTTGTGAAACATAATATAAAATATAGGAAGTCAAGGTTCATTTTCCCAAAAGTAAGTATAAATTGTGTTTTTTTACATTCTTTTATTTTCGTTAATGCATTACTTATGCTTTGTGTGTATTAGTAACTATATGTAAATTATTTGTAGCCGCGAAAATAGTCTGACAACTATTCGTGTGGATACTATGTTATGAAACATATGTTTGATATTGTCTTCTGGGGCATTAGTAATTTATGGTTAAGTTATGAAACACATTTCCAAAAGAAGATATATATGAGATCTGATCACGTTGGACCAGTTGCTTTCTATCTACTTATAAATCTCAACAACACTAGTTTTTCTTGGTTGTTGTAAACATTGTGTATAAGTTTTATGCCACACATGTATTTGGTTTTGTATTGCGTTTTCAAATATGTACAGGTTCTATTAGTGTACCATTTTGGATATGTACAATTGATTTTGTAAACAATATATGTATATTCATTTATGTCTAGTTATAAAATATAGTATTCTGTCACAAAATGTTATGTTCTGATTCTGATTGTGTGTAAAAAAAATTACAAGTCAATCAAATTGAGATTTAAAATAAAATATACATGACAAAAATTAGGTTTCACCTTCAATTTTAATTTTAAACTGACATAAATAGTTTTTTTTTCTCGGTTATTAACAGAAGCCGAGAGGTATGTGACGCGCGCTTTATAGTTTTGAAAATTAGAAGAAAAAAAATATTGTCGTTCGGGATTTAACCAATTATCATTACACTTTATTTCTTGGTGGAATGAAAACTAAGGGGTAAAGTGACAAGTTTTTATGACATCATTTGATCCCTCACATGAGAAATCAAGATAAAATCAGTTTTTCAACTGAGATGAAATATATTTTTTGTAGTAGTGTTTGGCCAAAATCAGGATAAAAACCATATGAATATACTAGTTTTGATGAGGTAAAATAAATATCCACAATATTATTGGGTTGGTTCGCATAAAATTATAAATTTATGGATTGGATTGGTTAATAAATTACCTTCTTTTTTTTTTATAATTATAAATGATGTGTCATATTTTAAAAAAAAAATAATATTTGTATCATTTTATTTTTTTATAAATAATTTAACCGATTACCATTATTCTTTTAGCATCAAATATTTAAATATACAATAAAATTCGTTATTAAAATTCTTAAAAAAATCAAATTTTCATTATGATAGTATATCTAAATATTTTGAAGTACTTACAACTTCCAAACATCACTATCAAAATAGTTAAGTGCAATATCCTCCTAAATAAGTTAAAATCATGACACAAACAACAAAAATAACAAAGGTCAAAGAACATAAAAGTGAAGCAAACATATCTAATCACATTCATCCCTCATAACAAATGTGAAGTCACACTTTCAATCATATCTAGATTGAAACTTTTCAAAATCTGCATTGAAATATAAATCATTCACCTTAATTCAACTATGCTTCATTCAAATATAAAGCTCAAGTTCTCATCACTATATTAGTACACAAACAATACAAATTTAATGAAGATTCATGTGCCTTTTCTCATTGCCCCTTTTCATGGCAACTGCTAAGCAAGCAGATAATCATCATATATATATATATCCCCTTACAAACAAAATAAGAAATACAAAAACACAATTAACCAAACAATTTACATAAGTACTCCATTTCAATTATCTAGCCCAAAATTTTCATGAGGCTTTTAAGTAAAGAACATCATCCCCATCATCATAATGGAACTTCTTGAAAAAACAAATTTCACCATTGTTCAAGTGAGCAACATGCGCAGCCATACATAACATAGCATGCACATAACCATCTCTTAACTTTTTCCACATATTTGTTGATAATCTGAAGATCTTTGGTTGAACATCTAATATCATTTCAGCAATTTTCAATTTTTTTGAAGCTAACATATCAACATTCTTATTAGTAAAATTACTACTAACCTCTTTGTTGCTCTTGAGCTTATGATAGGCCCTTCTCCTTGTGTACCTCATGCTTCCACACTTGGGAATGAAATTAACTATCTCCATTTTGTGTTGTGAGTTTGTGAGACAGAAATAATGGGAAAAATGCAAAGGAGTTGCTAACTAATGCTATGTCGATATATAATATAGCTGTCGCACAACTTCCCAATAAATGGTTCTAACAACCCCACCAACTTAAATTTATCACAGCTTTGAGACCCTTTTAATTTGTTTGGTACATATACTTAAATATGTGAATTAATAAAAATATATTATTATTTTATTTGTATAATGGTAAACGGTAGACTTAAATAAACATTTTGAAATAAGGTGACTCAGTTATTAAAAATTTAACATAAAATATTATAATACTTAAATTATTGATAAAATTATTAAGCCATAACAACAAAAATTATATATATATATATATATATATATATATATATATATATATATATATATATATATATATATATATATATATATATATATATATATATATATATATATATATATATATATATATATATATATATATATATATATATATATATATATATATATATATATATAGGTTTTACTTTGATCTCGTATGTAATAAATATTATTGTTTGATCTTTTAAAAACTATTTTGTTAGTTAATTTAATAGCTTCAGTTGAATTTTGTCTAACAACATTAATTTGTGCTTATGTGACTGTCTAATTTATAAAATAGTACATAATGAATCAGCAAGCTCATTTTAAAAAAATAAAATTGATTAAAAAAATCATCTTATTCGTCTTCATCTTTTCCTTTATATACTAAGCTCATTATAAGCCAAACTCTTTTATGTTGAATAATGAAAAATTAATATGAAGTAGTCGTTTTTGCTAAATGGTATGCTGTTAGTGGGCATGGTAGCGGGGCGGGGGCGGCTTTAAGCAGACTCGCCTCGTAAACTCAGGCCCGCCCCTATATCCCATGCATAAACCCGTCTTCGCCCTCAAATTCGATCAGGGCTAATAATTGGTCTCCGCCCCACCCTTGCCATGCATAAATTGTATTTTTTTAAAATTATATTTTTTTAAATGTATCTTTTCGATAACAATAAAAAACAATAATTTAACTAAGTAATTAATTATTGACATTTTTATTTAATTAGTATTTTCAAAAAAAAAAAAGTAATAATTCTAATAAACATGATATTGTAAGATTAAGAAGTGTAAATGAGTCATGAGATTATTAAAATAAAGGAAATAAATTAAATTTAATAGGCAGGTGCGAGGGCGGGATGGGTGTGGGCAGGTAACAACATCCCCCGCACCCATAAATAAAAATTGAGTTTTTTTTTGCATTTGTATCCACCCCCAATTATATCGAATTTTTTCTGTTAATTTCAAAGCAGGAGCGGCCGGACGGGGACGGATTTATTTTGCCATGGCTAATTGTTAGTGCTTTATTTTATCATACATTATACTATCTTAAATGTGCTTTTTTGAATGATCAACTTAGAAAAAGATACAAGTTTGTCGTTGTGAGACATCCAGAAACAAGTGAATCTCATGATATATATGATTGAAAATAGTATGATAGATGTATTCACTAGATTAGCTACTTTAGACATAAAGAGTTACAATCATAAAAGACATTCAGAATGAAATCAGACATGCATTAAGTTAAAAGTTTATATTTATCCAATTACTTTCAGCATCCTTATTTATAAGTAAAGTTATTCAATTTCATATTGCTCGACCTCATTATGAGTGTGATTGAATTTTGCTTATGATATCTTTTTGATCTCGATTGGTTTTAGGGAGGGTATGTTAACTAGATAGGAGTCTGCAGATTCTTACTAGGGTTTAGAAAAGTTGGGTGCTTTTCAAAGTTGTGTTCTCTTGACAATTACTTTAGGATAGGTTAACGACTAGACAATTTTTTTTGAGATTATGCAGAATTTTCTAAGCACTACTACAAATAATACATTTTATGACAACAATTTCACCTCACCTAATAAAAAGTTGAGGTATAAATTATGGACGTGCCATATTTTTTTTATTTCTAAAAAATACAATTTATTCCATCAGTTTCTATATATAACTGAGGGGTAAAATAATTCACGGAACATGCTTAAAACCCAACAAGTACATATTATGTTTTTATTTCATTAAAACTCGTGACTTCCTTCATTTTTTTTATTCCAAAAATAATCTACATTTCACCTCGGTTATGTCTCCCAACTGAGGGAAAATAATTTACTCTTATTATATATATCTTAGCTTGTAGTTTCCAGTTCCACCTGCCAAAAACAACACACCCACTGCTACAAATAAAAGATTTAACAAAGGTTGTAAAAGAGATATAACCACGGTTGAAAGTACGTGGAAAAGATGTGTGTGGTTGTAAGTGGGCTACTTACAACCATGGTCTATTGGTTGTGGTAATAAGATGGCAAACATCCTACATATAATCACAATTGTAATTAACAACCGTAATGAAATGATTAAAGGTCTTAGGTTCGATACCCAACAGCGCTATTTTTTAGGGTTTTTTAATCAGAATAGCATGCATACTTATAACCACGTTTGAAACACCCGACCGTGGTTATATGATTTGATTTTCTTTAATATAATTTTTAAATTTTACAGAATTGCCAAATTTTTAACTTGTATGTTTTTTAATCGTAAATAGAGTAGAAACAGAAACACAGACCAATTTTGAATCACAAACATATAGTTGACAACTAAAATGAACTAAATATTGCATTACATCAAAACCAAAAATTGTATTAATAACCAAAAATTGTGTTAATAACCAAAAATTATATGTTACATCAATACCAAAATGGTACAAAACAACATACAATTCACCTATCATTACATCAAATAATATATACAACATGAGAAATATTTAACTTGTATGATCATTATGAATAGCATCTACATCATCTATATCAACTTCTTCATATGAAGTAGACACTTTTGTTGCGTAAGGAGTCAAAGGAATATCAAAACTTAAATTATGATTTTCATCACTATGAGAAATGTGTTTTCCTTGGAGAACAATTGACCATCTTTTGTCAGAAGGGTCGGTCACATAAAATACTTATTTTTCTTGGGTAGTCATATAATTTGTCTTGCCTTGGTCAACCCGTGTGAATCTTAACTCATCAGATTGTACACCAATATTATTGCCAACCCACTTGCATTTAAATAGAGGTACTTTGAACAAAATATAATCAATCTCCTCAATGACCCCAAAATATGTCTAGATGCTAATATAAGATTATTATCTTTAAAAATATATAAATAAACGGGTTCGATCTTAACTATAACTCCACTATTTTTTATTGTACTATGTTCATCTTTTAATTTTGTATAAAAGGTAAAAATTGCTAATTCCGTATGCAGCCCAAGTTACTACGTTAAATTTTAGAAAGTATGACAACCATTTAATGTGTCTCATATGGACTGTCATCATTAGAAATCTTTTTATTAAACTAACTTATGAAATTCTTGCTATGGTCTTTCAACAACCACTTATCACTCATTTGGGGATATTTTTCCTTGATAAATCTTTTGTGAGTATATAAGTAAGGTTCAACTATGAAAGTCTGTGACGTTGAACCCGCATAGGATGCCGTACCACGTCTGCGAGTTAAGTACATACCTGTGAGGGGTAGGTAGGGCTGTTTGCAGGAAACCTTTGACCTCAGAGTACCTGGTTTATCTCTGTCAGTGAGATGTGGTTACAGGGTTCATTTGAGTGGTTGGTTTGAGATGAAGATTTGATAGTTCTCAGGATTCAGCACAAAGCAGCACAGTTCATCAGCATTGCACTTGGTCCTTTGTTTGCATATTGCATTGTTGCATACTCATCTTTCATATCATTAACGTGTATTTATGTTGCAGGTGTGATCATTCCCCTCTGATTCTAGTGTATTTTCTAGCCAGGCATGGAGTTCCTGAAGAGGACAGTTGCTTACCGGTTGCATTCGCCAGATATCAGTTCTTTGCTGGGTTTAGTTGCTCTGGCAGATTGAGAGAGATTGAAGAGATTGAGTTTGGAGTTTTCATCTTGCAAATCCAAATCGGTTACACAAATTGGAGAGGTTTCAATCCAATTTTTTGCATTCAGAAGTTTCCTCTTGAGTTGGTGAGTGATTCCAGATAGAACTCTAGCCAAGAACACTGAGGAATCGTGAGATAGCACTTTGAATTCATCTCTTGCAAGTCAGAATCGAGTTTGGTGATTCAAGAAGATTAAGTCCAAATTGATGCATACAGAAGCTTGGTAATTGATCATAGAAGGTATCTGGAAGATCTTGGAGCTTGATTTGAAGATTTGCTTGCTTTGTTCATCCAAGATTTACAGGTATGTAAACTTCATTCTATGGCTTGATTCATGTAGAATTGCTAGGTTTTAAATGGTTAGATTCATAATAGATGATGGCTAGGACGTTTTTGGATTGGTTTGGAGTTGATTGGTGACAATTAAGATGGATGATCAATTTCTGTTTGAGCTTGGTTCTTGCGATTCTTGGAGGATTAGTGGTGTTTAGATGATGGTAATTGATCAGTGTAACATGTAGTTAATGTTAGTACCTTTAATTTTGAGATTGGTGACCATCAAGACTTGGTGATTTCTCTGCAACTTTGATCGGGTTTGGCTTTGGAGGGTGAATCAATGATTTTGGAGGTCGTATTCATGATCAGGGTGAAAAATTAGGTGGGATAGGGTATTTGGTTGCAAAGATTGGTGAGGTTTTGAAGTTGTCTCTCCGGAGAAGACGGTGTTTTCCACCGTGGACCACCGCCTGAGAATAGTTTCAGGCCACCTGAGATTGTTGGAGAAGATGAACGAGAGACCATTGGATTAGTCTGAGAGGAGACTTTGTATGCTGATCCAAGGGCCACGATTCAAACTGAGAATTGCCTCCAAGCCATTGAAACGCTGTGTTTCATTTATCCAGTCAGCTGGTGACTGGACTCACACGTGGACGCGCTCATGACTCTCAGATGCGCTTACTAGTCTCTCCATCCAATGGCTCTCAGATCCGCCTGTTGCACCCTAAAATTTGCTCAACCTATTTCACCTGGTTTATGTTTCAATTGCATTGTCATTTGCATCGTAAATCATGTACATAATCTAATCGTTTGCATAACATAGCATAGCAAGTCATCTAACAAGGGATCAAGTGCCATTCTTATCTAAAGAAGCACATCAAGGGGTCTTATTCAAGCTGAGGAACATCCAAGTCATCAAGAAATGTTTGAAGCTTTGAGAAGCTTGAGGGTCAACCAGTGGACTTTTCTCTTAATTTGAGGTGTATTGAGGGTCATCAATGAGGGTATGGGCTATGAATTGAGGGTATGGAATGTGTAAAAAGCTTATGAAAAGCCTAGGGGGTCATATTGAAGATGAGACAAGTCATTGATTCAAGTACAAGAGCCACAGTTGAAGTGCAGTCAACTAGGGTTTCATCTGGGTCAACCCTAGGTTAACCCTAGGTCAACTGAGTGATTGAAGAGCATCAAGGCTTAATTGGAGGTTGTGGGATTCATGAATTGATATGTTGATACATGTGTGGTGTTGTGCCAAGGATAAATCAAAGAGAAACAAGAGTGGGAGGAGTTGCCAAATTAGGGTTTCAGTGTAAAATCCCCTAATTTAGGCCTAACTTCCAAGCCAGATAAGTCAAAATGCAAGTTTCAAATGGATTCTTGGCCAACATGAAACTTGTAGAGCATCAATAGCTTTAATTTGAGTATTAGAAGTCTTAAAGAAGATTTGTAGAACTCAAGTTATGGTTCTTGCAAGTTATGGGTCACCAGAGGACACTGAAATTTATCTGTGAAAGTCACTTGACTTCCAAGCAACTTTTTCCCATCAAGGAGTTTTCAAATGGATTCTTGGCCAACATAAGAAATTTAGGGCTTGATCGTAGATTTAATTTTAGTACTAGAAGTCCTCAAGAAGATTTGTGGAACTCAAGTTATGGTCTTGGCAATCCAGGGGTATTTTGGGAAAGTTGAATTATAGGTCATTTTCCAACATAGGTCAAAATCTCTATCTTCTACTTCTCAAATGAAAAAAATTTCAAAATGAGATGTGCTTAAAATGATGTTTTTAGGTTAGATAAGAAGCCATGGGTGATTGATATGGCTTGCTTCACAAAATTACAAAAATGGCCTAAAATAAGGATGGATTTTAATGAACCAAGGAAGAAAATTGTGATTTTTGAGCCATGGGTCCAAACCAAGCCATATGACATACCAAATTGATTGGAAAACATATTTTGAAGACAATGAAATTGCCACATTTTTGAGTTGAGGGATAATTCCATGACTTCCTTTGTAAAGTGGTTACTTACATTATAAGTCACATATGCAAAACCACTCTTTGGAGCTTAACCAAGGCCTTAACCCTTGCCAATCCATTCAATATGTCATCTAAGGAGAAATTGCATCAGAATGAGGTGCAAATACAAGCTTAGAACTCAGCTGCCATGTATGAACTTCTCATGACATTTTCAAATGCAAGAGATATTGAACTTCTCATTAGATCATTCCTGAAGTTTCTAGAGTTTTCCTACAAGTTCTATATAAGTATTAGAAGAGGTTCAAGGCATTGGTTGGTGCAGATTGAGAGAGATTGAAGAGATTGAGTTTGGAGTTTTCATCTTGTAAATCCAAATCGGTTACACAAATTGGAGAGGTTTCAATCCAATTTTTTGCATTCAGAAGTTTCCTCTTGAGTTGGTGAGTGATTCCAGATAGAATTCTAGCCAAGAACACTGAGGAATCGTGAGATAGCACTTTGAATTCATCTCTTGCAAGTCAGAATCGAGTTTGGTGATTCAAGAAGATTCAGTCCAAATTGATGCATACAGAAGCTTGGTAATTGATCATAGAAGGTATCTGGAAGATCTTGGAGCTTGATTTGAAGATTTACTTGCTCTGTTCATCCAAGATTTACAGGTATGTAAACTTCATTCTATGGCTTGATTCATGTAGAATTTCTAGGTTTTAAATGGTTAGATTCATAATAGATGATGGCTAGGACGTTTTTGGATTGGTTTGGAGTTGATTGGTGACAATTAAGATGGATGATCAATTTCTGTTTGAGCTTGGTTCTTGCGATTCTTGGAGGATTAATGGTGTTTAGATGATGGTAATTGATCAGTGTAACATGTAGTTCATGTTAGTACCTTTAATTTTGAGATTGGTGACCATCAAGACTTGGTGATTTCTCTGCAACTTTGATCGGGTTTGGCTTTGGAGGGTGAATCAATGATTTTGGAGGTCGTATTCATGATCAGGGTGAAAAATTAGGTGGGATAGGGTATTTGGTTACAAAGATTGGTGAGGTTTTGAAGTTGTCTCGCCAGAGAAGACGGTGTTTTCCACCGTGGACCACCGCCTGAGAATAATTTCAGGCCACCTGAGATTGTTGGAGAAGATGAACGAGAGACCATTGGATTAGTCTAAGAGGAGACTTTGTATGCTGATCCAAGGGCCACGATTCAAACTGAGAATTGCCTCCAAGCCATTGAAACGCTGCGTTTCATTTATCCAGTCAGCTGGTGACTGGACTCACACGTGGACGCGCTCATGACTCTCAGATGCGCGTACTAGTCTCTCCATCCAATGGCTCCCATTTATTTCAGCTTTTTATTTTCTTTTTTCATTTTAAATTCATTTTAGTTTTTATTTTTAATCCATTTGATTTCTAAAAATCATAATAAATCCAATATTGATCCAAAAAATATTTTAAAAATACCTCCATGATCCTGGATTTATTTGTGATTTTATGAAATTAATAAATCTCATTTTCACCCATTTTTCAATTTAATTTGATTTTCTCCATTTTGTTAATTTCTTTAATTTTGTACATTTGCTACATGATTTTGTGGATTTTCTTGTGATCAATTGGTGAATTTTTTTGAGTTGATTCTTGTGAGGTTGATTAGATTAGGGAGGCATGTACCCGTATGAATTTTGTCATATTTTTGTGGCCAAAACTTAGGTTAATTTGAGAGGTAGATAGGAGAGGTATCAGAATTAGGGTTTCACAACACTTAGGTGTAGTTTAGGGCATAGTTTAGAGACTTAGGGTTTGATTTAGGCCTTGGGGTTTATATGGGATATAAGGTATATAGCTAGGTTCCCTTAGAAATTTAATTAGGATTTTATAATTAGTGTTACTATTTTATTTGATTTTTGCAACTTGTGTGATGTTTGTGTGGACTTGTGGTTTGCTTGTGGGGTTTGGGTCATTTCAACTGGGTGTTGGGCTTGGGCTTAGTTTGTTGGAGCTCATGAAGACATTGGAGATGATTGAAGACAAGGGATAGAGCTTGATGCATGAGATTCTTATCCTTGAAGGTTGCTTTTGAAGACTTAGGAGATAAGAGATATAGGGAGAGCTTTAGAATAGATTGATTTCTTCTTTCAAACATAGAGAGCTTCTTGTGCCTCTATTCTATCCCATGACACAAGGTCCCCCAAAAAAGTTCCATCTCTCCTTAGGAGGGATGTAGATCAAGATATGGTTGGGTGGAACCTTGAGGATACCTTTTACTTGCTATGCTAAGATCTTAGTGATTTCCCTGGGTTGTCACTGAGCCTCTTAACATCTCAACTTCATCTATCATTAATTGATTCTCTTCTGGAGTGGTGGCATTGAAGATGGGAACCTATGAAGAATGGAGTTCATTGAATATTGGTGAAGATAAAGCCTGTGCCTGTTAAAGAGGGTTATCTGTTGGAGTTAGGGTTTTGCTGCTGTTTGAAGCTGTCAACTTGTTGGGGTTCATTGCTTGCCAGAGCTTGGAGATTTTTGGAGACAGGAGCTTATCTAAAGCTTCGAGATCATTGAAGGGTGAAGATGGGGTCTTACTTGAAAGGGTTACTGTCAACCTTTTTACTGTTAATCAATTGTAGTTGTCAGAGCTGTTGTTGTTTGAGCTGTAGCAGTGGGAGCTGGTGTTGCTGTCAGAGCTGGTGTTGGGTTTTATTTCTTTTTCTGTCTTGTTTGTTGGCTTGTTCAGTTTGCCCCTTAGGTTTGAAGTGAAGCTGTTTCACTTTGCCTATTGTCTTCCCAGGTTCGAGGTTGAGTGGGACTCCCTTGCCTCCCTTGTACTGCTGCATCTCATGCATGTTTACTGTTTACTGTATCTGCTGTTTTTTTTTTCGTTTATCCCCTAGGATCTCTGATTTCCTCTGTGCAGGAGGGAATTATGACAGACATTAGGTTTTAACCCATGCATGACAACATTAGGATAGTTTTGATTCCCCTTTCAACCCTAGGCTTTTTAGAGTTTCTTTCTCTTCTATCTCAAAACAATTCAAAGCACAGTAATAAGGATAATCGATGTCGTACGCTACGAGCCTTAAGCTATTTGAGAGAGGATTGCTGGAGGGTCACTCTTCAGTAATCTGATTGCTTAGTGTGTTACCCTTAGGGTGACATACGACGTAGTCACCCTCAAATCATAGTCTCTAGTGCGTCAGAGATTGCAAACATCATAAAAAAAACAGTTCTTGCGTAAAAGACTGAAAACAAACATCAAAGTGTCATTTTTGTCCGCTTGGACTCTTAATCAGAAGAAACCCCTTTTCAGAAAGATAAAAAACAGTCGGACAAATCTGTGTCGTACGTGGCCCGAACTACGTTTGCTCTGATCTTTCATGTTGTATGAAAGTACGTAGGCATAGGATGTCGTATCCTAACGAGCAACCTTCCCCTCCTCTCCCGTAGGAAGGCGAACTACGTTGACTCTGATTTCTCGTTCCGGACGGGAATACGTAGGCCTAAAGTGCAATACTTTGCCGAATCATTTTATTTTTCTTTTAACCCCAGACCTGTAGAGTAGATAGAATAACAATTCGTACTAGAAAACAAGCGTGGATCCCGTCGAGTACGACGGACGTGAGGGGTGCTAATACCTTCCCCTTGCGTAACCGACTCTCGAATCCAGGATTTGGTTGCGATGACCATTCCTTTCCCGTCTTTGCGGTAGTTTAACTTCGAGAGTTTCCTTTCCCTCCGTTGGGATAAATAACGCACGGTGGCGACTCTTCTGTCATAGCCGGCGCCGATTTTTGCAGTAGCGACAATTATTATCTTTAAAAATATATAAATAAACGGGTTCGATCTTAACTATAACTCCACTATTTTTTATTGTACTATGTTCATCTTTTAATTTTGTATAAAAGGTAAAAATTGCTAATTCCGTATGCAGCCCAAGTTACTACGTTAAATTTTAGAAAGTATGACAACCATTTAATGTGTCTCATATGGACTGTCATCATTAAAAATCTTTTTATTAAACTAACTTATGAAATTCTTGCTATGGTCTTTCAACAACCACTTATCACTCATTTGGGGATATTTTTCCTTGATAAATCTTTTGTGAGTATATAAGTAAGGTTCAACTATGTCAACATTATTTAATATATACAAATGTGCTTAAGAAACTATATTCTGATGTAGTTAATTAACATTTAAACCTTGAGTATCTCTACCTACATATTTTCAGCATGACGAGACTTTGGAATTCTTATAGACTTTGCATCTGAAAAATAATTTAAACAGAACAAAAATAAGTCATCACCACCACCATAATCACCAAAAAGTAAATATCTATCTATAAATTCTATTGCTAACATTTAAGCACCATTTCCAAACAGATCTCCTAAAAATCTAGTTCCAAAAATTGGGGAAGGCGAAGAAATTCCTACCTGTGAGAAAGTTGAAGGCTTCGCGGGGGTGACAAGAGAAGATATCCTAAGTAAAACTACCAAAAATAAATCGAAACGCAAGGTGAATAGCTTTTCTTATAGGACAACTCTCTGAGTCCCCTTAAGGTTTTAGGAAACTCTACACGATACTCAAATGTGTTGTCAAGGTTTGCAATTTCAAATAGAAGGCCATCACTGATCACATTAAATGAAGAAAAACATATTAGTAGCGTGATGGGTTGACGTCTCAAGAAACATGCCTTAGTTAAACATGGGAGACTGGAACGCTGACTCATCGGGAGTTATAACCAAAGACTTTGCCTACTATCTCACACACCTTTTGATAAAGGAATCACCTACTATTTCGCTTTCACTTTACTGAGGGACTCACCTCCGAAGGGGAGAGTCGCTGCCTAGCAAGACTGTTCTCAAGCAATGGAACCATAAATAGGGCGAAGGGGCGTATTTTGAAGAGGGAACATTAGTTTTAAACACTTCGTCCTTTAAAGAAAAATCTTTGAGCTTGAGGGATTGTGTAGTGTTATATTAGGTAAATCCTAAACTAGGGCGCCATCACCGAGCAATAGTTCTGCCCAAGCGGAATCTAAAGGATTCCCTTAGAACATAGGAGTTAAGCAAGACAAAGTCCTCGCTGACTCTGAGAAGATAGACGATCAATTACCTCTCAGTGTAAGAATGAAGCAGTTAAAACCATGTCTAAGAAGTAAAAAAACCTAAGCAGTGGGAACCCATATAAATACTAAATCCCTCAAGGAGATAAGGGGATTATAAATTCTTACACAATGTCCATAACTCAAAGAGCAATACACTCCTAGTAGCTGTAACACACCATTAACCTAACCTCTCGTCTCTAACCCAGAATTGCTGACCACCAACAAGACCTCTCACCTCACGTGAGATGGTCTTTTAAACAATCTCAAAAACCACCACACATGGCTTCTCGCCTCCATAAGCAACCCTCACTACCTAGATTGCAATACACCTACTAAGGCCTCTGAGTCTCCTTGCCCTTGTAGAGGGAACACGCGCACCATGTACATTTTGACCAGCACAACAAGTTTATTGATGTTTGATGAGTAACCTTGCGAAAATTGGATACCATGCAAACACTCGCATAAACTTTTCTTTTCCTTTTTAGATGGAGTGTGACATGTTAGAGGCAAATAAGTTATTTTTCCTCTTTCTTCTGGAGCCAATCATTGTTTCATACCCATCTTCACCATATCTAAATAAGAATTCTTACTATCTTTAGTCTTTTCCAAAAAATTTAAAAGTGTTATGTTCAAGCTATCACACACATTTTTCTCCACATGCATCACATCAAGACAATGTCTTACATCGAGGCTAGACCAATATGGATGATTAAAGAACACCGATCTCTTTTTCCAAATATTTCTTTCAATGAACCCTTTTTTATTCTTTCCAAAGATAATATTAAAGTGTACTTATTTTTGATAAAATCCATCGCCCATTAAAGGTTTAGGAGCAATTTCAAACTCATGCTCCCTATTAAAAGCCTTCTGCAATCTACGATAAAGATGATTGGGTCTTAAAATTTATGATGCCTAATATAAATAGTCTTTTTTCTAAACAAAAGTTTGTGAAAACAAATTAGATTCACATATAGTACATGTTTTATGTCCTTTGAAACTGTATCAAACTAAATTACCATATGCAGGAATGTCGTTGATTGTGCAAAATAACATGGCATGAATCTTAAACGTTTCACCTGAATACGCATCACTAACGTCAGTGCCTTCCTCCTACAAAAGTCTTAGCTCTTCAATTAATGGACTTATATAAACATCTATTCCGTTTAGAGGTTGTTTTGGTCTAAAAATCATCATAGATAATAATATATACTTGCATTTCATGCACAACCAAGAAGATAGGTGTAAATCGTGAGAAGAATAGGTCATGACGTATGGTCAATACTCAGATTACTAAAGGGGTTCAATTCATTTGTGGCAAGCCCAAGCCTAAGGTTTCTTGGCTCAAGGCCAAAATCCAGAAACAATAAATAAATTTTCTTCCATCGCAAAGAATCAGCTACATGGCAAATATTTCCATCACTTTTTTTTTCCATATGCATGCCATCTATTTTTCTTTGCATCATCCGCATTAGCAAAAAGAATCTTCAACCTTGTAATTATTGGAAAGCACCATAACACTTTAGGAGGAGGACATTTCTTGCTAACATCGCCATAGTTATCATTATTGTTGTCCTTCACCTTGTAGCGCAACTCACCATGTTCCACACATTGATCCAATTTTTCATACTATTTCTTGCATAATATGTAATCATTTTGGTATGCATATATTTTTATATACTCTAAACATATTGGACTCGATATCTTCTTGGCCCTCATAACAATAATCCGACAAATTGTTATCTTCTGGTAGCATTTCTTTCAGCAAATCAAGCAATTCTGTGAAACTTGTATCACTCCGTCCTCTTCTTTCATTAAGATTAAACAATTTTAACACCACAGACAACCGTGTAAAACTTGTGAACCCCCTGTATAAAGGTGCATCTTTATCACTACATAATATATCATAAATATGGACTTTCCTAAAAGAAGATTCTCTAATATCGTGGATCATATCTTCTAATCGATCATTCATATCTTCATCAAATTCACGTGTTTTTGACGTCACATTTTTATTTTTATCTACTTCACTATGTCACGTCCATATTGTATGATTTTGACAAATTTCATCCCAACATAAGTGATGAAATATTTCTTACTTTAGAATTTTTTTGATATTCCTACATACAATACAAGCACAATAAAAGAGTCCATTATTTTTGGTAAGAATTTGTTTCGCATGTTCAAGGAATTCAATAACTCATTTCTCATACATTAGACCTAATATATCAATTTTCATCCAACTAGGATCCATAATAAATTCTGAAATTTATATCAAAAGCTTGTAGAATCATTTAACAATACAACAACACAATAACTTATAAAACAATATTCATTTTCATATCATTTAATCATAAAAATATATACCATTCCCAACAACATAAAAATAATCTTCATATCCCACAATCACAACAACATAGATTGTTGATGTTAGCCCTAGCGGCTAATACGTTTGGTACTTGTATCAAATTATTTATTATTAATAAAAGACATTTCTTTATTATGTTTGTTTTTCTAGAATAATTAAGTCCCTAGAATAGCTAGTTCGTTTAATGAAATATTAAGTGTGAATTAATCATGAGATTCCATTAAACATAAGGAAATTATTTTTAAAGTATCTGTAAGTCAATCTTTACTGTGAAGTGGGATAACCTTAAAGAATTAAGACTATTATGTATATAGATTGATGATCACATCTCATGGATCATGGATAACGAGTTATCAAGTCTTAACATATGTATGATTATTAGGAGTAATATTTATACTGGATTGACCCGCAATGAGAGTACTACATAGAATGTTATGCAAAGTGTCACAAGTTACTCTCATGGTGATAGTGGTGTATGTCAACCTTCGACCTGAAATGACTATAGATCCTAGATATAGAGTCAAGTACTTTATTGCTGATCTAACATTGTCCGTAACTAGATGACCATAAAGACAATTAATGGGTGTAACACCCTAAATTTTGCCCTTTCATTTTTAATTGTATCTGGCTTGTGTTTCTTTCATTTTTTCATCATTATTCATATCATGAAATTGGTTCTTGAGACATGGAATCAAGTCGTTTCTATGGCTCAAGACTTTCCTTTATTCCAAGATTGTAAGCAGCAAGCATCAGAGATATCAACATTTATTTTGCTCAGCAATCAGGCACTGAATTATATTTTTCAGCCAGATATTTTGAGTGCAGGAGACAATTCACAATTCATTTCAGGCATTATACAGGTGCAATATCAAATGACAAGTTTCAGAGGCCAAACTATGCTCAGAACAGGTGGCAACAAGTGATTCCCCAAGTTTTCCTCTTTAAGGCGCCAAGAATTTAAATTTTGAAGGTGTTATCCGATTAACCATTTTCTAGGCGAATTTGGTTAGTCGGTTAACCAGTGTAAAATTTTCCCAGATGCTTCATTTTTCAGCGCTCCTGAATTTAATACCCATTTCAATCACTTGATTCCATTTTTACGCCAGTAGAAGGATCTAGAAGTTGTTCAAAATTTGATTCATCATTCAAAATTAATTTCACTTCCCTCCAAAATTCAAACATTTCCATTCCTAATTCTACTCCTAATTTCCACTCCTAATGCTAACCCACACTCCAAACCACATTTAATTCTAAACCTAAACCATGCTCAAATTAATTTTCTCCAAACCTCTCATTGATTAACTCATTTTTCTGATTTTTCTACACATCTCACTTCAATACTCTCAACTTTTCTCTCATATTCACTCTCATTCCCAAAACCCTCACAAAGCTCCATAGCCAAAAGCTTCACAAATTATGCATTGCAATTTGTGAATTCTTGAGTTAAACCTCCATTGCATCATCATCCTTGGTTTAATTCTGAATTTGTAACTCATTTGGATCTTTATCAAGTTTTTGGAATCAATTCTTGAAGAGTTTTTGCTTATTTGTGGATTATTGCCTGGATCTTCAGGTTTTCTTGCTAAGGTTTCATAGATCTCTAGTTTTCTTGATTTGATCAATCAATTTCAGTTTAACAACACTCACCAAAGCAGATCTCAGCTTTGTAGGTTGGTAATTTCTAGATCTAGCTTTGATTTAGCTTTATTTTGCATTTCACAATGTAGATCTATTGATTCTTGGCGATAATTGGTCCATTGATTGTTTTGATCTTTGATTTTGATGTTTTTTGGATCCAATTGATGTTTGATTGTTGTGATTTGATATACTTTTCGTGTACAATTGATTGTTTAAGCAAGTGGATGGATTCGTAAGTGTTTTACTTAAGCATGTGGATGGATACATGAGTGATTAATTGTTGAAAAGTGCTTTTAAATTAGTGTTTTTCACATTTTTTGGCTTTTCCAAAGAGGTTAATCGATTAACCATTTCTTCCTAGCAAATGGTTAATCGATTAACACTGGTGCAGAATGTGATTTTCATGTATTTACAAGCTTGTTTTAATTTCTTTCCACTTTTAATCTTCATGGATTGATGTGATGAATATTTGTGGACTGCTTTTGAGCTATTTCACCATACTTGAAAGCATTATTGTGATTCTCCGACACGCGACTTGTCATTTTCATTGATGCATATCTATGATTTTTGTGTTGCATTCTTGATGTGATGATCATGTTGCATAATCGTTTGTAAAATGGTGATTATTGGTTCTTGATGTTTATCTTGCTGGGTTTGTGTTACATGCTTATGTTTGTTTTCGATTCTGCAAACACATGATTGTTCAAAATGATTAATTGGTGTTGAACATGTATGATGTTCTTGATGAATGTTTGGTTGCACAATCTTGTTGAACTTGTTTGTTTTTAATTGTTAATACATGTTCATATTTCATCCTCACCATGTCATATGCATTTTTTAAAGTGTTGATGCATACATGATGCCTGAGCTTTTACACCTGTTGTCCTGATTTTGGCATGTTGTTAATTGTGTCCATTTTGCCTACTTCATTTTACACCTGTTATGTGCTAAAAACATGAGTTGTTAAATGCTATTTTGCTTATTTGCTGGGTTTTTACTGTTGTTCTGAAGCTGAAGCCTTGTTGTTTTTGGATTATTTTCTGTGTTGTGGTTTATTCTTGCATGCTCCCTTAAGGCCTCCTAGTCCAATTTAATTTTTTATTACGCTTGGAGTAGAATAGACATTAGGAGTTGACCCATGCATGATAACATTAGGTTAGTCCCTTTTAACCTCAACCTTAGGTTCACTTTTGCATGCTAACATTAGGATAGAGTTTCCTCCCGCATCCCGACCTTAGAGCCATTTTGCATGACAACGTTAGGACCGAGTTTCCCCTTAGACCTTCGATGCGTCTTTCTCTCCTCTTTCTCAAAACAACATTAAAACACTTAATAAATGTGATGAATATTATGCGCTACGAGCTTTAAGTATATGAGAAATGATGAGTGAGGAGTCTCTCATTACTTTGTCTAGAGTGTTTAGCATATGTCCCGTCTGGGGGAGATTACGCGACGCATTCACTCCTATGTCATAGACTTTAGTGCAATATGAATCTCAAACCAACTTAATCACTTCTCTAAAACTCACAAACAAATTCAAATCATTTTCATCCCTCGGGATCGTTTGTCAAATCATTTTCAGAAAGAGTACATTATTTTTTCATTCTACCGCAACCAAGCATCGACCATAACTGCTGGAATATGAATTTAATGTCGCTCATAAAAAACACATATCGACTCGTATGTCAAACTACACTCACTCTCACTTCCTCATTCTCGTCCGAACGAGGATACGCAGGCACAAGACGGCGAAGTCTTGGTGGGCAACCTTCTCCCTTTCATTCGTAGTCTTCTGAAATACGTTGGCTCTGACTTTCCCATTGCACAAGGGAATACGTAGGCCTAGGATGGCGAAGTCCTATTGAATCTCTTTTTTTCTTTTTCTCTCTTTGTTCTTGTTTCTGTTAGAAGTAGGCTTTAGATAAACACACCTTTTGATTAGAATAACAAGCATAGATCCCGTTGAGTACAACGAACGCGAGGGGTGTTAATACCTTCCTCTCGCGTAATCGCCTCCCGAACCCAGGATTTGGTTGTGAGACTATGTTCTCCCTTTTTGAGGTTTTATTCGATCGTTTCCTTTCCCCCCGTCAGGATAAATAACGTTCGGCGAGGACTCTTCTATTTTTTTCGCCGGGTGTTTTTTCACAGTTGCGACAGTGGGTACTCCACAAAGCATGCTGAGGGACATGAGTGACCTACATGGAATTTTCCCATCCTACATAACAGGATAAATGTATAAGGGTCCAATATTCAATTAGACAAGGATGACATTGTATATGCCTTGTGTTCAATATAGACATAAGGTTAAAAGGGTCATTGTACACACAAGTATTATCACAAAAAGTTTTGTCAGATCACATGACATTTTTTTGACTTGAATAGTAGTAATGTGTTGTTAGATATCGCTGACTATTTATTATGTTAAATGTGTGATTTAATATAATTGGCTACGTCACAAAAATCTACGGGGTGACACACATAAGAACATATTGATAAGAGGTAGAGTAAATAAGGAACACCTTAAGGTACGATGCACTTTAGTAAATGTAGAACACCGTAAGGTACGGTGCACTTAAGTAGAATACGGAATGTGGTAAGGTGCCACGCGGTTAGATGATATACGGTACATCATAAGATATGGTGTACGTGAACTTAAGTGGGATTTTTAGCTTGTAGCTCACATAAGTGGTTCTATAAATATAACCCTTATGTAGAAGTATTTACTCTTGAAGAAAATTTGACTGTGAAACCCTAACTGTATTTTTCTTCTCTCTCACTCAAAGTCTTCAATCGTAGTAGCTAGCACTGAGACTGAAGGAATCTGTTCATGTGGACTGAGTAGAGGCGTTGTTCATCGTTCAACACTCGTGATCACTCTTTTGTTTCAGCATCAAAGGTCTCATCACCACAAGAGGTAATTGTTTCTATCACTGATCATAACCATTCATAAGGATCACTAATGGGAAATTTTTAATTTCCGCTGTGTTTTAGATCACGATTTCCCTTCATAAATGGAAAACTAATTCTACCCACAACATACTAACATTTACATAACATTCTCACACACTAATATGATACATGCACATGTATCAATATCCTTCTCAGCAACAACAATTGCAAGCTGCTCAACAACAACAAGGTGCTCGCCAACAGCGTCAGCAGAGAACATGGAGGCCAGACAGAGTCTTTGATCGTCTACCAATGACATATGCTAAGATCTTTCTCAGTTGATGGAGAAAAAGGTTGTTATTCCGAGAGATTTGGCTCCCCCAACTGTCATTCTTGCCGACTATGATGCAAATGCTCATTGTGAGTTTCATAAGAGCACTCCAGGTCACACCATTGAGAACTGTAGGGCTTTCAAGCACAAAATTCAAGACATGATTGACAGGGATGCTATCAACTTCAATCGAAAGTCTCCAGATGTCATCAACAACCCTATGCCACCGGCCAGCTAGCGCTAGCATCAGATCAAATCAAGTCAAGTCAAGTTCATTCCTCCAAAGAAGGCAGTCATGTTTCCATTTAATTTCTTTCCATTCTTGTATTTTGTCTTTGTTCGTTTAAGTATTGTATGCTTTAAACATTGCTATTCGTATTTGATTTCATTGATGTATTGTTTATGCATGTTTTGAATTAATTATGTTGTATTCACTCATTTTTATCACAAGGACCGACACATTTATTAACTTCACTTATCATAAACTGTTGTTTAGCATGATTTGAGAGAGGATGATGAAAACTAAGTACTCATAATTGCAAATAGTATGCTTTCAGACAGAATCTCGTCGATGATGTACATACATTGTATTAATTCCCTAAACACTGGAGATATAAGGAGTTAATCCCTAGTAAACCACGTCGAGCCTAGAAATAGCAGTTTCTTTCGGACATTCAAACTCTTACACTCAACCTGGGGCAGGGTAATGTTCAATTAATCCAATCCTGCATTCGAATCAACAAAGCAAAAATCCAAAGACATGACGGTTGTTCATCAATGACTTATGATATGGCAGTCACCATCCCCCAAAAAAATATTTAAAAAAATCAAAAGTATGCTAAGTCAAGAACCTCAAAGGGGACTTAGGCAAAATCAAGGCAATCCTAATGGACTCAAAGAGCGAAATTAGTCCGTGCAAAATTAGGGATAAAAAAAAAAAGAGAGGTCCTCAAGCCATCAACAAAAACAAAATAAGATTCAATAATCACCCAAGTCAAATTAAAAGGGGTCAGTGATATCCATCAAAATCAAAATAAGGTGGCTGCCATTTCGAGCAAAACCTGAATCATCGAGTTTACACCGTCAAGATAGCATGTGCAAAATTAACTGAATGTAGGACTGGAGATCATCGTGAAGAAGGGGTGGGTAAGAATCATACTTTGAGCCCAATATCCTTTGTTTCATGAACCATGAATCAGACCACGCTACAACCCTCAAAAGACCTAATTAAGGCAAGGTTTATTCTGAAAGTATACTATTGCAAGGTTGTGCAAACTGACTCCTCACATATTTGCTAATCATCAACATTGGTGTCACTTTCCTTGATGTATCTTTTACACCAATCAAATTAGCACAATGTATGGACTAACGGTCCATTCGTCTCACACTATCACGATAATCTCAATAAACGACACTTTTTCAAAACTTGCATGATCTTTGCATTAAGATTACCATTTGTGAGTGTGCAATTTTAATTGTAAATCAGTGCTAGACATCAAAGACACTTCAAAAAGGGGAAATCAAGGAAGAACTTGACTTTCAGTGGCTGACACGAGGCAAGGCTACCTCCAGATCCACAGGCTAGGGAAAGTCATTTCATCAGCTCAATCAAGGGCAAGTCATCTTAAAGCATCAAAGTCCAACTTCAACTTCAGAACTGGTTAATCAGGGGCAAGTCATTGCCATGTTTAGACTATGGCAGGATCAGGTCACCTTGATTATCAAGCAGAATTGCAATCTTCTCTGAGGCCAATTCACAATAAATCGCTAAGTGCTTAGACTTGGGACATCAAGAACATCTTCTCCTATAGTCATGGCATCTTTAGCAAATTGCATTTCGAGGAAGTTAATCCCTCCCACCACCCAAAGTCCAACCCGCATTGGAAACTACCAAAAGTCCGCCATGTTGGAACCTGCCTTTCCAATCACCCGTCTACAATTATATGCATCAACCTTTTGTTGACCAAATTCAAGACTTCAAAGACAAACTCAACCAAGTCAAGGGCATCTTCTTCAAGAACTGTGAGCGTTCCTCACGAAGTTGTATCAACCTTTTGTTGACCAAATTCAAGACTTCAAAGACAAACTAAACCCAGTCAGGGACATCTTCTTCAAGTTCATGGGCGTTCCTCATGAAATTATTTTGATCTTTTGGGTCAACTATGACCTCCAAGCAAGTCAGTGGGAGTCCCTGTTGATTCATGTCAATCCAATCTTCCTCTTGGGTGTTTCCCAATGAGTTGTTTCCAGCAAACGTGACCTTTGTCAATTGCCTTACTATCATCCTTTTGGTGATAGCCAAACATCGTCGGTTCAACCTAGCCTACATCCTTTTGGTGTTCGTAACCTTCATTTGTGTCGTTCTATCATCCTTTTGGTGATAGCAACATGTGTGTGTATTTCACTCTATCATCCTTTTGGTGGTGGGTCTGTCATCTTGCAGATGCCAGATTGTGTGAGTGTTTTTCTCAATCATCCTTTTGGTGGTAGTATCCAGCGTGAGTCCTCTCCATCATCCTTTTGGTGGGTCTATCATCTCGTTAATCCCAGATTGTGCGAGTGTTTTGCTCTATCATCCTTTTGATGGTAGTAGCCGGTGTGAGTTTGCTCCATCATTCTTTTGGTGGTGGGTCTGTAATCTCGTTGATGCCAGATTGTGTGAGTATTTTGCTCTATCATCCTTTTGGTGGTAGTAACCGGTGTGAGTTTGCTCCATCATCCTTTTGGTGGTGGGTCTGTCATCTCGTTGATACCAGATCGCGTGACTGTTTTGCTCTATCATCCTTTTGGTGGTAGTAGTCGTAGTGAGTCTGCTCCGTTATCCTTTTGGTGGTGGGTCAACCATCTTGTTGATATCAGATTGTGCGAGTGTTTTCTCTATCATCCTTTTGGTGGTAGTAGCCGGTGTGATTTCGTTCCATCATCCTTGTGGTGGTGGGTTTGTCATCTCATTGATGCCAGATTGTGTGAGTGTTTTGCTCTATCATCATTTCAGTGGTACTAGCTGGTATGAGTTTGCTCCATCATCCTTTTGGTGGTGGGTCTGTCATCTCGTTGATGCTAAATTGTGCAAGTATTTTGCTCTACCATCCTTTTGGCGGTAGTAGTTGGTGTGAGGTTGCTCCGTCATCCTTTTGGTGATGGGTCTATCATCTTGTTGATGCCAGATTATGCGAGGGTTTGCTCTATCATCCTTTTGGTGGTAGTAGTTGGTGTGAGTTTGCTCCGTCATCCTTTTGGTGGTGGGTCTGTCATCTTGTTGATGCCAGATTGTGCGAGTGTTTGCTCTATCATCCTTTTGGTGGTAGTAGCTGGTGTGAGTGTGCTCCGTCATCCTTTTAGTGATGGGTTTGTTATCTCGTTGATGCCAGATTCTTTGAGTGTTTTGCTCTATCATCCTTTTGGTGGTAGTAGCCGATGTGAGTGCGCTCCGTCATCCTTTTGGTGGTGGGTCTGCCATCTCGTTGATTCTAGATTATGCGAGTGTTTGCTCTATCATCCTTTTGGTGGTAGTAGCCGGTGTGAGTTTGCTCCATCATCCTTTTGGTGGTGGGTTTGTCATCTCGTTGATGCCAGATTGTGTGAGTGTTTTTCTCTATCATCCTTTTGGTGGTAGTAGCCGGTGTGACTCCGCTCCATCATCCTTTCGGTGGTGGTTCTGTCATTTCGTTGATGCCAGATTGTGCGAGTGTTTTGCTCTATCATCCTTTTGGTGGTAGTAGCCGGTATGAGTTCGCTCCATCATCCTTTTGGTGGTGGGTCTGTCATCTCGTTGATGCCAGATTGTGCGAGTGTTTTTCTCTATCATTCTTTTGTTGGTAGTAGCCGGTGTGAGTTTTCTCCATAATCCTTTTGGTGGTAGGTCTGTCATCTCATTGGTGCCATATTGTGCAAGTGTTTTGCTCTATCATCCTTTTGGTGGTAGTAGCTGGTGTGAGTTTGCTCCATCATCCTTTTGGTGATGGGTTTGTTATCTCGTTGTTGCCAGATTGTGCAAGTGTTTTGCTCTATCATCCTTTTGGTGGTAGTAGCTGGTGTGAGTCTGCTCCATCATCCTTTTGGTGGTGGGTCTGCCATCTCGTTGATGCCAGATTGTGCAAGTGTTTGCACTATCATCCTTTTGGTGGTTGTATCTAGTGTGAGTTTTCTCCATCATCCTTTTGGTGGTGGTTCTGTCATCTCGTTGATGCCAGATTATGCGAATATTTTGCTCTATCATCCTTTTGGTGGTAGTAGTCGGTGTGAGTTTGCTCCATCATCCTTTTGGTGGTGGGTCTGTCATCTCGTTGATGCTAAATTGTGCAAGTATTTTGCTCTACCATCCTTTTGGCGGTAGTAGTTGGTGTGAGGTTGCTCCGTCATCCTTTTGGTGATGGGTCTATCATCTTGTTGATGCCAGATTATGCGAGGGTTTGCTCTATCATCCTTTTGGTGGTAGTAGTTGGTGTGAGTTTGCTCCGTCATCCTTTTGGTGGTGGGTCTGTCATCTTGTTGATGCCAGATTGTGCGAGTGTTTGCTCTATCATCCTTTTGGTGGTAGTAGCTGGTGTGAGTGTGCTCCGTCATCCTTTTAGTGATGGGTTTGTTATCTCGTTGATGCCAGATTCTTTGAGTGTTTTGCTCTATCATCCTTTTGGTGGTAGTAGCCGATGTGAGTGCGCTCCGTCATCCTTTTGGTGGTGGGTCTGCCATCTCGTTGATTCTAGATTATGCGAGTGTTTGCTCTATCATCCTTTTGGTGGTAGTAGCCGGTGTGAGTTTGCTCCATCATCCTTTTGGTGGTGGGTTTGTCATCTCGTTGATGCCAGATTGTGTGAGTGTTTTTCTCTATCATCCTTTTGGTGGTAGTAGCCGGTGTGACTCCGCTCCATCATCCTTTCGGTGGTGGTTCTGTCATTTCGTTGATGCCAGATTGTGCGAGTGTTTTGCTCTATCATCCTTTTGGTGGTAGTAGCCGGTATGAGTTCGCTCCATCATCCTTTTGGTGGTGGGTCTGTCATCTCGTTGATGCCAGATTGTGCGAGTGTTTTTCTCTATCATTCTTTTGTTGGTAGTAGCCGGTGTGAGTTTTCTCCATAATCCTTTTGGTGGTAGGTCTGTCATCTCATTGGTGCCATATTGTGCAAGTGTTTTGCTCTATCATCCTTTTGGTGGTAGTAGCTGGTGTGAGTTTGCTCCATCATCCTTTTGGTGATGGGTTTGTTATCTCGTTGTTGCCAGATTGTGCAAGTGTTTTGCTCTATCATCCTTTTGGTGGTAGTAGCTGGTGTGAGTCTGCTCCATCATCCTTTTGGTGGTGGGTCTGCCATCTCGTTGATGCCAGATTGTGCAAGTGTTTGCACTATCATCCTTTTGGTGGTTGTATCTAGTGTGAGTTTTCTCCATCATCCTTTTGGTGGTGGTTCTGTCATCTCGTTGATGCCAGATTATGCGAATATTTTGCTCTATCATCCTTTTGGTGGTAGTAGTCGGTGTGAGTTTGCTCCATCATCCTTTTGGTGGTGGGTCTGTCATCTCGTTGATGCCAGATTGTGCGAGTATTTTGCTCTATCATCTTTTTGGTGGTAGTAGCCGGTGTGAGGTCGCTCCGTCATCCTTTTGGTAGTGGGTCTATTATCGTGTTGATTCTAGATTGTGCGAGTGTTTGCTTTATCATCCTTTTGATGGTAGTAGCCGGTGTGAGTTGGCATCCGTCATCCTTTTGGTGGTGGGTCTGTCATCTTATTGATGCCAGATTGTGCGAGTGTTTGCTCTATCATCCTTTTGGTGGTAGTAGCCGGTGTGAGTGTGCTTCGTCATCCTTTTGGTGGTGGGTCTGTCATTCTTTTGATGCCAGATTGTGCGAGTGTTCCCCTACATCCGTTTGGTGTCAGGGCCGTGTGTGTTTCGTCCCATCATCCTTTTAGTGGTGGCGGCCTTTTGCTAGTTATTTACTATCTACTCGAGGGTTGACATTGATCCACCTTTATATCTTCCCAAGTACTTTCTTTCTTTTCGGACAAATTCATAGTCTTTTTCATATCTAATTGTCGTATACCTCGAAAGAATGAATGCAATAGAAGCTCATCTTACTAGGTTCAGGCCAATTAGATAAGGGCATCTGTCACCCCAAATTTGTCCTACTTATAGATTCTTTCATTTATACACCCATCCATTGATTTTATTTAGAAAATTCCAAAAAGTGTGCGTTGTTTCTATCATGAGGTTGAAGTGAATCGAATCAAGTTTCATTTGAGGTTTAGCTGGTCAGAGATAAGTGTAGTATGTTTTGATTTAATTTGACATTCTAACAAGGATTTGTTTCAAAATCGGGGTTAGGGTGTGTCGCTACTGCGAAAATCGGCGCCGGCTGAACAGAAGAGTCGCCACCGCGCGTTATTTATCCCAACGGAGGGAAAGGAAACGCTCGAGGTAAACCTACCGCAAAACGGGGAAAGGAATGGTCATCGCAACCAAATCCTGGATTCGGGAGTCGGTTACGCAAGGGGAAGGTATTAGCACCCCTCACGTCCGTCGTACTCGACGGGATCCACACTTGTTTTCTGGTACGGATTGTTATTCTATCTACTCTACAGGTCAGGGGTTAAAAGAAAAGAAAATGACTCGGCAAAGTATCGCACTTTATGCCTACGTATTCCCGTCTGGAACGAGAAATCAGAGTCAACGTAGTTCGCCTACCTACGGGAAAGGAGGGGAAGGTTGCTCGCTAGGATATCGCATCCTATGCCTACGTACTTTCATACAGCATGAAAGATCAGAGCAAACGTAGTTCGGGCCACGTACGACACAGGCTGTCTTGATTGATTTTATTCCTTCTGAAAAAGGTTTTCTGATTAACAGTCCAAGCGGACAAAAATGACGTTTTGATGAGTTCACATTCTTTTACGGAAGAAGTGTCTTTTATTGTGTTTGAAATCTTATTGTATTTTTCTGTTTGTTTTGAGACAGAAGAGACAGAACTCTAACCTACGGTTACGAAAGGAATCAAACTAACCTAATGTTATCATGCATGGGTTAAGACCTAATGTCTATCATGCTCCTCTCTTGCGCAGAGAGAAACAGAGATCCTAAGGGAATAGACGGAAACAGAAACAATAGCAGGAATATAATAAAGCAGTAAAATGCATGGATGCAACAATACAAGAGAGGCAAGGGAGTCCCACTCAACCTCGAACCTAGAAAACAATAGGCAAAAGTGAACAGGATTCACTTTCAACCTAGCAGGTTAAACAGCAAACAATACAGTCAGGGAAAACAAATTAATACATCAAGAAACAAAACAGCAAAAATAAACAGCCACAACAGCTCTGCATCAACATCTGTCTTCAAGTCATCATCAATCAGCTACAAGCTTCAGCAAGCATCAATCTCCATCTCCACAGCCTTCCAGCAAGGTCTTGGTCATCAGTCTTCAATCTGCATTGGCTTTTCTTCAAGTCTCAATCTCCAAGCTGAGGAATCAATCACAAGAGTGAACTGGGTGTTAAGCAATTAGTTGACCACCAAGGGTGGCAAACAGACTGCTAACAACACATAGAGTATTTCTCTCAAGAGTTCTATCTCTTAGACACTATCACCAGGCCTTCCAAAGGAAGGGGGTGAATGTCTTAGAGAGACTCTGCATCACAGAGAAGGATGGAGGCAGTCAAGACCTTCCATGTTTGAGAATCAATCTTACTACTCTAGAGCTCTGCATAACTCCTAAACCCTATAGCCTTCAACAACTGTTAGCAAGGGAATCTCCTCATCAACTCTGGAAGTTGGTCTTCAATCATCTGATCTCCAATGGCTTCATCATCAAAGTCTTCAGCTCTCCCAATCCCCAAAGCAATCCCAATACCCCAAACAGACAAATGAAATAACCCTAGAGAGGGCACACCACACAGTCAAACAAATACAGACAATACTAATAGCAGTAGGGGAATCCTAATATTTTCTAAGGGATCTATTAACTACCCATAATCCCTATAGTCCCATACCCCAAAGATTCAATCTCTAACTCCTAAGGGAAATGCACTAACTCACCTATGTTATCTCCTAAACCCTAGTTTTGATCATGTTATTCACACCTACACAAATCACCTAAAATTAAGTCCTAAAAATATGAACTAAATTTTATATACAAGCTAAATGTCTAATCTAATCAACCTAAAAGAATGGATTAAAAATAGTAAAGCATCTATTCAAACCAAAATTAACAAAATCATGCATCAAATTAAACTACTTAAAATGCTATTTAAAAGAAAAATATGCTAAAAATACAAAAATAAAATGAAATATTAATTTTTTTATGTGATATTTTTCTTAACAAAATTATGAACAATGTGCAAAAAGAACCAATTAAAATAATGCATTTTTCTATTTTTTATGAATTTTGAAAGAATTAAAAAAATATGAATGAAATAATATGAATTAAATGGAAAGGGGTGCAACCAGAAATGAAAAGCAATTGAAAATAAAGGATGGGCCCAGACTGGGGGGCGCGCATAGCAAGCGCGTCTGGGCCCAATGACTCAGCAAACATAACAAAAATTAAAAAAAAAAGATGAAACGGTGCAAATAGCGAAATTTCCAGTTATAATCACATTGGGCCTGCATTTGGGGGGTGTCATTAGTGATGAATCCAAAGCCCAGTCAGAAGCTATTAGTGAAACGGTGCACATTGGTTGAGTCTCTCCCTCCAAATTTCCTTTAAAACGTGACCGTCAGATTAAGGATCCGGTCAAGGTCAAAACATGATCGTGTGGCCCAGGGGTTATCTTCAACCTTAGAAACCCTAGGGTTTCTGAAAATCCCTTCACCATGAACGAAACTTCCACCATTCTGTTCTCCTTCATTCTTCCATGAAATCACACGCTTCCAAGACCAAAAATGATCTACCTCTTCCCCTCTACACAGCCATACCCTTATCTTCCTCTAAAGCTCAACCAATGATCAAACCCGATGAGTGCAATAACTCTGCTCCACCATTTTCACCTGTCATCAACTGCTTCAATTCTTGCTCAATTCTATCCTAACATAATCTACATTCCATGCTGATTAATCTGAGCCATTTATTCAAGATTATCGTGCCATAACCTATGAGTTATCAATCCTAACAGATTTGGTACACCATGATCAACCTTCATGAAACCTCTCCAAATTCACCAAAATCAATCATCTAACTTATCCTAACAGATCTATACTAACAATTCCCTATAATTCTAACTAAATCATGCAATTCGAATGAAGATACCAACCTGGTGTGATGATGAAAACAGCTATGGAATCCTCTTGATCCAATGCTTGCAATGATGGGAAACTGATCAGTGAACTTGCTCTTGAGTTCTGTATGCAATGAATCTTGTCTAAGCCTCTTGGATCTTGTGATTGAAAAGTTCTTGCTTCTTGGATGGTTAACTTGAACAGCACGATCCCTCTCCAATTCTACCCAATTCTTGTGTGAATTCTGATCTATGAGTGATATTGATGATGATCAAATCAAGAAAAATGGAAATTGGTGAAGATTTGATGAAGTTTGAGAGGTTTTGCAAAGATGGAAGAATTGTGTATAACTTGTGTTTTGATCATAATGAATCACCAACCATGGCATGAAGCTCTTCAATTCAATATATAGATGAGATTAGAAACTCCTAGAACCTTGGAGAAACTTCCCATACACACTTTCCCTTGGATTTGGATTATGTAACTTCACTTGTAAGTAACCATGCATAACTTTCAATTCTTGAACCAAACTCAAAATTCTACTTTTTCCAATGTTCTTAAAACATTTTTTCCAATCAAAATGACCTATAATTTCACCTCATTTGGCCAAACTATGAAAAATCTCAAATTTAGGTCATTTTTTATTCATTAAATCCACCAATTTTGAAACCTTGAGCTATGAGTATTTCCAATCTTTCATGGTCACTTTTCTAGACTCAAAATGTCATTTGGAGCAAGTTTGATGTTGTGAAGTGTTTCATTTGAAGCTTCCTTGTATGAGTTTTGGGCATAGGCTTGAAATGACCTGTAATTCTCAGATGACCAAAATACCCTTTGCTTGCCAAGACCATAAGTAGAGTTCCACAAATCATATGAAGGCATTCCATACCATTATAGAAATCTAAGACAATGAGGAACAACTCTTATGTTGACCAGAAATTCATTTGAAATCTCCTTGAGGGGTAAACATTGCTTGGAAGTCAAGTCACTTTCACAGACAAAATTTCAGATACCTCAGATGACCTGTAACTTGCAAGGACCATAACTTGAGTTCTATAAATATCCTTGATGTCTTCCACCACTCAAATTAAAGGTCTTGAGATCCTCTACAAGTTTCATGTTGGCCAAGGATCCATTTGAAGCTTGCATTTTGACTTATCTTGCTTGGAAATTTGACCTAAATCAGGGGATTTTACACAGAAACCCTAATTTAGAAACTCCTCTTCTCCTTGATTTATCTTGATTTCTTCTTGGCATAACACCATATCCTTCTCTATATGTCAAATGATGAACCCCACATCTCTCCAATAGACCTTAATGCCCTTCAATCAATCAATTGACCTAGAGTTGACCTAGAATTGACCCAGATGAAACCCTAGTTGACTGTCTTCAACTGTAACTCTTGTGATCATATCAATGACTTGTCTCCTTCTCCAAATGACTTTCTAAGTCTCCCATGATGTCTCTATACTCTCCATGCTCAGCTCAATTCACAGCTCACAACTCCTTTGATGATCCTCAGATGCCCTCAGATAGGAGATAGATGCCCTGCTTGATCCAATGACCTCTCTGCTTTCAAACTCTTTTCTGATGACTTGAATGAGATTGGATTTGAATAGTAACCTCTTGATAGGCTCATAGAGATGAGAATAATGCTTGGTCCCTTGTTGGATGATTTGTTATGCTATGCTATGCAGATGATTAGGCTATGTACATGACTCCATATGCAAATGCTAATGCAATTGAAACATAAACCAATTGGAAAAGGTTGAGCAAATTTTAGGGTGCAACAGCTGCCCCTATTCAAGCGACTTGGACCCGATTGGGTGAAGAGCGAACGACCTTCAAACATTCGAGGTACGAGACGGTTGAATACTAAGAACCCAGAAATTCGCCAACCGCAGAAATAAACTGCACCACTGCTTGGGGATTATTTTCATCAGCCTGAAAAAGATTCTATCATCGCAGGGATAGAACTTTGCTTGTCCACGTTAGGACGCCTGTTTCGTCAACACAAAGAAATCTCAACTAAAACCTGTCCACGTCAGGACTCTACCTGCTGTTAACTTGGAAAAATCTCGGCAATCTTCACTGGGGATGGCTCGTCTGCCTCTCGTCAGAAATAAATCGTCCACGTCAGGAATAAATTCTTCCACGTTAGGAATACACTCTTCCACGTTAGGAATAACACCGTCCACGTAAGGAATCATCTCTTCTGTATCTGTCCACGTCAGGACTAAACTTTTCCACGTAAGGAATAAACTTCGTCTGGATCTGTCCACGTCAGGACTAAACTCTCTAGGTTACGAATACATCGTCCACGTTAGGACCCACCATTCCACGTTAGGAATAAACTTCTTTCCATCTTGTGAAAAACATCTTTCCACGTAAGGAATGCATCTTCTTTCCACGTAAGGAATACGTCTTCTTTCCACGTAAGGAATACGTCTTCTTTCCACGTTAGGAATAACCTGTCCACGTTAGGACCCACCTTTCCACGTAAGGAATCCATCTTTCCACGTAAGGAATCCAACTTGATATGTCCACGTAAGGACTCCAATCTTTCCACGTAAGGAAACCCCTTTTCCACGTAAGGAATCAACTTCTTTCCACGTAAGGAATAACTCCTTTCCACGTAAGGAGAATTCAACTTCTTTCCACGTAAGGAAACCATCTTTCCACGTAAGGAATAAACTTGCTCTTCCACTTAAGGAATTGAAACTTATCTTTCCACGTAAGGAATAAACTTGTCCATGTCAGGACTTGCGCGTCTTCGACTTGCTGGGGAAATAAAACTCGTCCACGTCAGGACACACACTTCGCCAACAGCACGAAGAAGGATAAATTTGTCCACGTCAGGACTCTCGTATCTTGTCATCACGAAGAACTATAAACTTGTCCACGTCAGGACGCACATTTCACCATTACGAATAAAAATATCTGCTGGAAATAAATGATCCTCGTCAGGACACCAACACAAAGAGTAATCAATCTTGTCCACGTCAGGACTTCACATTCAACCAATACTGAGAAACCGAATCCGTCCACGTTAGGACTAACACATGTCGTCAACTTGAGGAAATGCCCACGTCAGGACCCCACCTTCCATCAATTCTGAGAAATCGACCCTGTCCACGTTAGGACTAGCACCTCCTATCAGCCCGGGGAAATAAAACTGCCCACATTAGGACCCCCACTTCTCTAGCACGAAGAAAACCCGTCAATAAAATTGTCCACGTCAGGACTCACTTTTCATTGGCCCCGACCCACAAACTTCTTAGTACTGACGTGACAGCGACTTTGAGGCGGACTCTACTAGGGATATCTGGAAATCAAATTACCGAACACCTGTTCTGATAACCGGCGGCAACCTCTGAAATTCCGATTCATGAAGCCCTTTGATGACAAATAACTCTGCTTGGAGACAAGGAGATATTCGTCATGGCAACTCTAGCGGGGGAAACAAGAGAAATTTACACAAATAACTCTGTTGGAGACAAAGAGAATCTCATCATGATAACTCTGTGGGGAATAATGCCAAAGCTGACACTTTATTGGATGTCTCACGTCGAGACCTCGAATGTTTAGTAATTCGTTTGAGCAAGAGCTCCTTCCACCTGCAAGAGAGCAATACTTGAAACAACGGTTAGCCCACCTGGTTCATGTTTCAAAATGCACATGCTTGACAATGACGCAATGCTCCATTCGACATGGAAATGCTACGCGTTTATTTGGTGTATGCAAATATGACACTATATGCCGATGCAAATGCATACTCGAACTGTTGGGATACAGGAAACCGCTGCAGCAAAATAAATGCTGAAAATACTGCCGAATCCTGCTGGGGATAGCCAGATGCTACAGAAGGATTCCAACAAAATAAATGCTGGAAGAAAGAAGTCGACTCAGCTGGGAGATTGGGAACTTAAACCAAGCACCTCATTGAAGTAACACCCTGCTGGGGGAATACAACTCTGCTGGAGAATAGCAGATGCGCCTGGTATGCTTGAACTTCTGCTAGAGAGTGAGCGGATATCACACGGTATTTTGACAAAATAAATGCCCGGGTGCCCCACCAATTCTGCCGGAGAGAGTCTTAATCTTCGAGTTCCACTAGGAGGAATGAAGATACTTGCTGAGAAGAGAACTCCACTGGGGATGGGATGTTTCTCTTGGGAAAATCAACTGACTCCGCTGGGGGAGAGTAAATGGCCCTGCGGGGAAAGGTAAACTGCCTGAATACAGCTCACAAATATTAATCTTCTGCGGCTAAACCACTCTGCTTGAGATAAAGGAATCCTTCTGGGGGGACACCACACTGCCTGAATACAGCCTACAATTTTGGAATCGCCAAACTTTGCTAAGGATAAACGACTTTGCTGGAGAATATCCTTTGGAATAAGCTACGACTAGCTGGGGAATTCGACCCTTCTTCATTGAGGAACATTGTTATCTCAGAAGCACGTCCTGCGTGGGGACCGAGTCTTTTGTCACTGCAATCTTTTGATCGTCCTCTTCATACAGCTATGAACCCTGCAACAACACAAACAAGACAAGACAAGTCTATGCAACCAAATTTATTCAGGTTAGCGTTAGTGACATTATTCTCAGTTAATTCAAAGTTTTAGCAATTGTTGGCAAGGTCCAGTGACGTTATGCACATGCTAGTTTCATCAAACTTAGGTGTTTTATCATGCACAAAACAGTAAAGAACCAGCGTCAAATACTGAATAACATATTTTATTGATTGGGCCCCTGAATGGGCGGAGTTTTGTACACGGGATGTAACTCCTGAAAAGAGGAAGCTACTCACAACAAATATACAGGTATGCACAAGAAGCATAAATATATTGACAAATTAAATTTGTACACATGTCGGCAACGGGATGCAGATGATCATCACGAACTGATCCTCCTATGACTCGCCCGACTCTAATGCTTTCCTGGTATCCACACTTCCGAAGAGATTGTATCTGATAATCGACCCCTAAGGTATATTCTCCCGCACCAAAGCTCCATGCAGTATCAAATTCGGACCGCAGTCATTTGCTTTTCAAATCCCTAACTTTTGCGTGAACCGCCCTTTACGGGTTTTCAGTTCACCGGGATACCCTTTTTTGCCGAAGCCGCCCCGTGTAGGTTTTCAACTTCGCGGGTGTACATTTTTTTCATTTTATCCCTAATTTTTGCCCGAACCTTTCATTCTGTTTTTGGTTCGCCAGGATGCCCCATTTTTGCCTGGACTCTCTTTTTCTGTCCAGCGGGTCAATTTTTAAGCAAAGTATTTTTTAACTGCGTCCAAATTCACAGGCGACGTAAAGTCTTCACCGTCCATGGTGGACAACAATAACGCTCCTCCTGAAAAGACTTTCCTGACAACGTATGGCCCTTCGTAGTTGGGGGTCCACTTGCCCCTGTGATCTGCCTGCGGCGGGAGAATCCTTTTCAGCACAAGGTCGCCTGTCTGAAAGCTCCGAGGATGTATCTTCTTATCATATGCTTTCTTCATTCGGCTCTGGTACAAACGACCGTATGCTAGAGAAGCTAGCCTCTTCTCATCCATTAAACTCAGTTGGTTCAACCTGTTTTTCACCCATTCTGCCTCATCTAGTTGAACATCTCGCAATACTCTCAGAGAAGGAATCTCAACTTCCAGTGGTAGCACTGCTTCCATTCCGTATACTAACGAGAACGGGGTTGCCCCGGTTGATGTGCGTACCGTCGTACGATAACCGTGCAAAGCAAAAGGTAGCATCTCATGCCAATCCTTATAAGTTACCACCATCTTCTGAACGATCTTCTTTATATTCTTGTTGGCCGCTTCAACAGCGCCATTCATCTTGGGTCGGTAAGGGGAGGAGTTATGATGTTCGATCTTGAAATTCTGACAGAGCTCCTTCATCATTTTGTTGTTCAGGTTTGAACCGTTGTCAGTGATTATCCGCTCGGGGATCCCATATCTGCAAATGATATCTCTCTTGATGAACCTGGCCACCACCTGCTTAGTCACATTCGCATAAGACGCCGCTTCCACCCACTTGGTGAAATAATCAATTGCTACTAGAATGAACCGGTGCCCGTTAGAAGCTGTCGGCTCGATCTTTCCAATCATATCGATTCCCCACATCGAGAATGGCCATGGAGATGACATCACATTCAGAGGACTCAGAGGCACATGGATCTTATCAGCGTAGATTTGGCACTTGTGGCATTTCCTCGCAAACTTGAAACAATCAGTTTCCATAGTCAGCCAAAAATAACCTGCCCGCAGCAGCTTTCTCGTCATAGCATGCCCGCCAGCATGCGTGCCAAAGGTACCTTCATGTATTTCCTCCATGAGCAACTTCGCCTCTTTTTCGTCTACACAACGGAGCAACACCAAGTCGTGATTTCTTCTGTATAAGACACCGTCCGGATTCAAATAGAAATTACCCGCCAATCTCCTGAGAGTCTTCTGATCTTGACTGGATGCCCCAGTCGGATACTCTTTGTTCTGCAGGAAATTGAGGATATCAAAATACCACGGTTTGTCGTCGGAAGCTTCATCAATAGCAAACACGAAGGCAGGTCTGTCAAGCCGAGAGATAATGATTCTGGGAGCCTCGTTCCAGAAGTTGACTTTGTACATGGAAGACAGAGTGGCCAGGGCGTCAGCCATTTGATTCTCTGCTCGCGGTACATGATGCAATTCAACCTTGTCAAAGAAAGGCAACAATCTCCTTGCATAATTCATGTAATGTATCAAATTGGGCTGACGTATCTCCCATTCCCCTTTGATTTGATTTATCACCAGAGCTGAATCTCCGTATACGTCCAGATTTTTGATTCGCAAATCAATGGCTTCTTCAAGCCCCATTATACAAGCTTCGTATTCGGCTTCATTATTGGTAACTGCAAAGGTCAATCGAGCAGTGAACGGGATGTGCGACCCATGTGGAGTGGTGATGATTGCCCCTATTCCGCTACCATAAGCGTTCACAGCTCCGTCAAAGATCATCTTCCATTTGGAACCCAATTCTGGTCCTTCGTCTGGCAGCGGCTCTTCACAATCCTTCATCTTTAGGTACATGATATCCTCGTCAGGAAAATCAAACCTCATCGATTGGTAATCTTCAATAGGCTGCTCCGCCAAGTACTCAGACAGTACACTCCCCTTTATAGCCTTCTGCGAGACATACTGGATGTCATATTCAGTCAAGACCATCTGCCAACGGGCAATCCTCCCTGATAACGCCTGCTTTTCGAATACATATTTGATAGGGTCCATCTTCGAGATGAGCATGGTTGTATGATTCAGCATGTATTGCCTCAAACGCTTGGCGGCCCAGGCTAGTGCGCAACAAGTCTTCTCAAGCATTGAATATCGAGATTCACAATCTGTAAATTTCTTACTCAAGTAATAGATCGCATGCTCTTTTCTTCCTGTCTCGTCGTGTTGACCGAGAACACAACCCATGCTTCCCTCAAGAACTGTCAAATACATAATCAAGGGTCTCCCTGCCACTGGGGGTATCAAAATAGGAGGCTCCTGCAAATACTGCTTTATTTTATCGAACGCCTTTTGACAATTTTCATTCCACGTTACAGCTTGATCTTTTTTCAACAGCTTGAACAATGGTTCACACGTAGCCGTTAGGTGAGATATGAACCGAGCGATGTAGTTCAACCTCCCTAAAAACCCGCGCACCTCTTTCTCTGTTTTAGGCGTCGGCATCTCTTGTATTGCTTTTATTTTTGCAGGATCAACCTCTATTCCCTTTTCACTTACGATAAACCCCAGCAGTTTACCCGATCTCACCCCGAAGGTGCACTTGTTAGGGTTCAGTCTCAGCCTGAACTTCCTAAGCCTTTTGAATAACTTCAACAGATTCACCAAATGCTCTTCCTCTGTCTGGGATTTGGCAATCATATCGTCAACATAAACTTCGATCTCCTTATGCATCATGTCATGAAAAAGAGTCGTCATTGCACGCTGATACGTTGCCCCAGCATTCTTCAATCCGAAGGGCATCACTTTGTAACAAAATGTTCCCCAAGGCGTTATGAAAGTAGTCTTCTCCATGTCCTCTGGCGCCATTTTAATCTGATTATAGCCTGAGAAGCCATCCATGAAGGAGAATACGGAGTATTGAGCAGTATTATCAACTAGCACGTCGATATGAGGAAGCGGAAAATCGTCTTTCGGGCTCGCTTTATTTAAGTCACGGTAATCGACGCACATTCTCACTTTACCGTCTTTCTTTGGCACTGGTACGATGTTAGCGACCCATGAGGGATATTTTGTAACAGCCAGGAAACCAGCATCCCACTGTTTTTGAACCTCTTCTTTGATCTTCACTGCCATATCTGGTCTAGTTCGGCGAAGCTTTTGCTTGACCGGCGGGAATTCTTCTTTCAACGGCATACGGTGCACAACCATATCTGTATCGAGCCCTGGCATGTCTTCATACGACCAAGCGAACACATCACTATACTCTCGGAGCATTTCAACCAATCTTCGCTTGATATCGCTCTGCAGCGCGGCTCCTATACGAATATTCTTCTCAACCCCTTCCGATCCCAAGTTAATTATTTCGATGACCTCTTCATGAGGCAGAATGACACGCTCTTCTTGCTTCACCAACCAAGACAATTCTTCGGGTACGTCACCATCTTCAACAATCTCTTCTTCGGCCTGAAATACCGGATGCTCAAAGTCGGGACGAGTCATAGGCGGTTCAACGATGTCATCTGAAAATGTTATCCTGCAAAAGGAATGGTTAAATGCTTCAAAATGCGTATAAAGCGAATAACCGCGTTGCCATTTTATTGTAGAATACAAAACAAGAAAAACATAGATCGAAATATTTGCACATGAAAAACGCCTTTTATTTAATGATAAACACGCAATGTTCATAACAGCACAGCCCTAAGAAAATCATGATGCCCCGGGCAAGACACCAGATTGTTCAACAATTAATAAAACAAAGCATTACTGTTTAAGAGTCACAGGAACAAGCTCCTGAATAGACCAGTTGCACAATCCCTGTCCTGGCGTGCTTGGCTGAATCCAAGCGTCCATATCACAATCGCTGTCTCCTTCGTCGGAATCTGAAACAGCGTTGATGGTCTCGTGACACACTCCACTAGCAGTGATGGTTATTGGTCCTCTGAAACGGGGTGCCCCCACAGCAGGTGTTGATGACGACGGTTGATATCCCAACCCAAACCGGTCCATCTTCACAGGAATATCCAGCACTTTGCCCCAGCCCTTTGTTTCTCCAGTCTCTACCAGAGCTTGAGCTTCTTTATACGACGAGACGGCTATCTCCGACGTTTTGCTCGGCCCGGGACCATTGTCCTTGATGCGCAACCCTTCAAATGCCTGGCAGGGTGTTTCGTGAATCTCTCCATCGACCTCCACATACTTAAATGACGACATATGGCTGACCAGGATGTCCTCTTCTCCGCATACGGTGACCACGCTGTCTCCGACCATATATTTCAACTTTTGATGCAGGGTAGACGTGACTGCCTCAGCCCCATGAATCCAGGGTCTTCCGAGCAGGCAGCTATATGCAGGCTGGATGTCCATGATATAAAATTCAGTTGCGAACACCTCCGGCCCCACCTGTAGAGGCAGTGTTATCGATCCAAAAATTGTTCTTCGCGTCCCATCAAATGCAGTGACTACCAAGTCACTGGGCGTGCACAGGATTCCTCTGACATCTAGCTTCATCATCGCTTTCTTGGGTAGCACATTCAAAGACGATCCGGTATCGACCAATACATGTGACATGACTGATCCTCTACACTCGACAGAGATGTGCAGCGCCATATTATGCTCCCTCCCCTTCGGGGTCAAATCGAAGTCGGTAAAGCCCAGGCTATGGCCTGCATTTACATGTGCTAACACTCCCTCCAGCTGATTTACGGACACATCTTGGGGTACGAAAGAAGTATCCAGGACTTTCAACAAAGCATTTATGTGCGCTTCAGAACACAATAGCAACGACAGTATAGATATCTTTGAAGGCGTCTGTTGCAGATGCTCCACGATCTTATAATCGCTTTTACGGATCAAACGCATGAACTCTTCTACATCTTTCGATGCCGCTTCTCAACCATTTTTCCCTTTCCCTTTGCCAGTCTTTCAGCCTCTACTTCAGGCGATATGAAGATTCTACCACTCCTTGTCATACCTCCTGAACCAACAACGTTGTCTACAGTTTCAGCTAGCTACTTATTAACATCAATTTTTACTCCGTCACAATACACTTCCAACCCATATGACCATGGGACTGCCTTTGTGCTCTCGTACGGGATTGGTCCGGCTTTAGTGATAGTGATCGGTGGTCGCTGAGCTGGTGCCGTTATAGTGATTGTTTTTCGAGGGATCGTCACAGTGGCCACATCACTTTGATTATCTGCTACTGCCCTTGCAGGCTCTTCAATTGCTGCTCGGTCAAACTGCAATATGCCGCCATCGATTAAAGCCTAAATACCCTTCTTTAAGTCATCACAACCCCCAGCTAGGGCCCAGCACTCTAAACAATACTCGTCACATCCAGGATAGACACCCCCTTGCAACAATCTGCTCTTTACCTCGCTCAGCGGCGTCTTTAAATCCTCGACATTCATAATCAAATTCAAACCTTCCTCAGTCAGAATGGCGTTTGCCCCATGATTAGGCATGGGTTTCTGCACTATATTCGGACCCGCCGTTCCAAAATTGATAGCCTTGCTATCCAATAAATCCTGCACAACATGCTTAAAAGCATGGCAGCCCTCTACATCGTGGCCCGGGGCCCCAGAGTGGAATTCGCAGTGCCTGCTTGCATCATAACCATACGGAGGGGTTCCCGTTATTGGTGCCAGAGTTCTTTTCTCTACCAGGTTCAAACCCAACAGCGTCTGTAACAAATCTGCATAAGTTGAAGGAGGCTTTTCAAATACTCTCCTTGGCTTACCCCCCTGGAATCTTCGCTGGGCAGGCTGTGCCCCCTGCTGTGGCTGCTGTTGCTGTTGCTGTTGTTGTTGCATTGGTTGTTGCTGAAACAGAATAGTAACACTCGCCACCTGCTGCGGCTGATTATACTGGTTTCGACCTCTGCCCCGGCCTCTGCCTCGGCCTCCAAACACTGCGCTTGCATCGCCCTGACGGTGCCCGCCAAAAGCCTTTCGGTTACTTCCAGATGCGGTAGATTCCTCCGCTTGGAATCTTCCCTGTTTAATGTTACTTTCAATATTTTCTCCCATCAGAATTAAGTCTGAGAAACTGGCCAAAGATGTGTGAAACAACTTGTCATAAAATATGCCTGTGAATGTGCCGATGAACATGTCATTCATTTCCTTGTCTTCTAAAGGAGGACGGACCCTGGAAGCCATGTCGCGCCATCTTTGCGCATACTCTTTAAAGCTCTCACCCTTCTTCTGAGACAGCCCTTGCAATTGGACCCGATTGGGTGCCAAGTCGCTGTTATACTTATAGTGAGCTACAAATGCCTCTGCCAGTTGCTTCCATGTCTTTATATTAGTTGGCTCCAATCCCATATACCACTCTAGGGAAGGACCTGACAAGCTATCTTGAAAGAAATGCATTAGCATTCTCTCATCAGTTGAATACGCAGACATTCTTCAGTAATAAGACCGCACGTGCACTTTCGGACAGGTGTCCCCTTTATACTTATCAAACGTAGGAGCTTTGAATTTGATTGGCACCCTCAAGCCAGGTACCAGACCCATTGTTGACATGTCCAACCCCACGGCACTTTGGTTTACGACCCCCCTCATCTGCTCTTCCAGCATTCTGATCCTCTGGGAGTCATCCATAGGTCCTTCGAAACCTCCGCCGGAGAAAGCGTCCTCCTGCTGATCCTCTTGCCAGTTACCATTCCCAGCTCCATACCCATCGTATCCATTATTACGGCCAGCTCTCATCTGATTCATCCCCGGGCCTCGCCCTCTGTTGCCGTCCCCCTGAGCAATTCCAGCAGGTCCAAAAGTCATTAACCCAGCGTCGTTTCCATTTCCGAAACCTCCGTAACCCTGATTAGTCACGCCGAATCCGTCCTGCCCAAAGCCTTGAGCATTGAAACCATATTTCCCAGCATTATCGAATCCCTGGTCATTGAAACCGAATCCAGCATTACCGAAGTCGTTGCCTCCCATATTATCACCCAAGTTGATATCACCAAGCCCAACATTATGGACAGCAGTCTCGTTCCCAACTCCAACGTTACCGTTCCCAGCAGCGGTACCGTTATTGACGTTAACAGCAGGTATATTGACTACATGTGGAGCCACTGGCGTGGGAGTACCATCCCCATGAACAGTGTCGACTCGCACAGACTGATGATCCTCATTCCCGTGCCCAGCATTCCTGGCCAACAGAGGCTGCACCATAGCTTACAAATTCTCCTGACCTTTTGCAATAGTCTCCATGGTCTGCATGAAGAGTGCTAGCTTCTCGCGCATATCTTGCATCTCGTTCTGCATTTGATCCATGATTCTTCGACAGTTGGTGCGAGTGGAGTATCTGTGCGGGCGCTGATCTGCAATCCTGAAAAGACCTGGTACAGAGCAGGAAATAAGATACCATCCAATGATTACCTATAATGCAATATGAATATGAATGCAATGCAATTGTGTGTCTGTGCATTAGGGAAATTCATTCCCCGATTCTAGTGTGAAGGTGCCAGTGCAGTGACAGTGCTAGCAATATGAAGATCGGAACTGAATCATAGAAAGCCTCATATATTGCAGAGAAATCCAATAAGCCAAGAATACAATATCACTGAGTACAAAGAGAAGGCATGACCTCAACCAACAATCCTGGTGATGGTCAGCACTATACAAATAAAGCATACAAGTTAATACATGAAATGATCAAGTACTCCCATAAGCCTGGTACTCTTCTATTAACTTCTTGATCTCTGGATGACCTGGTCGGGTAAGCAGCCCTTCGACAAGCTGGTTTCTTTGTTTGAGCACACGTCGCACGTCTCCAGCAGTTTCTTCCCATGCCCCTTCTCCGAAGCGATCCTCTAGCTTCCGCTTCTGAGATACGGCTTCGTTCCTGCCCTCGATGGCCTTGTTCAATGCATTCTGGAGACTGTACCTGGTCATCACTTCTTCTTCATACTTATTAATGCTAGCCTTCAACTGCTCTTCGAGGTCGGAGATTTGCTGCTTCAACTTGTCCTCCCTCTTTTTTATTGTTGGTCAGCGTAGCATTCCAAGTCTTATTGCAAGAAGAGATTTCTCGGTGAGCGGCATCAAATGCTTTCTTTTTGGATTCCAGCATGTCATGGGAGCTTCTGAACTCTTGCCCCAGACGTTCGCGCTTCTTTTTCTCCTCAGTCAACTCAGCCCCTAGTCTGTTTACTAACTCGATCTGCTGTTGGAAGGCATGCACAGCCTTGTTTTTCTCACTGCGTATCTGAGCTAGCTCTTGCTCTAACCCTTCATTGATCTTCATCAAGGCTTCCTTTTCTTTAACAACTTGCTCGTAGGCCTCCCGAGTAACAGTAGTTGGCTCTTCCACCGGAGTATGAACAAGGATTGGCGCATCTGGAAATGGCATCCGCAACTGACTTGCTCTCTCTTGAATCCAAACTCTGTATGGTGCATAAGCCTGACAGTCATTCTTCCCTAACAGTGGCTTCCCTCTTCTGTTAATACGCGTCTAGGCATGCTGCAGCTTCGCTAGCAACTCTCCCTTCAAATCACCGGTGAAGTACAGAGATTCCTGTACTTCTTCCTCCTTTGGTGGGTTCTTCAGCGCGTATCCGAACTGGCGAACGAACAGAGAAGGGTTGTAATTGATACACCCTTTTCTTCATATCAACGGCATATTAGGATACCCGGAACAACTGAAAGATGAGCTCAGACCCCAGCAAGTCTCGATCAAACCACTCAACATCTTCAGAAGATAGCCTCATCATACGCTCTGGCCAGTCAGATGTAGTTGCACTATCCACGAAGGGTCCCTTCTGGGGAAGATGGCTCTTGAACCACATGGACAGCAAAGGCACGCAACAAGAGACATTCTTGCCTCTCCTGTTCTCATTTCTGTAGTGCATCGAATGATAGAAGTCTCCAATCAGCGTTGGCACCGGGTTACCAGCAGCAAACAGATGAAATGCATCCATGTCCACGAAGTTTGGGAAGTTGGGAAACAACACTATCCCATAAATACATAGAGCCAAAATAGCGTTAAAGACCACCCAACACCCATTCTTGGCGTACTCTTGAGCCTTACCAACCAGAAACTGGAGAGAGAAACCCGGAACCCCTCGCCAAGAAGTCATCAACAGCTCAGAAGCATTCATGTGCAAGGCCTTAGCTAAATCCTCCAACTTGGGCTCAGCGGCAGAGTGAATAAAAGGGACGGCATTCTACACCGGCAGCTCAGTAAACTCCACATACTCCTCCATGGTGGGCCCCAAAATGAAGTCAGCAAACGTGAAACACCTCAAAGCCGGGTCATAGAATTGCATCAGCGTATACAGCCCATTCAATTCATCATCAGTTGATTTGCGAACCAAACTCAACAGCCATCCGTAACTCTGCCTGAAGCTTCTACGGACATCCTCATCTGCTAGAGAAATCAGACCCAGGAGGGGAGCAATATCAGGGATAGGTAGCTTATAGGCAACTATCATCCTCAAACCAGCCATGATCAATTCTCAGAAGTCCAGACACTAGAACTGGGGGATATGCAAATGCACCTGCAGCACAGACACACGTTAATAGGATGCAATGATAATGGGTATGCGAACAATGCAATGCAAGCAACATGCAACAGGGACCAAGTGCTATGGCTGCGAAGCCTGAACCATATCAAGAAGTCTCAGATAGACTCTCCAGAACTCCTCAATCTCTGGTCTCAGATAGACCTTATACAAAGCTCCGATACTAGTCTCTGATAGACCCATAACATAACTCTGGCTGGTCTCTGACAGACCTCATATCATATCTCCAACTGGTCTCTGACAGACCTCAAATCATAACTCCAACTGGTCTCTGACAGACCTCAGAACTCTCCAGCTGGTCTCTGACAGACCTCAGAACTCTCCATAAATACCCAGGATCTATGATCAAGAAATAACCGGTATCTGAAGGTCTAGTTACCTGCATAACCCTAAACCCTCTCACAGGTAGATGTCCCTATAACTGGCACAAGGTATGGCATCCTATGCGGTCGTCGGCGTCACAGACTTTCAGGGTTGATGATACGATTCCCAGAAGGAGTGGCATCATCAAATCCTGCAGAGGCCTCACTTAGCCAACTTCCAAATGATCGGTCCCCAGAGTCGACAATCCAACTAACCAGCAACCCGAGCCACCCAAAGGGCAGGACAGGAGGCCAACCAGAAGAACCTCGTCTAAGTGTAGATTTCGCGGGACACTAGGACATGCAAAGCACGTGCGCGCCCACTAATCTCTACTCTAAGTCTAGGTGCACTCAAGCCCAGGTCCGGCTTATCTCTCAATCATGGAACACCCGTCACACCCCAATACAGCAATAATAATCAATAATATAATGCTGAAAATAAAGGTCAGAAATATAAATCCATACAAAATCCTCGACGGGAAAACAAGCGCTAGGATTGACTCGCTTAAGGGACGTTGGATCCCAAATGCATAAGGACTATCGCAGTCCTTAGCAGCCAGGGGATGTTGGATCCCCAGCAGAGTCGCCAACTGTCGCTACTGCGAAAATCGGCGCCGGCTGAACAGAAGAGTCGCCACCGCGCGTTATTTATCCCAACAGAGGGAAAGGAAACGCTCGAGGTAAACCTACCGCAAAACGGGGAAAGGAATGGTCATCGCAACCAAATCCTGGATTCGGGAGTCGGTTACACAAGGGGAAGGTATTAGCACCCCTCACGTCCGTCGTACTCGACGGGATCCACGCTTGTTTTCTGGTACGGATTGTTATTCTATCTACTCTACAGGTCAGGGGTTAAAAGAAAAGAAAATGACTCGGCAAAGTATCGCACTTTATGCCTACGTGTTGCACCCTAAAATTTGCTCAACCTTATTCACTTGGTTTATGTTTCAATATCATTAGCATTTGCATATAGAGTCATGTACATAGGTTACTCATCTGCATAGCATAGGCATAACAAGTCATTCAACAGGGGACCAGTCATTATTCTCTTCTCTAGAGGCCTATCTAGAGATTATTATTCAAATTCAACCTCATTCAAGTCATCAGAAAGGATTGGGAAGTTGTCAAGCCAATGGATCAAGCAGTTAATATATCTCCTATCTGAGGGTACCTGGGGATCATCAAGGAAAGTATGAGCTGTGAATTGAAGGCATGGGGAGTATCTAGACATCTTGGAGGACTTAGAAAGTCATTTGGAGAAGGAGACAAGTCATTGGTATGGTCACAAGAATTACAGTTGAAGACAGTCAACTAGGGTTTCATCTGGGTCAACCCTGGGTCAACTCTAGGTCAATTGACTGATTGAAAGGCATTAAGGGCTATTGGAAAGATGTGGGGTTCATCATTTGACATGGAGAATAAGGATGTGTTGTTATGCTAAGAAGAAATCAAGAGAAATCAAGGAGAAGAGGAGGTTCTAAATTAGGGTTTCTATGTAAAATCCCCTAGTTTAGGTCAAATTTCCAAGCAAGATAAGTCACAATGCAAGCTTCAAATGGATCCTTGTCCAACATGGAACTTGTAGAGGATCTCAATACCTTTAATTGGAGTGGTGGAAGACATCAAGGAGATTTATAGAACTCAAGTTATGGTCCTTGCAAGTTACAGGTCATCTGAGGTATCTGAAATTTTGTCTGTGAAAGTGACTTGACTTCCAAGCAATTTTTACCCCTCAAGGCGATTTCAAATGAATTTCTGGTAAACATGAGAGTTGTTCCTAATTGTCTTAGCTTTCTATAATGGTATAGTATGCCTTCATATGGTTTGTGGAACTCTACTTATGGTCTTGGCAAGCAAAGGGTATTTTGGTCATCTGAGAATTACAGGTCATTTTAACCTATGCCCAAAACTCATACAAGGAAGCTTCAAATGGAAAACTTTACAACATAAAACTTGTTCCAAATGACATTTTGAGTCTAGAAAAGTGACCATGAGAGATTGGAAAGATTCATAGCATAAGGTTTCAAAATTGTTGGATTTAATGAATAAAAATGGACTTAAAAATGAGATTTTTCATATCTTGGCCAAATGAAGCAAAATTATAGGTCATTTTGAATGGAAAGATCATTTTAAAGACATTGGCTAAAGTAGAATTTTGAGCTTAGTTCATATTTTGGGAGTTATCCATGGTTACTTGTAATGGAAGATACATAAACCAAATCCAAGGGAAATTGTGCAAGGGAAGCTTCTCCAAGCTTCTAGGAGTTTCTAACATCATGTATATATTGATATGAGATGGTTCATGCCATGGTTGGTGATTGCATTTTCTCAAAACCCCAAGTTTCATTCATTTTCTCCATTTTGCAAAAGTATCTCAAACTCTCTCAAATCTCCATCAATTCTCACACTTCTTGATCTGAGCTTCATCACCATCATCCATAGATTACAATTCTCATAAGAATTTGGCTGAATTGAGCAAGGATAGTGCCATACAAGTTTCATCATTCAAGGTGCAAGAAATTGGAATCACATGATATAAGAAGTTTGAGCCAAGATCTTTGCATACAGAATTCATCATTAAGGTCATTGATCAAGTTCCAGTCACTGCAAGCATCAAATTCAAGGGTTTCCATAGTTGTTTCTCCATTTCAAACCAGGTTGGTATCTCTGCTCGATTTGCATAGTTTAGTCAGCATGATAGGGTTTTGTTAGCTTAGACTGGTTAAGTTAGGATAGATGATGATTTCCACAGAGTTTGGACAAGTTTCATGAAGGTTGAGTATGATGCACCAATTCTGTTAGAGCTTGTAACATCAAGAATATGGCATGAGAACCTTAGTTTTTTAGCTTGATTTGTTCAGCATGAGATGTAGATTAGGTTAAGATAAGGTTTGGCAAGAATTAGGAGATTTGATCACAGGTGTTCATGGTGGATCCTATCTGTTACCTCTATCGGGTTTGCTTTTTGAGAGGGTTTCAGAAAGAGATGATGGTATGGTTGTGTAGAGGAGAGTTGATAGAGCATCTTTGCTCTTTGAATCGTGTGAATCCGTGGAGGTATGAGGGAGAACAGAGGAGAGTAAGATTCGTGCATGGTTAGGGTTTTCTGAAACCCTAGGGTTGCTCAAGGTTGAAGACAATGTCTAAGCCACACGATCAGGGTTTTGACCTTGACTGGGGATCGAATCAAACGGCCACAATTTAATTTGGAAACGGAGGGAAATTCAAAGGAGTGAAACGCCCCGTTTCACTTAAAGTCTCTGAGTGGGCTTTGGAAATCTTTGCTTTTGGCACCCCTCCCAGCGCAGGCCCAATGGTATTCAACTGGAAATGTTGCTATATGCACCGTTCTGAGGTTTTTGTTTTTTTGTTGAAACTCTGAAGCGCGCTGGGCCTATCTCTTTATTCTATTCGCACCCCCTGCTATGTGGCCCACCTGGAAAAATAACTAGGCGCCCTTGCTATTCTCACCCTCTCTTTCTATTTTCTTTATATTTCATTTTTAATTTCTTTTCAATTTTCATGCATTTTCTAAAAATCATAATAAATCATAAAAACCTTATTTTTCAATAATTCTTTTTGCATAATTTTCTTTAAAGAGTCAAGAAAATTATAAAAAATAAAAATTGCATTTTATTTTTTATTTGATATTTTTCCCATATTTTCCAAATAAATGCATATTTTAGATGTTTCATTTCATGCATGATTTTGTTAATTTTTGTTCTAATAGTTGCTTCAATATTTTTCACCCATTCTTTTTAGGTTGATTAGTAGACATTGGTAACTTGTACATGAAATTTAGTTCATATTTTTAGGACTTGATTTTAGGTAATTAGTTTAGGTGAGAACAACATGAACAAAATTAGGGTTTAAGTGATGACTTAGGAGAATTGAATCATTTCCCTTAGGACTTAGAGATTGAATATTTTATATATGGGACTATAGGGACTATGGGTAGTTATTAGATCCCTTAGAAATCACTAGGATTCCCCTACTGCTATTAGTATTACTACCTGTATTTGTTTGACTGGTGTGAGTGTGCCCTCTGGGGATTATTGATTTGTCTGTGTGGGTATTGGGATTGCTTGGGGATTGGGGGAGCTGAAGACTTGTGATGATGAAGCCATTGGAGATCCAGAGACTGAAGTCCAACTTCCAGAGTTGAAGAGGAGATTATTGCTAGCAGCTGTTGAGGATACTAGGGTTTAGGAGCTAGGCAGAGCTCTAGATTAGAAAGCTTGTTTCTCAAACATGGAATGCCTTGTCTGCATCCATCCTTTCTCTATGATTCAAAGTCTCTTTCAAATATCCACCTCCTTCCTTTGGAAGGATCAGTGAATGTATTTGAAAGATAGAACTTTTGAGGGAAAATTATCTGTATAATGTTAACAGTTGATGAACCACCCTTGGTAGGTAATTGACTGTCTGACATTCATTCACTTCATCTGGTTGGCTGATATTCCTCTTGGAGATTGAGACTTGAAGAAAAGCCATTGCAGATTGAAGACTGATGATGAAGACCTTGCTGGGAGGCTGTGTAGATGGAGATTGATGCTTGCTGAAGCTTGGAGAGGACTTGAAGTCAGATGTTGATTTAGAGCTGCTGGTGCTGTTTATTTTTGCTGTATTTCATTTCTGATGTATTGATTGGTTTTCTGGACTGTATTGTTTGCTGTTTAACCTGTTGGGTTGAAAGTGAATCCTGTTCACTTTTGCCTATTGTTTTCTAGGTTCGAGGTTGAGTGGGACTCCCTTGCCTCGCTTGTATTGCTGCATCCATGCATTTTACTGCTTTATTGTATATATGTTATTGTTTCTGTTTTCGTATATCCCTTAGGATCTCTGTTTCTCTCTGCGCAAGAGAGGAGCATGATAGACATTAGGTCTTAACCCATGCATGATAACATTAGGTTAGTTTGATTCCCTTTGCAACAGTAGGTTAGAGTTCTGTCTCTTCTTTCTCAAAACAAACAGAAAAATACAATAAAATTCCAAACACAATAAAAGACACGTCTTCCGTAAAAGAATGTGAACTCATCAAAACGTCATTTTTGTCCGCTTGGACTGTTAATCCGAAAAAACCTTTTTCAGAAGGAATAAAAACAATCAAGACAGACTTGTGTCGTACGTGGCCCGAACTACGTTTGCTCTGATCTTCCATGCAGTGTGGAAGTACGTAGGCATAGGATGCGATATCTTAGCGAGCAACTTTCCCCTCCTTTCCCGTAGGTAGGCGAACTACGTTGACTCTGATTTCTCGTTCCAGACGGGAATACGTAGGCATAAAGTGCGATACTTTGCCGAGTCATTTTCTTTTCTTTTCTTTTTTAACCCCTGACCTGTAGTAGATAGAATAACAATCCATACCCGAAAACAAGCGTGGATCCCGTCGAGTACGACGGACGTGAGGGGTGCTAATACCTTCCCCTTGCGTAACCGACTCCCGAATCCAGGTTTTGGTTGCGACGACCATACCTTTCCCGTGTTGTGCGAGGTTTACTCTGAGCGTTTCCTTTCCCTCCCGTGGGATAAATAACGCGCGATGGCGACTCTTCTGTTCAGTCGGCGCCGATTTTCGCAGTAGCGACACTACGTATTCCCGTCTGGAACGAGAAATCAGAGTCAACGTAGTTCGCCTACCTACGGGAAAGGAGGGGAAGGTTGCTCGCTAGGATATCGCATCCTATGCCTACGTACTTTCATACAGCATGAAAGATCAGAGCAAACGTAGTTCGGGCCATGTACGATACAGGCTGTCTTGATTGATTTTATTCCTTCTGAAAAAGGTTTTCTGATTAACAGTCCAAGCGGACAAAAATGACATTTTGATGAGTTCACATTCTTTTACAGAAGAAGTGTCTTTTATTGTGTTTGAAATCTTATTGTATTTTTCTGTTTGTTTTGAGACAGAAGAGACAGAACTCTAACCTACGGTTACGAAAGGAATCAAACTAACTTAATGTTATCATGCATGGGTTAAGACCTAATGTCTATCATGCTCCTCTCTTGCGCAGAGAGAAACAGAGATCCTAAGGGAATAGACGGAAACAGAAACAATAGCAGGAATATAATAAAGCAGTAAAATGCATGGATGCAACAATACAAGCGAGGAAAGGGAGTCCCACTCAACCTCGAACCTAGAAAACAATAGGCAAAAGTGAACAGGATTCACTTTCAACCTAGCAGGTTAAACAGCAAACAATACAATCAGGGAAAACAAATCAATACATCAAGAAACAAAACAGCAAAAATAAACAGCCACAGCAGCTCTGCATCAACATCTGTCTTCAAGTCATCATCAATCAGCTACAAGCTTCAGCAAGCATCAATCTCCATCTCCACAGCCTTCCGGCAAGGTCTTGGTCATCAGTCTTCAATCTGCATTCGCTTTTCTTCAAGTCTTAATCTCCAAGCTGAGGAATCAATCACAAGAGTGAACTGGGTGTTAAGCAATTAGTTGACCACCAAGGGTGGCAAACAGACTGCTAAAAACACATAGAGTATTTCTCTCAAGAGTTCTATCTCTTAGACACTATCACCAAGCCTTCCAAAGGAAGGGGGTGAATGTCTTAGAGAGACTCTGCATCACAGAGAAGGATGGAGGCAGTCAAGACCTTCCATGTTTGAGAATCAATCTTACTACTCTAGAGCTCTGCATAACTCCTAAACCCTATAGCCTTCAACAACTGCTAGCAAGGGAATCTCCTCATCAACTCTGGAAGTTGGTCTTCAATCATCTGATCTCCAATGGCTTCATCATCAAAGTCTTCAGCTCTCCCAATACCCCAAACAGACAAATGAAATAACCCTAGAGAGGGCACACCACACAGTCAAACAAATACAGACAGTACTAATAGCAGTAGGGGAATCCTAATATTTTCTAAGGGATCTATTAACTACCCATAATCCCTATAGTCTCATACCCCAAAGATTCAATATCTAACTCCTAAGGGAAATGCACTAACTCACCTATGTTATCTCCTAAACCCTAGTTTTGATCATGTTATTCACACCTACACAAATCACCTAAAATTAAGTCCTAAAAATATGAACTAAATTTTATATCCAAGCTAAATGTCTAATCTAATCAACCTAAAAGAATGGATTAAAAATAGTAAAGCATCTATTCAAACCAAAATTAACAAAATCATGCATCAAATTAAACTACTTAAAATGCTATTTAAAAGAAAAATATGCTAAAAATACAAAAATAAAATGAAATATTAATTTTTTTATGTGATATTTTTCTTAACAAAATTATGAACAATGTGCAAAAAGAACCAATTAAAATAATGCATTTTTCTATTTTTTATGAATTTTGAAAGAATTAAAAAAAATATGAATGAAATAATATGAATTAAATGGAAAGGGGTGCAACCAGAAATGAAAAGCAGTTGAAAATAAAGGATGGGCCCAGACTGGGGGGCGCGCATAGAAAGCGCGTCTGGGCCCAATGACTCAGCAAACATAACAAAAATTAAAAAAAAGATGAAACGGTGCAAATAGCGAAATTTCCAGTTATAATCACATTGGGCCTGCATTTGGGGGGTGTCATTAGTGATGAATCCAAAGCCCAGTCAGAAGCTATTAGTGAAACGGTGCGCATTGGTTGAGTCTCTCCCTCCAAATTTCCTTTAAAACGTGACCGTCAGATTAAGGATCCAGTCAAGGTCAAAACATGGTCGTGTGGCCCAGGGGTTATCTTCAACCTTAGAAACCCTAGGGTTTCTGAAAATCCCTTCACCATGAACGAAACTTCCACCATTCTGTTCTCCTTCATTCTTCCATGAAATCACACGCTTCCAAGACCAAAAATGATCTACCTCTTCCCCTCTACACAGCCATACCCTTATCTTCCTCTAAAGCTCAACCAATGATCAAACCCGATGAGTGCAATAACTCTGCTCCACCATTTTCACCTGTCATCAACTGCTTCAATTCTTGCTCAATTCTATCCTAACATAATCTACATTCCATGCTGATTAATCTGAGCCATTTATTCAAGATTATCGTGTCGTAACCTATGAGTTATCAATCCTAACAGATTTGGTACACCATGATCAACCTTCATGAAACCTCTCCAAATTCACCAAAATCAATCATCTAACTTATCCTAACAGATCTATACTAACAATTCCCTATAATTCTAACTAAATCATGCAATTCGAATGAAGATACCAACCTGGTGTGATGATGAAAACAACTATGGAATCCTCTTGATCCAATGCTTGCAATGATGGGAAACTGATCAGTGAACTTGCTCTTGAGTTCTGTATGCAATGAATCTTGTCTAAGCCTCTTGGATCTTGTGATTGAAAAGTTCTTGCTTCTTGGATGGTTAACTTGAACAACACGATCCCTCTCCAATTCTACCCAATTCTTGTGTGAATTCTGATCTATGAGTGATATTGATGATGATCAAATCAAGAAAAATGGAAATTGGTGAAGATTTGATGAAGTTTGAGAGGTTTTGCAAAGATGGAAGAATTGTGTATAACTTGTGTTTTGATCACAATGAATCACCAACCATGGCATGAAGCTCTTCAATTCAATATATAGATGAGATTAGAAACTCCTAGAACCTTGGAGAAACTTCCCATGCACACTTTCCCTTGAATTTGGATTATGTAACTTCACTTGTAAGTAACCATGCATAACTTTCAATTATTGAACCAAACTCAAAATTCTACTTTTTCCAATGTTCTTAAAACATTTTTTCCAATCAAAATGACCTATAATTTCACCTCATTTGGCCAAACTATGAAAAATCTCAAATTTAGGTCATTTTTTATTCATTAAATCCACCAATTTTGAAACCTTGAGCTATGAGTCTTTCCAATCTTTCATGGTCACTTTTCTAGACTCAAAATGTCATTTGGAGCAAGTTTGATGTTGTGAAGTTTTTCATTTGAAGCTTCCTTGTATGAGTTTTGGGCATAGGCTTGAAATGACCTGTAATTCTCAGATGACCAAAATACCCTTTTCTTGCCAAGACCATAAGTAGAGTTCCACAAATCATATGAAGGCATGCCATACCATTATAGAAATCTAAGACAATGAGTAACAACTCTTATGTTGACCAGAAATTCATTTGAAATAACCTTGAGGGGTAAAAATTGCTTGGAAGTCAAGTCACTTTCACAGACAAAATTTCAGATACCTCAGATGACCTGTAACTTGCAAGGACCATAACTTGAGTTCTATAAATCTCCTTGATGTCTTCCACCACTCAAATTAAAGGTCTTGAGATCCTATACAAGTTTCATGTTGGCCAAGGATCCATTTGAAGCTTGCATTTTGACTTATCTTGCTTGGAAATTTGACCTAAATTAGGGGATTTTACACAGAAACCCTAATTTAGAAACTCCTCTTCTCCTTGATTTCTCTTGATTTCTTCTTGGCATAACACCATATCCTTCTCTATATGTCAAATGATGAACCCCACATCTTTCCAATAGCCCTTAATGCCTTTCAATCAGTCAATTGACCTAGAGTTGACCCAGGGTTGACCCAGATGAAACCCTAGTTGACTGTCTTCAACTGTAATTCTTGTGACCATACCAATGACTTGTCTCCTTCTCCAAATGACTTTCTAAGTCTCCCATGATGTCTTTATACTCTCCATGCTCAGCTCAATTCACAGCTCACAACTCCTTTGATGATCCTCAGATGCCCTCAGATAGGAGATAGATGCCCTGCTTGATCCAATGACCTCTCTGCTTTCAAACTCTTTTCTGATGACTTGAATGAGATTGGATTTGAATAGTAACCTCTTGATAGGCTCATAGAGATGAGAATAATGCTTGGTCCCTTGTTGGATGATTTGCTATGCTATGCTATGCAGATGATTAGGCTATGTACATGACTCCATATGCAAATGCTAATGCAATTGAAACATAAACCAATTGGAAAAGGTTGAGCAAATTTTAGGGTGCAACAGGGTGCATTGGCTTATGTGGTGTGTGTCTGATAATTTCAATCAGGGTTTATTCCGATTCAAGACCATGGTGTATGGATCAGGCTATTGGGCTATGACAGGACAAGTATTCTATCAGTGATTGGTTCATTTGAATCAAGGTTTCATGCAATGTGTAACACCCCCCTTCTATACCCCTAAATAAACAAATAAATCACATAATAAAAATTTCATCAGAGTAAATTAAAATATGGTATAAAAGAAGCATGTCACATCATTCACCAAAATAACATACATCACCTGCTCTATAAAAGACATGCAACAGTGGGGTAGTTCAACAGAGGAACTTAGTCCTTACACCCACATCTCAATATTTAGAAATAAGCGAAAGATTAATACATTGAATTACTTCACATGTAATCATATAAATACATATCATTCAGTTTGTTCATCACATCATCCATGTTTACAAAACATTACCATTAGATACATACACAAAATGTATCTCAAAAGAATACTATACAGTCCTAACTACCCGGTGCTACATATCAGAGCATAACCGACCAAAAGAATGAAGCTAAACTTCACAAAAGACCTCCAGCAACCTAATCTGCAATGCCTCATAGAGCATTATAAAACAGCATAAGGGTGAGAAATATTATCATAATAATCAAGGCATATAATTATATATATACACACACAAACATAGAATACACATATTCCGCATTTCTCACCATAATTCATTCCAATCATTATATACATCACAACATATGTGTAACAAACATGGATAATCACCAAGCACATTTCATCATGTATACATCCATAATTCTCAATCCAATACTTCACGTACAAATATACTCTCATACAACAAATACACATTAATTATGTGACTCAATGCAACTCATGCCATGTGGTACCAACATTTGTTATCGTTTTTCGGTTTTTACACTTAAACCGGGTCCACCCTTCTAGACCGATAACAACAAAAGCCCGTTCCCTAAGCTTTCAAACCCACCCTTCTAGGTTTGGGACAAGTCACTAGTCTCCAAGAAACTAGAAAACATTGCCTCTTGACTAAATGATGCATATGCAATCAACCACCAATGCACTTAAGACCGTCTCGCATCTTAATCCCATGCATTCAAATAATTCATCACTCAAGAATTATAACATGATTGCACACACAACATATTCATATATCATTAATATATTCATCAAGCAATGCACACATATTCACAGTATGTTCTCATGCATTCTATTCATACAATCTCATACAAACAATATGTATTCATAATTCAATCATACTCATCTTGCATTTTTATATCAATTAAACAATGCACACATTTGTCAAAAGACCACATTTCACAATCAATTCATAGTCTAGGATTCACACCTTACGGCTACCCATAGCATAACATAATGTATTACAGTATAAACCTACGCCTTAAGATAAAGGGTTAATCATACTCGAATCGGAACAACCGACCTTGAATGGAAACTCTAAGAAAACACAATTTGTCATGCTCGCTACTCTGCTCGCTTAGCGAGCCACTAGCGAGTGCTCGCTACCTGTTCGCCCAACGAACAAGCCCGCGAAGGCAAACAGAAGCTACTGACTTCGCTCGCCACCTACTTGCTGCAACGAGGCCCTAGCGAATCCTTCGCCACCTTACTCGCTACCAGCAAACCAGATCAAATGCATTCTATCCAAGTCTGGGACCTCTCGCTAACTTGCTCGCCTAGCGAGTTGCTAGCGAATGCTCGCGACCTGTTCGCCTAGCGAATGTACTAGCGAACGTCAGCGAACTCAGAAATCCTCATTGTCCAAAACTCCGAAACTCACTAAATCCACCCGATTCAATCCCAACTCGTTCCCACAGTCTTAGCCTAGCATTCCTCGACTAAACTTTACCACTTACTCTCATTTTTTACCGTTAAAAGTCGGTTTCTATCAATTAAATCCACTTTTGCCCTAAAATGGAAGTTGTAGAAAACATCCAACAATCTAACCCAAGCATACATAATCATATACATTAACAAGATAATGATATTTCACACCCATACCTCGATTAAATCGATGCTTGAGAGTTGTTCTTGAGCTTTTCCAACTTTTCCTTCTTCTCCTTCTCTTTTCTCCTCTCTCTCCTTCTTCCTCTATTCTTTCTCTTATGTTTCTATCTTTCTCCTTTCTCTCCACTTTTCCTTTATATGTCTTTCCTTTCTAATTCTCTCCAACATCTATTAATTCATTTAGTTAATCATACATTAATCCAATAATCCTCTTAAATCATTTAATTAATATAAATAATTAATTAGTGAAAATTGGGTTGTTACAACTCTCCCCACTTTAGGAATTTTCGTCCTCGAAAATGTTACCTGATTCGAACAACTCTGGATAAGACTCCCTCATCTGACTCTCCAGTTCCCAAGTCACATTTCCACCAGCCGGTCCTCCCCAAGCGACCTTCACCAAAGCAATTTCTTTGCCTCAAATTTGCTTCAACTCCCGATCCTCTATCCGCATAGGTGATGTCTGCACAGTAAGGTTATCTCTCAGCTGCACATCATCTGCTTGGATTACATGAGACGGATTCGCAATGTATTTTCTCAAATGAGATACATGGAACACGTTGTCGCTTGCGCGAAAATAAGGTGCCGGCATGACAGAAGAGTCGCCACCTTTCGTTATTTATCCCTCAGAGCGGGAAAGGAAACGATCGGAAAAACCTGACGAAAAAGGGTAAGACAAGGTCATCGGAACCATTGTCTGGGTTCGGGAGTCGGTTACGCAAGGGGAAGGTATTAGCACCCCTCACGTCCGTCGTACTCGACGGGATCCTTGCTTGTTTGTTTACTTGGACGGGTTAGTTATAATCTATCTACCTATCAAGGCTGGCTGAAAAAAGAAAAGAAGATGACTCGGCAAAGCATCGCGCTTTATGCCTACGTATTCTCATCAGAGAATGAGAAATCAGAGTCAACGTAGTTCGGCTAACTACGGGGGAAAGGTTGCTCGCTAGGACGTCGCATCCTATGCCTACGTACTTTCATCTGGTATGAAAGATCAGAGCAAACGTAGTTCGGGAAACTACGGGTTATCTCCTAAAAGAAGTGTTTTTTATTGTGTTTGCGATTTCGACCGCACTAGAGACTATGACCTGAGAGTGAATGCGTCGCATGTCACCCAAAGGGTACCATACTAAACATCCAGACTGTGGAAAAGAAACTCTCCCACAATCCTTTCTCAGATAGCTTAAGGCTCGTAACGTACGAAAGAAATCATTCATGATTACTGTATCTTAAACTGCTTTGAGATGAGAAGAGAACAGGCCCAACTAGGAGGGAGACTATCAAGTCCTACTGTTATCATGCCATGGATTCATCCTATGGTTGAGGTTTGAACAGGGAACTCCTAGATGTTGTCATGCATAGGTTTCAACCTAAAAGTCTATCATCAAATCCTCATCAGAGGAAATGAGAGTCCTAAGGGATCATGTCAATGATACACCAAAACAGACAAAGCATCAGCTTTAAACAGTAAAATGCATGCAATGCAAGTGAGGGAGGAAATGTGTGTGGGGCTTCAGCCTCCACAAGCTCATCTCAACCTCAAGCCAGAATGGATAACAGTAATCATACTGAAATATAAACAATATGCTATCAAGCAAAAACAGTAAACTGTAATCGTACAGACAGGAGAAATGAAATGCTGTCAAGCAAAATAAACACATGGGCAAGGGAGCTGGGCTCTACCGAATACCCGCAAGCAAAGCCAAGCAATAACAATACAATCAGATGCACTCATGCTCTTAGACTGAACTTATTCTAAATGGGCTTAGTCTAATGCAACAGACAAATCAGACAAAACACACAATACATCAAAGAAAACAGAAGAAAGCCTCAACTCCTCCAGCAGCAACCCAGTCTTCAGACTTCAGAGATCACTTGCTTTCCAGGTATCAACCCTACAGCATGAGTATCAACTCATCTTCTCCCTTGAGCTTCAGCTCCTTTGATCAGCTCTACCTTCAGGCTTCACTATCTTCAGGGATCTTCAGGCATCAATTTGATCTTCACAGAGTCTTCAGACTTCAATAATCTTCAAGGAATCATCCTCTTCAAAGCTTCAACTTCTATCTTTAATGGCTCAAATGCTCCAGCAAACAAGATTCAGTCAACAAGATGAGGTGAAGATGTTACAGTGCTCACTGGCTTCCAAAGGATGCCATTGAGGACTTAACATCAAAAGACAGGCTCTCTCAAAGTTCTACCTTATGGGGCAAGGTCACTAATTCCTCCAAAGGAGAGAGGTGAATACCCTTAAGGGACTCTGTGTCATAGAGAAGAAAGGAGGTGAACAAAACACTCCTTGTTTATTGAACAAAGTATTCTATCTAGGGCTCTGCCTATGCACCTATAAACCTATAAACAAAACAACAAAAGCTATGCTAAACTCCTCTGCAAGGTCTTCAAATCTTCCATGATGATCCACAAGGTCTTCAACTCAATCTTCAAAGCTCACACACTCAAAAGAGAAGAAAAACAAACACAACAATACAACTTATGCCTTTAAGCAACACACATACTATCCATACATTCAAAAATCAATGAAAAATACTAAAATACCATACAAATTCCTAATATAAATTCTAGGGGATCCTATTTAACTACCCTTAAGTCCCATATATTCCCCATAGGCTAACTTGTCCTAAAAACCCCAAAAATAAAATGTTGAAGTTCAAGTATACTACTTAAAACCCTAATTAGAGCACCTAAATGTCTAACAATCAAACTACATCAAATTTTAATCTACAAATCAAGAGATAAATCCTACATGAAACTAGGGTTCAATATCTAATTACACCAAAAAGAATGAATTAAAAAACCTAAGGGAAGGTCCTAAAACAATTCTTGCAAGATAAGGTATCAACTAAAAGAAAGAAAATGCACTATTTAAAATAAAATACCACTAAAAATTCTACATTAAAAATAAAATCCTATTTTTATTTTTATATTTTTCTACACAAAATTATCTAAACATAGGAAAAAGAATGAGTAAAAAAGCATCATTTATCAATTACTTATGAATTTTTAAAGGTGGCAAAAATATTAAAAGAATTAAAAAGAATTCAAAATAATATAAAAGGGAGGGGGTGGAAATAGTGAGTCAGATCAGTTCATTTCATTTGGGCCAGATGAAAGGGGGGGTGCGGATATGAAAGAGGCCAAAGCCCAGACGCGTTGTTAAATGAAACGACTGCGTTTCTCATTCAAATTTTCCCTCCGTTTTCTGGGCGAATGAGGGTCGTGCGATGAAGTCTTCAGTCAACGTATACCAGCCTGATCCAACGGCATCCACGCGTCTTCAACCTTAAGACTAAAAACTAGGGTTTCGAACCTCCATGGAAGCCATGCATGCGTATACTTCAAGCTTTCTGTTCTCTCTCCACAAGCCATCATTCAACGCGATGTAAACACCAAAATTATTCAGAATTCCTCCCTCTACAAGACTGTAGCCATAGTATGCTTTGAAACTCACTGTAACTCCCAATCCGATCGTGACAGGTTCTTGGTTCACTTGAAATGCACTGCAATTCATCATCATAATTCTTGCTCCAACCTATACTAATCTAACCTACACATTATGGTGATCATTCTAAACCACAAAGCTAAGCTCATCATGCACTAACCTATGAGTTTCAGGTCCAAACAGTTTTAACACCCTGCTATGAATCATCACCAATTGGCACGAAACTAACCAGAAATGCTCCTCTATCATTCTACATCATGTCTAAACTAACAACCTAATGTAAAACTACCTAAATCAGGCTAAAGAAAGTAAATTGCACCTGAAGCAAAATCTTGGAGATGATGATGAAGCTCGTGGATCTAATGCTTTGGATGCTTGGATCTTGATCTACTATTGCTATACTCACTTCTGTTTGCAAAACCTTGATGAATCTTGCCTTGAATCTTGAGATCCACTTGAAGTTGCAACTTATGTCTTGATGAAGGAAGTGCACGAAACTGAACCAATTGCAATCCAAACTTGGCTGAATTCTACTCCATGATGATGATTGAATATGGTGAAATCAATCTTGATGATGATTGATGAAGGTTTTGTGAAATTGGGATCAAAATGCAATGGGAGAGAATGAGAGAATTTTGGGAAGTGCTTGCCAAAAAATGAGAATCCAACCCTTGCTCAATGTTCATTTCATGATTATATAGCACTCAATGGAAGTTTCCAGCACCATCTTACACTTTCCCTTGCATTCCAAGCTTGATCCAATTTGTTATGTTTCTTTAATCATAAGTAACCTTAAGTAACTTTTATTTTTTCCACTAAACTCAAAAATGTGCTTGAACCATTGTCTTTAAAATGCTTTTTCCAATCAAAATGATATATTGGATGACCCCATTTGGATTCCTAGATCTTCCAAACCAATTTCCAATTCCAACTTTTTAAACTTATATGCCATTTTTAGTTCATTTTTGACCAATCATGCAACTTCATGCTATGAGCTTTTCCAACAATTCATGACCTTCTTTCTAGACTTAAAATCACATTTTGAACAACTTTCATGTTTTGAGTTTTTCCATTTGAAGCTTGGAAGTAGGAGTTTTAGGCATTGGCTAAAATGACCTATAACTGACAAATGACCAAAATACCCCTGTCTTGTTCAAACCATAAGTTGAGTTCCACAAATCCTATCAAGGACTTCTACCACTCAAATTAAATCTAAGAAGATGCCCTTCAACATTCATGTTGACCAAGAGATCATAGGAATCATCCTACTAGGGCAAAAGTTGTCTGCAAGTTGGGTGACTTTCAAGGATCCAGATTCACACACCTCAACTGACCTGTAATTTGTCAAAACCATAACTTGAGCTCTGTAACTCCTATCAAGGACTTCCACCACTCAAATTAAAGCTAAGAACACGCTCTACAACATTCATGTTGTGGGGAAGATGATATATCAATCACATCTAGAGCTAAAATTGCCTGGAAGATAGGGATCAAATTAGGGTTTTTCCACTGACAATCCTCAGAAACCCTAACTCAAAACTTCTCAAACTCCTTAATCATGAGGAGCTGGTCTAGGAATAATCTCTATAACATCTCTATGCATCATTCCATGATCTCATGGCCCTTGGATTAAGTCTCAACCTTCTCCAAATTTTCAGCTATCCTAGGGTTGACCCAGTCAAAACCCTAATTCTACCATTCATGGTTGAATCTCCTGAATTCTTGCATAATGACCTCTCTGGGCTTCATGATGGCTTTCAAGGCATCTCATAGGCTTTCTCAAAACATCTAGTTCATTCTCAAAGTCTCAGAATCATCTGAGGGGCACCCACAGCTCTCAAGCTATGAAGCACACAACCCTGGTTTCAATCCACTCTTCTGAGGATCTCTTGAACTCTCTGATGAAGGTATCAACTTTCAAACACTTGATAGATAAATAAATGTTGGTCAAATTTTGGGGTGCAACAGCTGCCCCTATTCAAACGGCTTGAACTTGACTGGGTGAGAAGCGAACGACTCTCAACCAATCAAGGTGCGAGACGATTGAATACCGGTAAACCCGAAAATTTGCCAACTGCTCAACTCGTCGAACACTGGAATAATAGTTGCACGGCAACTATCTGGAGAAATACTGATCTGACATCGCCGTCGGAAACAAACAATACATCCAACATCACCGCTGGAGAACTAAAGAACCTGAATCACCAAAATGCCCAACATCGCCGCTGGAGCACGAAACATCCAACATCACTGCTGGAGAACTGAATTAACTGACACGCCCAACATCGCCGCTGGAAAACTGAATCTGACATCGCCGTCGGAAACAAACATCCTCTTAGAGACACTCGACGTCGCCGTCGTACAAACATCATCTTTACTGGGGATTTAAAGAGTCTGACCTCGCCGTTAAACAAACATTCAACCTCGCCGTCGAACGCATGATCTGACCTCGCCGTCAAATCTAAACGTTCAACCTCGCTGCTGAACCAACATCCAACCTCGCCGCCGGACCAAATACAACCCTGAACATCCCTGACCTGGGGTCCACCCCTGGTAAATGGAACAGAAGGTACATTTGCGCATTTGAAACTACTCCGCTGGGAATGAGAGACTTAACTGAGCACACTCTGATCTGGGGTTCACCCTCAGAACCATGACGAACATCGGAACACTGCTGCACACTGCCCGCCGTAGAACTTCAACATTAAAGATATACGAAACCCTGGCCCCTGGCCATTTCCAGCTTCAGCTAGAAAAACCTTCAAGTATTTCTGAAGATAGATGGAACCCTGCCCGTCGGCTATTCCAGCTTCAGCTAGACAGAACATCCTTGGCCTTCAAGGGTGTAAACTTTGCCCGTCGGCAACTCTGCAGGGGGTATCTTCGACTTCAGTCTGAAGAAAATGATCCTTGGCCTTCAAGGATACATGGATCTGCCTTCAGGCAACTCCGCCTCTGCTATAGAGTATCCGTGACTTCAGTCAGGGATATACTTCGGCCTTCAGTCCGAAAAATGAATCATAGGTCATTCATGACCTTGGGGATAACCTTGCCTTCAGGCACCTTCGCTTCAGCTTGGGAAATTTGTGACTTCAGTCAGAGAAGTGGTATCCTGAGCCATTCATGACTTTACGGGGATTCAAACACCTTACCTTCAGGCAAAACTCCTCTTCAGCTGGAGAAACGTCTTCGACTTCAGTCAGAAGAAATATCGTTCACTTGATCGCAATCAATCATCACCTCAGGGCAACTGACTTGGTCCTCAGACCAACACGGATCATCTTGGTATATCTACAAACTTTGGAACCTTGTCTTCAGCCACACGTTGATTCATCAACAAGGACATCTGAGCTCACAGGAACTTTCTGATACCGCCTTCAGGCGTTTACGCAGTCAATCTTCAGATTAGACAACACTGTTGGAGCAGACATATCACGCTGCTAAGGACTTCAAGAATCATCTTGAACAAACAAATCCGTCAAGCACCTTCAAGAATCATCTTGAACCGATAACCATTCTGGAGACTTTATTCTGCGGGGTATTCCAGGAATCTTCCTGGGCAACTCTTGCTGGGGACGCTATTGGGGAGCTCAAGAATCATCCTAAGCAAACAACTCGGGAAGCTGCGTTGAGGTCTTAAGAATCCTTTTAAGCAAACGGCTCTGCTGAGGAATTCAAGAATCGTCTCGGACTGAAGACTTCACTGGGGGTCTCAAAAATCATCTTGAGCGAGCGACCGTGGGGATTACACCGGGGTCTTTAAGAATCATCTTAAGAAAGCGACCTCGTTGGAGAGAATATCAGGAATCGTCCTGAGCAACTGGTCTCTTGGTGGAACGCCTGTAAAACAAGAATGATAATAACCTAGATCATGCTTATGATGCGTATGCTTCTGCGCCATGCCCCACACGGTGGGAATAATATGCGTTTATGCTAAACGCTGTGCAATCATGCACAATGCCATGCAATGTTAAATGCTATGCAGTGTTAAATGCTATGCAGTCATGCACAATGATGCGATCCCGTCAGCAAAATAAATGCCGAGGGGGAATTCTCCTGTCAAGGAGAAAGAACTACTCCGATAGAGGAATCATCCTGCTGAGGAGAACGTGGACACGCCAATATCAATCAGGACTCCGCCTGGGGAAATGATCTTCCGGTTGACTGCTGCAGGGCAAACAACTTCAGCTGACTGCTGCAGGGGACGAAGCTCTACGAGAACCCGAACCTGCTGAAGGAAAGCGATGCCAATCGCGGGAGTGAACTGCGTGGCCGTCTCGGCTAACTCTTCTGGGGATGATCACTCTGTGGGGAAACAACTTCAGCTGCTCCACACTCCGCTGGGGAAAACATGGTCTGATCAACTTCCAAGGACTCGGCCCTCCTGGACATCTGCCAACTCGGCTGAGGAAGGAGAAGTCATTCTGCTTCGCCAAAGGGAGTACGACTCTGGGAGATACAGCATCAGTTGTTCAACATCTGCTAGGGGAAATCCATTCATGGTCCCAACTGCTTCCAAGGATTCTGCTTTTCTGCGGACTCAGCCGGGGAGAGAAATCATTCTACTTCACGAGAGAGTACGACTCTGGTGCGGAATTTCAATTTCGCCGGGGAAGAAAGAATCATCTGCCTTCGGGGGAGAGTACAACTCTGCAGGGGAATACAACATCAGCCGTTCCAATACTCTACTGGGGAAGAGGGAATCGTCCAACTTCAGGAGAGAGCATGACTCTGGTGGGGAATCTCAATCCCGCTGGAGACTTTACTGGGGAAACATGAGCTTCGGCACCCGAACACTTCTATGAAATCTGCACTTGTGACCCGGTGCTGGGGAAGACATCATTCTTCGGTGCTTGACTCAGCTGATGAGGTGACGTTCCTTCAGGATGCATCTGCTTGGGGAAAAGAATCATCTCTGCGTGGGGGGGACATATCAATGCTCACTATTCCGATTCTGATTCTATGGAAGAGAGACTACTGAACTCTGCTGGAGAAGGAGGGCTCGCCCTGCTTCGGGGATGCGCACGGCACACCTTCTGGAAGGTGCTACACCTGCAACAACACAAACAAACAGACAAGATACCCTCCTCAAAGGGGCCTATCCAGGTTATTATCTCGTGACAGTTAATTAATTGTTTCAACAATCAATGGGCCTAGGCCCGTGAGTTTATGTATGCGCATTTTATCAAAAAAACATCGGCGTTTTCATTCGCAAACAAAACAGATAAATGCTGAACAGGCAAGCAGAATTGCTGAATAATGTGCATTTTATTGATAGTGAACCCCTGAACGGGCAAAAATGTTTTACAACAGAGGCCAGCTCCTGGAATGAGGAAGCCGCGCAAAAAGAAAACATAAATATACATCAGTATATACAAATGTTGGCAATCGAGGCGTAGACGAACACCATGAGTTGATCCCTCTAAGACCCACTCGACTTTGATACTTCTCCGACGCTTCAGCTTTGGAAGAGATTGATTCAGATAAACGGCCCTCAGGTCTTCCGAACCACTAAACAATGAAAGTCCACACGCGGAACGCAGTCATTTGCTTATTCAAATCCCTAACTTTTGCGTGAACCGCCCTTTCGGGTTTTCAGCTCACCGGGATACCCTTTTTTGCCGAAGCCGCCCAGTGTAGGTTTTCGACTTCGCGGGTGTACATTTTTCAATATATCCCTAATTTTTGCCCGAACCTTTTATTCTGTTTTTGGTTCGCCGGGATGCCCCTTTTTTGCCTGGACTCTTTTTTTTTTTTTTTGTCCAGCGGGTCTCTTTCAAGCAAAGTACTTTTTAACTGCGTCCGCGTTCACCAGGGATGCAAAATCTTCACCATCCATCGTGGATAACAACAAAGCTCCTCCTGAGAAGACCTTGCTGACGACATACGGCCCTTCGTAATTCGGAGTCCATTTGCCCCGGTGATCGGAGTGTGGCGGAAGAATTTTCTTCAGGACGAGATCACCCGTCTGAAAGCTTCTAGGACGCACCTTCTTATCGTAAGCTTTCTTCATTCGGCTTTGGTACAGGCGACCAAATGCAATCGATGCTAACCTCTTCTCGTCCATCAGGCTGAGTTGGTTCAAGCGATTCGTGACCCATTCTGCCTCGTCGAGTTTCACATCAACCAAAACTCGCAAAGAGGGAATCTCCACTTCTAACGGTAGGACAGCTTCCATACCGTACACCAAGGAGAAAGGAGTTGCCCCGGTCGACGTACGCACCGTCGTACGATAACCGTGCAAGGCAAACGGCAGCATCTCGTGCCAATCTTTATACGTCACAACCATCTTCTGAACAATCTTCTTAATGTTCTTATTGGCCGCTTCAACGGCGCCATTCATCTTCGGCCGATAAGGAGATGAGTTGTGATGTTCAATCTTGAAACTCTGGCACAGCTCCTTCATCATCTTGTTATTCAGATTCGAACCATTGTCAGTAATGATCCGCTCGGGAATTCCGTAACGACAGATGATGTCCCTCTTTATGAATTTAGCCACCACCTGCTTGGTCACATTAGCATATGAGGCTGCCTCCACCCACTTGGTGAAGTAGTCGATAGCTACCAGAATGAAACGATGACCATTGGATGCAGTGGGCTCGATCTTGCCTATCATGTCGATGCCCCACATGGAGAACGGCCAAGGGGAGGACATGACATTCAATGGGCACGGCGGCACATGGACTTTATCAGCATAAATCTGGTATTTGTGGCATTTCTTCGCGAATCTGAAGCAATCTGACTCCATAGTCAGCCAGTAATACCCTGCTCTCAGGATCTTTCTCGTCATGGCGTGCCCGCCGGCGTGCGTACCAAATGTGCCTTCATGGACCTCTTCCATGAGCATACTCGCCTCTTTCTCATCTACACATCTGAGTAGCACGAGATCGTGGTTTCTCTTATACAGCACTCCATCAGGATTGAGATAAAAGCTTCCAGATAGCCTCCTCAGAGTCTTCTTATCCTGGGTTGACGCACCCGCGGGATACTCCTTAGTCATAAGGAAGGTCTGGATATCGTGGAACCATGGCTTGCCGTCGGTGGAATCCTCGATTGCAAACACAAATGCTGGTCTATCAAGACGCGAAAGTACAATTCTTGGAGCCTCATTCCAATAATTGACCTTATACATTGAAGCCAGCGTGGCCAAGGCATCAGCCATTTGATTTTCAGCCCTGGGTACATGATGAAGTTCCACTCGATCGAAGAACGGAAGCAGCCTCCTGGCATAATTCATGTACGGCACCAAATTCGCTTGACGAGTTTCCCACTCCCCTTTAATCTGGTTGATGACGAGCGTTGAGTCACCGTATATGTCTAGATTCTTGATTCTCAAATCAATTGCCTCTTCTAGACCCATAATACATGCTTCATACTCGGCTTCATTGTTGGTAACTGGAAACGTCAGTCTCGCAGTAAAAGGGATGTGGGATCCGTGAGGAGTCGTGATGATAGCCCCGATACCGCTTCCATAGGAATTAACCGCTCCGTCGAATATCAACTTCCACTGAGACTTCCTATCTGGTCCCTCGTCGGGCAATGGCTCCTCGCAGTCCTTTGCTTTAAGAAACATGATGTCCTCGTCAGGGAACTCGAACTTCATCGGCTGGTAGTCTTCGATTGGCTGTTCGGCAAGGTAATCAGACAATACGCTTCCCTTAATGGCTTTCTGAGAGACGTACTGAATATCATATTCTGTTAACACCATTTGCCATCTGGCAATCCTGCCCGAAAGAGCCTGCTTCTCGAAGACGTACTTGATCGTATCCATCTTCGAAATCAGCATAGTGGTGTGGTTGAGCATATACTGTCGTAGACGTTTGGCAGCCCAAGCTAATGCACAACACGTCTTCTCCAGCATCGAGTATCGAGATTCACACTCAGTGAACTTTTTACTCAAATAATAAATGGCATGCTCCTTTCTCCCCGTCTCGTCGTGCTGACCGAGAACACACCCCATACTATTCTCCAGAACCGTCAGGTACATGATCAATGGCCGTCCAGCCACTGGGGGTATCAAGATTGGAGGTTCTTGAAGATACTGCTTTATTTTTTCGAATGCCTTCTGGCAATCCTCATTCCAAGTAATCGCCTGATTTTTCTTTAACAGTTTGAACATCGATTCACAAGTGGCCGTGAGCTGAGAGATAAACCTTGCAATGTAGTTTATTCGGCCCAGGAAACCACGAACTTCTCTCTCCGTTTTCGGCGCTGGCATTTCTTGGATAGCTTTTATCTTCGCGGGATCAACTTCAATACCTCGTTCACTAACGATAAACCCCAATAACTTTCCGGACCGCACTCCAAAGGTGCATTTGTTAGGATTCAGCCTCAGCCTGAACTTCCTAAGCCTTTCAAACAGCTTCATCAAATTGACCAGATGCTCTTCCTCCGTTTGGGACTTTGCAATCATGTCATCAACATAGACCTCGATCTCATGATGAATCATATCATGAAACAAAGTTACCATTGCTCGCTGGTAAGTGGCCCCTGCGTTCTTCAGACCGAAGGGCATTACCTTATAGCAGAATGTGCCCCAGGGGGTGATGAACGTCGTTTTCTCCATGTCCTCCGGTGCCATCTTAATCTGATTGTAACCGGAGAAGCCATCCATGAACGAAAACACGGAAAACTGGGCTGTGTTGTCGACCAACACATCGATATGAGGCAACGGGAAATCATCCTTAGGGCTCGCCCTATTCAAATCCTGATAATCGACGCACATGCGTACCTTACCGTCCTTCTTCGGTACAGGCACAATGTTGGCGACCCACGGAGGGTAAGTGGTAACGGCTAGAAACCCTGCGTCCAACTGCTTCTGGACCTCTTCTTTGATTTTTACAGCCATGTCTGGTCTCGTCCTCCTGAGCTTCTGCTTGACTGGAGGGCAATCTTCCCGCAACGGCAAGCGATGAACCACGATATCAGTGTCAAGTCCGGGCATATCCTCATATGACCAAGCAAAGACGTCACTATACTCTCGAAGCATCTCGACCAGTCTATGCTTGACATCATTCTGCAGCGCAGCCCCAACTCTGACATTTCTGACGAGCTCCTCAGAACCCAGATTTATGATCTCAATATCCTCCTCGTGAGGCAGAATAACCTTCTCCTCTTGTCTCAACAAGCGGGCCAATTCTTCCGGAAGGTCTTCGTCTTCATCAATCTCATCCTCAGCTTGATAGATCGGGCAATCAAAGTCGTAGTGAGCCGTAGAGGGTCCATTGTCGATGTCGTCTGTTGCGTGGATCCTGCAATAACAAGGGTTAAGTTTTAAAGCAGGAATATGCAGGTTAGCACGAACCTCGTTGCCATTTTGCTGTTTTTTCGAAATAAACACAAAATAGGAATAACAGAGAACACAATATTTGATTACGAAGAAAACGCCTTTTATTTATTAACAAAATGCATACACATAATCCAACAAGGCCCTGACAGTAAAACCACTATGCCCCGGGCAGGACATAGGGTTGTACAAAGATTGTAAAAAGCAAATCATTACTCTTCACTTGTCAGCTTGATAATCTCCTTGATGGTCCAATTGTGGAGGCGCTCGCCTGGCTTGCTCGGTTGAATCCAGGCGTCAAGATCGCAATCACTGTCTCCGCTGTCCTCGGACGTGGCGTTGATGCTCTCGAAAATTACTCCCCCTTGGTGAATAAGATCGGCCCTTTCCCACGAGACGAGCTGCCAGAAGAAGATGAAGCTTCAGCTCCAGGGGAATACCCCAATCCAAACCTATCCTGCTTGATTGGTATATCCAAGACATGCCCCCAGCCTGGGGTGGAACCGGCTTCGACAACGGCCCGAGCTTCCTTAAACGAGGAGAGGTTCAACTCTTGCTTCTCTGCGACGACAGGAGCCACCTCCTTCACCCTGACGGTTTCAAATGCCTGGCAAAGAGTCTCATGGATCTCACCATCCATTTCCACGCATTTAAAGGACGACAGGTGGCTTACCATGATGTCCTCCTCTCCACAGACTGTCACTATGCTGCCCCCAACAGCATATTTAAGCTTCTGATGCAGCGTGGACGTCACGGCACCGGCAGAATGGATCCATGGCCGACCTAAGAGGCAACTATAGGCGGGCATGATATCCATGATATAGAAAACCGCATTGAACGTCTCTGGACCAACCTAAATTGGCAGAGTCAATTCTCCGAAGACGTGGCGCTTGGTCCCATCAAAGGCTTTCACGACCAGATCACTGGGCGTGCATAGCAATCCACGGGTATCCAACTTCATCAGTGCCTTTTTTGGAAGCACGTTAAGCGAGGAACCCGTATCCACTAGGACATGTGACATAATCGTGCCTCTGCACTCTATTGAGACGTGCAAGGCGTTGTTGTGATCTCTTCCCTTGGGAGTCAGCTCTAGATCTGTGAATCCCAGCCCATTACCAGCATTAACATGGGCTACTACTTCCTCGAGTTGGTTTACTGATATCTCCTGCGGCACGTATGCAGCATTCAATACCTTCAGCAATGCATTGCGGTGCGCTTCAGAACACAGCAACAGGTTAAGAATCGAGATCTTCGACGGAGTCTGATGAAGATGATCTACAATTTTATAGTCACTCTTCTTGATTAGTCGCATGAACTCTTCAGCATCTTTAACCAGCAGGTCCTTCTCTGCCCCTTCAGGGACCTCCTCAACAGCTTTACCTTTACCCTTATCCACAGCGTCAGCCCGGACCACTTTCTCTGCTGCAGTCTCTGCTGGTGCGAACACTCTTCCGCTTCTAGTGATACCACTGACCTCAGTAAGATTCTGCATAGTTGACCCGAACGGCTCAAGCTCTATCTTCCGACCATTATAATAAACTTCGGCGCCATAATGCCATGGAACGGCATTGGTGCTCTCGAATGGGATTGGTCCGGCCCTGGTGATGGTGATAGTAGGCGGGCGAGGCGCAGAAATAGTAATAGGGTGGCGAGGAATGGTAATGGTAGCAACTTCGTCTGCCTGCTTTAGCACAACTTCCCCTGATGCACTCTCGACGCTCTGGCTGAATTGCAAAATACCCTCGGTCATCAGACTTTGGATACCTTCGATCAGCTGCTCACATCCGTCAGGAAGTGTAGCACAAGCCATACATAATTCTCCGCATCCAGGAAAGAAGCCCTTCTTTAGCAACTTAGCCTTGACAAAACTCAACGGCGTCTTCAAATCTTTGACATCAGTCAGCAAGTCCGAACTCTCCTCAGTGATAACAGCATTCACTCCGCCCCCCTTATGATGAGGCATTGGATTTTTGGTGACGTTGGGCACGCTGTCAGAAAAGTTGATAACCTTGGCGTCCACCAAGTCCTGGACTTTGTGCTTAAAAGCTTTACAATTCTCAATCGTATGGCCAGGTGCCCCAGTATGGAATTCACAAGTAGCACTAGCATCATACCCCGGTGGTGGCGCCCCTGTTAAGGGAGCCAACGTCCTCTTTTGAACTAATTGGAGCTGGAGCAACGTTTGCAAAAGCTGGGCATATGACATAGGTGGAGTATCAAAATGACGGCTTGCCAGGGGAGCCCGATTCTGATATCTTTTGTACCCCTGATTATTCTGCTGCTGAGGTTGCTGCTGCTGCGGCTGCGGTGGAGCAGCTGGAATGTTTATGCTAGCAATCTGAGGCTGAGGGCCCTTGCCCTTTCTCCTAGCATTAGTGACAGCACTGGCATCTCCCTCTCGACGCTTGCCGGTATAGGGTTTCTTGCTACCTCCTCCAGCTGAGGATGATTCGCCCTGAATTTTTCCGATCTTTATACCGTTCTCAACATGCTCGCCCAAAGTGATGAGAGCCGAGAATGTTCCAGACATGCCACTGACCAGCTTTTCATAATAGATTCCAGGAAGGGTAGCCACGAACATTTGCACCAGCTCACGCTCAACCATCGGTGGCTGAACCCGAGCAGCCAATTCACGCCACCGCTGGGCGTATTCTTTGAAGCTTTCATTGTTCCGCTGTGAGAGATTCTGAAGCTGAACTCGGTTGGGAGCCAAGTCGCTATTATATTGATAGTGGAGAACAAATGCTTCTGCAAGATCTTTCCAGGTGCGCACAGTAGCGGGCTCCAAACCCATATACCATTCGAGTGATGGACCAGAAAGACTATCCTGAAAGAAGTGCATCAGCAACTTCTCATCGTCAGAATAGGCGGACATCTTTCTATAATAAGATCGGAGGTGGACCCGGGGGCAAGTAGTACCCTTATACTTCTCGAAGGTAGGCACCTTGAACTTGTGAGGTACTTTAAAGTCAGCAATCAACCCTAGGTTGGACATGTCAACGCCCAATGTGTTCTGATTTTCTATGCTTCTCATCTTGTCTTCCAGCGCCTTGAACCTGAGTCGAGCTTCAGCATTCAACTCTGCTTCTACACCTCTCTGAGAGAATATATCATCCTGATGGTCCTCCAGCCACGGTTGAGGCACCACCAGATTTCCTGCACCAACATTGCCGTTGACCGGCCCTATGTTAACATTGGCTCCCAAACTACCATTGCCGACGCCAGCCGCGTTGAGCCCAATATTAGTCATCAGATTGCCGTTAGCGCTGCCGTTGCCCCCGGCGGCGGGAACAACGTTCTGTAGAGTATCCCCTGGAGGAGGAGTAGGCACGGCCCCTCCATGAAGTATGCCATTACTGTCAACCCTGGAGATCAGAGGTTGAACCAGAGTACGAAGCTGGTATTGACCATTCGCGACCACCTGCATCAGCTCCATAAAACGATCCATCCGCTCACGGAGTTCTTGAACATCTGACTGTACCTGGTCCATGATTCTCGTCTGATTAGCGCGAGTTGAGTAGCAGTGGATGAGTCTTTGATCAATCCTGGAGATCGAAAGCAACTCGGAACCTGAAAAACCTGAAGCAATAAAGGTTAGGAAAAGCAATAAGATATACACCATGCAAATATGCTTCATGCAGATGCATGCGTGTGTCTGTGTGCGTGGGAGATTTTTCCCGATCCTAGTGCCTTAGTGCCAGTGCTGATAATAATAAGAGGAAGAAGAAATCCGAGCCCAATCATGGAAACATCAATCTCATATATATATGGAAAGGCCTGTCGAGGCAGTACACAGTATCAGCGAGTACAAATCAACAGCATGACCTCAGCCAATAAGTCTGGTGATGGTCAGCATACATCAAAGATCGAAAACAACAGGGATATAACTAGTCAAGTACGGCCACGGGCGCGATACTCTGCTAATAACTCCTTTGTCTCCGAATGATCTGGCGAAGTGAGCAACCCCTCGACGAGTAGTTCCCTCTGCCTGATAGTATGCTGAAGCCCCTGAACTGAACTCTCCCAAGCGCCTTCGCCAAAGCAATCTTCCAGCTTCCGCTTCTTAGACTCAAACATCAGCTTGTGCTCCTTCAGGATAGCAATAGCTTTGTTGAGACGGGCTTCAGCGGAGTACCTACGGGAGGTCTCTTCATCAAACCTCCGCTCACTGTCCTTCACTTCGGTCTCTAGCTTAGAAATCTGCAGCGCCAGCTTGTCTTCTCGCTCCTTCCTGGTGGCCATGGAGGTCTTCCAATGCTGGTCGAACTTAGATATTCTCCGGTATGCTTCCTCCAAATGCAGCTTCTTCGTAGCTAGCACATCATTAGCAGCTCTGAAGTCTTGACCTAAGCGTTCCCGATCAGCAATCTGCTTTGCCAAGTCTGCACTCAGCTGGCTCACCGACTCTGTTTGCTTTTTGAGAGCATGCACGGCTTCGTTCCTCTCACTTTGCAGCTGAGCTAACTCCTTCTCTAATTCTGCATTTGCCCTCTTCAGTTCATCACGCTCGGCTAATACCTGGTTGTGCTGATGAATGGACACAGTGGTGGGCTCTTCGACTGGTGGAGGACTCTCTGGTCTGGCATGAGGGAATGGCATCCCTATAGCGCTGGCTCTGGATCTGATCCAATCTGAATAAGGAGGGTAAGCTTGGTTGTTGCTCTTCCCCAACAAAGGCTTTCCTCTCGTGCTGATATTGTTCCACGCATACTGAAGCTTGGACAACAAATCCCCCTCTAGAATACCCGTGAGGTACAGAGATTCCCGTACCTCTTCTCCCTTCGGTGGAGTCCTCAAAGCATATGCAAACTGACGAACTAGCAATGATGGGTTGTAGTTGATGCAACCCTTCCTACCTATCATAGGTACGTTAGGAAACCCACTACAACTGAAGATCATCTCGGTGCCTAACCTGCCTCTGTCAACGAACCAAACAATGTCTTCTGCCGACAAGCTCATCAGACGCTCAGGCCACTCAGCTGTGGCTGCAGACAAGACAGAAGAACCCCTCTTGGGCAAATGACTATCAAACCACTTGTACAACAACGGTACGCAGCATGAAACATTCTTCCCTCTTCGATTCTCATTCTTGTAGTGCACTGAATGGTAAACGTCTCCGATCAGAGTAGGGACTGGATTCCCTGAGGCAAAGATATAGAATGCATCAAAATCTACGAAATCAGGCATGCTGGGAAATAGGACAATGCCGTATATGCATAGAGCAAGGATGGCGTTGAAGGCGTCCCAACATTTGTCCTTAGCACACTATTGAGCCTTAGCTATCAGAAACTGCAGAGAGAACCCTGGGACCTTGTTCCAACTCGTCACTACTAACTGAGAAGCGCTCAAATGGAGTGAGGAAGCCAAACCAACCAGATCAGGTTCAGCCTCCATGTGGACAAAAGGCATCTGCCTTTTGATAGGCACACCTAGCATATCAGCATACTCTTCCAATGTCGGTGCGAGAATGAAGTCATGAAAAGTGAAACACCTCAAGGGAGGGTCATAGAACTGTAGAAGAGCATGTAACCCATTCAACTCGGACGTAGAAGGTTTGCAAACCAGACTAAGCAACCTGCCATAAGACTTCCTGAACCTATCCTTCACAGAACCCCCTGCCAGGGCTATCAAACCAGTCAGCTTCGACACGTCGGGGGTCGGGAACTTATACGCAACAGTCTTCCTGAGAGAGGCCATAATAACAGTAGGTGGCGGGGAATCCTGGATCGGGGAAACGGTACCTGCAACACAGACACACGTTAATGGAATGCAGATGAATGCGTAAACTAATGCAAAATGCAGGTATGCAATAATATATCCAGGTGGCTGCTGTGGAGATTCGGTATCAACAGCCGCTGATGAGAAGGAAACCCCGGTGTAAACCCACTGATCTGATCTGCTGAGAATAACCATCTGATAGGACCGATATCAAAATCCCATTCTGTCAAGAGTAAGTGACTAATAACAAGGACCCCGGGTGCAAGATCAAGGAACATCTGTTGAAGTCTTCAGACCCCAAATCAAAATCTGCCCTATCAAGAACAAACACACAGCCGCTGATGAGATCTTCAGACCTCACTCAAAATCTGCCCTATCAAGAACAAATAACATCTGCGGATGAGGTCTTCAGACCTCACTCAAAGTCTGCTCCATCCAGAACAAACCACTGATGATAATATACTGATCAAAGCCTGCTCTATCAAGAATAGACAAACACCCGATGATAAGATCCTCTGATCAAAAACCTCTTGCTCTATCAAGAACATGTCTGCAACTGAGAACCCAACATAACTGATTCACTGTCAAGAAAACCAGGTAGTCTGAAGGTCTAAGTTTCCTGCAATAAACCCATTCCCACTCACAGGTATGAACCTAGACTGACTCAAGGTACGGCATCCTATGCGTTCATCAGCGTCACAGACTTTCAAAACTGATGATACGATTCCCAGAAGGAGTGGCATCATCAAGTCCTGAAGAGGCCTCACTTAGCTGAATCACAAATGATCGGTCCCCAGAGTCGACAATCCACCAAACCAGCAACCGTCTCAACCCAAAGGGTTGAAAGTGAAGCCAACCGGATGAACCTCGTCTGAGCGTGGATTTCATGAGACACTAGTGCCTGCAAAGCAAGCACGCGCCCACTAATTTCCACTCTAAATCTATGGTGCACTCAAGCCTGGGTCTGGCTTCTCACTCAATCAGAACTCCCATCCCACAACAGCACAAATAATCATATTTTACTGAATACAAAATGTGGGAAATAAAGTGCGAGAAGTAAAAAATGCGATAAATAAACGCAACCCAACAAGCAAACACACAAACGATAGGATTGACTCGCAGGGAACCGTTGGAGTCCCCAGCAGAGTCGCCAGCTGCTGGGGATTACCCCAAACAGCAAGGAAAAAACCCGAGGCGAGACTCGAATAGGGAACCATCGCAGTCCCCAGCAGAGTCGCCAGCTGTCGCTTGCGCGAAAATAAGGTGTCGGCATGACAGAAGAGTCGCCACCTTTCGTTATTTATCCCTCAGAGCGGGAAAGGAAACGATCGGAAAAACCTGACGGAAAAGGGTAAGACAAGGTCATCGCAACCATTGTCTGGGTTCGGGAGTCGGTTACGCAAGGGGAAGGTATTAGCACCCCTCACGTCCGTCGTACTCGACGGGATCCTCGCTTGTTTGTTTACTTGGACGGGTTAGTTATAATCTATCTACCTATCAAGGCTGGCTGAAAAAAGAAAAGAAGATGACTCGGCAAAGCATCGCGCTTTATGCCTACGTATTCTCATCAGAGAATGAGAAATCAGAGTCAACGTAGTTCGGCTAACTACGGGGGAAAGGTTGCTCGCTAGGACGTCGCATCCTATGCCTACGTACTTTCATCTGGTATGAAAGATCAGAGCAAACGTAGTTTGGGAAACTACGGGTTATCTCCTAAAAGAAGTGTTTTTTATTGTGTTTACGATTTCGACCGCACTAGAGACTATGACCTGAGAGTGAATGCGTCGCATGTCACCCAAAGGGTACCATACTAAACATCCAGACTGTGGAAAAGAAACTATCCCACAATCCTTTCTCAGATAGCTTAAGGCTCGTAACGTACGAAAGAAATCATTCATGATTACTGTATCTTAAACTGCTTTGAGATGAGAAGAGAACAGGCCCAACTAGGAGGGAGACTATCAAGTCCTACTGTTATCATGCCATGGATTCATCCTATGGTTGAGGTTTGAACAGGGAACTCCTAGATGTTGTCATGCATAGGTTTCAACCTAAAAGTCTATCATCAAATCCTCATCAGAGGAAATGAGAGTCCTAAGGGATCATGTCAATGATACACCAAAACAGACAAAGCATCAGCTTTAAACAGTAAAATGCATGCAATGCAAGTGAGGGAGGAAATGTGTGTGGGGCTTCAACCTCCACAAGCTCATCTCAACCTCATGCCAGAATGGATAACAGTAATCATACTGAAATATAAACAATATGCTATCAAGCAAAAACAGTAAACTGTAATCGTACAGACAGGAGAAATGAAATGCTGTCAAGCAAAATAAACACATGGGCAAGGGAGCTGGGCTCTACCGAATACCCGCAAGCAAAGCCAAGCAATAACAATACAATCAGATGCACTCATGCTCTTAGACTGAACTTATTCTAAATGGGCTTAGTCTAATGCAACAGACAAATCAGACAAAACACACAATACATCAAAGAAAACAGAAGAAAGCCTCAGCTCCTCCAGCAGCAACCCAGTCTTCAGACTTCAGAGATCACTTGCTTTCCAGGTATCAACCCTACAGCATGAGTATCAACTCATCTTCTCCCTTGAGCTTCAGCTCCTTTGATCAGCTCTACCTTCAGGCTTCACTATCTTCAGGGATCTTCAGGCATCAATTTGATCTTCACAGAGTCTTCAGACTTCAATAATCTTCAAGGAATCATCCTCTTCAAAGCTTCAACTTCTATCTTTAATGGCTCAAATGCTCCAGCAAACAAGATTCAGTCAACAAGATGAGGTGAAGATGTTACAGTGCTCACTGGCTTCCAAAGGATGCCATTGAGGACTTAACATCAAAAGACATGCTCTCTCAAAGTTCTACCTTATGGGGCAAGGTCACTAATCCCTCCAAAGGAGAGAGGTGAATACCCTTAAGGGACTCTGTGTCATAGAGAAGAAAGGAGGTGAACAAAACACTCCTTGTTTATTGAACAAAGTATTCTATCTAGGGCTCTGCCTATGCACCTATAAACCTATAAACAAAACAACAAAAGCTATGCTAAACTCCTCTGCAAGGTCTTCAAAGCTTCCATGATTATCCACAAGGTCTTCAACTCAATCTTCAAATCTCACACACTCAAAAGAGAAGAAAAACAAACACAACAATACAACTTATGCCTTTAAGCAACACACCTACTATCCATACATTCAAAAATCAATGAAAAATACTAAAATACCATACAAATTCCTAATATAAATTCTAGGGGATCCTATTTAACTACCCTTAAGTCCCATATATTCCCCATAGGCTAACTTGTCCTAAAAACCCCAAAAATAAAATGTTGAAGTTCAAGTATACTACTTAAAACCCTAATTAGAGCACCTAAATGTCTAACAATCAAACTACATCAAATTTTAATCTACAAATCAAGAGATAAATCCTACATGAAACTAGGGTTCAATATCTAATTACACCAAAAAGAATGAATTAAAAAACCTAAGGGAAGGTCCTAAAACAATTCTTGCAAGATAAGGTATCAACTAAAAGAAAGAAAATGCACTATTTAAAAGAAAATACCACTAAAAATTCTACATTAAAAATAAAATCCTATTTTTATTTTTATATTTTTCTACACAAAATTATCTAAACATAGGAAAAAGAATGAGTAAAAAAGCATCATTTATCAATTACTTATGAATTTTTAAAGGTGGCAAAAATATTAAAAGAATTAAAAAGAATTCAAAATAATATAAAAGGGAGGGGGGTGGAAATAGTGAGTCAGATCAGTTCATTTCATTTGGGCCAGATGAAAGGGGGGGGGGTGCGGATATGAAAGAGGCCAAAGCCCAGACGCGTTGTTAAATGAAACGACTACGTTTCTCATTCAAATTTTCCCTCCGTTTTCTGGGCGAATGAGGGTCGTGCGATGAAGTCTTCAGTCAACGTATACCAGCCTGATCCAACGACATCCACGCGTCTTCAACCTTAAGACTAAAAACTAGGGTTTCGAACCTCCATGGAAGCCATGCATGCGTATACTTCAAGCTTTCTGTTCTCTCTCCACAAGCCATCATTCAACGCGATGTAAACACCAAAATTATTCAGAATTCCTCCCTCTACAAGACTGTAGCCATAGTATGCTTTGAAACTCACTGTAACTCCCAATCCGATCGTGACAGGTTCTTGGTTCACTTGAAATGCACTGCAATTCATCATCATAATTCTTGCTCCAACCTATACTAATCTAACCTACACATTATGGTGATCATTCTAAACCACAAAGCTAAGCTCATCATGCACTAACCTATGAGTTTCAGGTCCAAACAGTTTTAACACCCTGCTATGAATCATCACCAATTGGCACGAAACTAACCAGAAATGCTCCTCTATCATTCTACATCATGTCTAAACTAACAACCTAATGTAAAACTACCTAAATCAGGCTAAAGAAAGTAAATTGCACCTGAAGCAAAATCTTGGAGATGATGATGAAGCTCGTGGATCTAATGCTTTGGATGCTTGGATCTTGATCTACTATTGCTATACTCACTTCTGTTTGCAAAACCTTGATGAATCTTGCCTTGAATCTTGAGATCCACTTGAAGTTGCAACTTATGTCTTGATGAAGGAAGTGCACGAAACTGAACCAATTGCAATCCAAACTTGGCTGAATTCTACTCCATGATGATGATTGAATATGGTGAAATCAATCTTGATGATGATTGATGAAGGTTTTGTGAAATTGGGATCAAAATGCAATGGGAGAGAATGAGAGAATTTTGGGAAGTGCTTGCCAAAAAATGAGAATCCAACCCTTGCTCAATGTTCATTTCATGATTATATAGCACTCAATGGAAGTTTCCAGCACCATCTTACACTTTCCCTTGCATTCCAAGCTTGATCCAATTTGTTATGTTTCTTTAATCATAAGTAACCTTAAGTAACTTTTATTTTTTCCACTAAACTCAAAAATGTGCTTGAACCATTGTCTTTAAAATGGTTTTTCCAATCAAAATGATATATTGTATGACCCCATTTGGATTCCTAGATCTTCCAAACCAATTTCCAATTCCAACTTTTTAAACTTATATGCCATTTTTAGTTCATTTTTGACCAATCATGCAACTTCATGCTATGAGCTTTTCCAACAATTCATGACCTTCTTTCTAGACTTAAAATCACATTTTGAACAACTTTCATGTTTTGAGTTTTTCCATTTGAAGCTTGGAAGTAGGAGTTTTAGGTATTGGCTAAAATGACCTATAACTGACAAATGACCAAAATACCCCTGTCTTGTTCAAACCATAAGTTGAGTTCCACAAATCCTATCAAGGACTTCTACCACTCAAATTAAATCTAAGAAGATGCCCTTCAACATTCATGTTGACCAAGAGATCATAGGAATCATCCTACTAGGGCAAAAGTTGTCTGCAAGTTGGGTGACTTTCAAGGATCCAGATTCACACACCTCAACTGACCTGTAATTTGTCAAAACCATAACTTGAGCTCGGTAACTCCTATCAAGGACTTCCACCACTCAAATTAAAGCTAAGAACAAGCTCTACAACATTCATGTTTTGGGGAAGATGAGATATCAATCACATCTAGAGCTAAAATTTCCTGGAAGATAGGGATCAAATTAGGGTTTTTCCACTGACAATCCTCAGAAACCCTAACTCAAAACTTCTCAAACTCCTTAATCATGAGGAGTTGGTCTAGGAATCATCTCTATGCATCATTCCATGATCTCATGGCCCTTGGATTAAGTCTCAACCTTCTCCAAATTTTCAGCTATCCTAGGGTTGACCCAGTCAAAACCCTAATTCTACCATTCATGGTTGAATCTCCTGAATTCTTGCATAATGACCTCTCTGGGCTTCATGATGGCTTTCAAGGCATCTCATAGGCTTTCTCAAAACATCTAGTTCATTCTCAAAGTCTCAGAATCATCTGAGGGGCACCCACAACTCTCAAGCTATGAAGCACACAACCCTGGTTTCAATCCACTCTTCTGAGGATCTCTTGAACTCTCTGATGAAGGTATCAACTTTCAAACACTTGATAGATAAATAAATGTTGGTCAAATTTTGGGGTGCAACACACGTCATGGAGATTAGCAAGTGACGATGGTAAAGCAACACGATAGGCTACCTCCCCTATCTTCTGCAAAATCTGATAAGGACCAATAAAACGCGGCGTCAACTTACACGACTTCAATGCCCTACCAACACCAGTCATAGAAGTAACCCGAAGGAACACATGATCTCCCTCTTGAAATTCAAGTGGTTTCCTCCTCTTGTCATGATAACTCTTCTGACGACTCTGAGAAATCTTCATCTTCTCTTGAATCATCTTAATCTTATCGGTAGTCTGCTGGACTATCTCGGGTCCGACCACAGAACTCTTTCCAGATTCATACCAACACAATGGCGTCCTACACCGTCTACCGTATAATGCCTCGAACGATGCCATACCAATACTCGAATGAAAACTGTTGTTGTAAGTTAATTCAATCAAAGGTAAGTAGTCATCCCAAGCTCCTCCTTTCTCCAACAAACAAGCTCTCAAAAGATCCTCAAGTGATTGAATCGTCCTTTCAGTCTGACCATCGGTCTGCGGATGATAAGCTGAACTCAAACACAACTTCGTACCCAAAGCACTTTGCAAACTCTCCCAAAATCTCGAAGTAAACCTCAGATCTCTATCTGACACAATGCTAGACGGAATACCATGCAAACTGACAATCCTCTCAATGTACAGCTTTGCCAACCTCTCCAACGGGTAATCCATTCGCATAGGAATAAAGTGAGCAGATTTGGTCAATCTATCCACAATAACCCAAATAGCTTCAAAGTTATTTGGGGTCCTCGGTAAACCAGATACAAAATCCGTAGAAATGCTATCCCATTTCCACTCAGGAATAAACAATGGTTTCATCAAACCCGACGGTTTCTGATGTTCAATCTTTGACTTCTGGCAAGTCAAACAAGAATACATAAACTCGGCAATATCCTTCTTCATACGAGGCCACCAAAATACTTTCCTCAAATCTTGATACATCTTAGCAGCACCCGGATGAATACTCAATCCACTATGATGCCCTTCCTCAAGAATACTCTTCTTCAGCTCAACAACATCAGGAACACAAACTCTATCATGACACCTCATGATACCATTTTCATCAATCCGAAAATCACCACCCCGACCTTGATTGATCAAAGTCAACCGATCAACTAAACTCAAGTCAGATTTCTGTCCTTCTCGAATCTCGTCCAAAATACCACTAGTAAGCTTTAACATACCCAGCTTAACTCTGTAAGAAGTCTTCTCACATACCAAACGCAAATCACGAAATTGCTCAATCAATTCCAACTCTTTCACCATCATCATCGACATATGCAACGATTTCCTACTCAACGCATCAACTACCACATTCGCTTTACCCGGATGGTAATTCAAACCAAAATCAAAATCCTTCAGAAATTATAACCATCTCCTTTGCCTTGCATTCAATTCTTTTTGATCAAAAAGATACTTCAAACTCTTATGATCACTAAACACCTCAAATCTCGAACCAAACAAATAATGCCTCCAAAGTTTCAGCACAAATACAACAGCGGTCAACTCTAAATCATGCGTCGGATAATTCTTTTCATGCACTCTAAGTTGCCTCGAAGCATAAGCTACAACTTGTTTATCTTGCATCAACACACCTCCCAAACCCATCAAGGAAGCATCACAATACACCACAAACGGCTCTATCGGATTTGGCAAAATCAAAACGGGAGCTGTCGTCAATCTTCGCTTAAGCTCTTGGAAACTTCCTTCACACTTCGCATCCCACACAAAAGCTTGACTTTTCCTAGTCAACTGCGTCAACGGCAAAGATAACTTGGCAAATCCCTCAATGAATTTCCGATAATATCCCGCCAAACCAAGAAAACTTCTAATCTCAAAAACTGATTTCGGAGTCTCCCATTGTGATACCGCTTCAACCTTCGACGGATCAACTGTAATACCTCTACTCGAAATCACATGACCAAGGAAACTCACTTCTTTCAACCAAAATTCACACTTATAAATTTTAGCATACAACCGCTTCTCCTTCAATACAGATAACACAATCCTCAGATGCTTGGCATGTTCTTCTTCACTCTTCGAATAAACCAAAATATCATCAATGAAAACAACCACAAACTTGTCCAAATAAGGATGGAAAATCCTATTCATGTACTCCATAAATACACCTGGTGCATTAGTCACACCAAATGGCATCACAGAATACTCATAGTGTCCATACCTCGTTCTAAAAGCAGTCTTCTGAATATCTCCAGCCTTCACGCGAATCTGATGATACCCAAATCTCAAATCTATCTTACTGAACACACTCGAACCAACCAACTGATCCATCAAATCATCAATCCTTGGAAGTGGATACTTATTCTTGATAGTCACCTTGGTCAGTTGTCTGTAATCCACATAGAGTCTCATTGAACCTTCTTTCTTCTTAACCAACAACACTGGTGCACCCCACGGTGACACACTTGGACGAATAAACTTTTTCTCAAGTAGATCTTCAAGTTGACTCTTCAACTCTTTCAATTCCGATGCGGACATACGATATGGAGCCATCGATATCGGACTAGTTCCAGGAATTAAGTCGATCACAAACTCCATTTCTCGTTTCGGTGGTAAATCTATTATCTCCTCAGGAAAAACTTCCAGAAAGTCACGGACAATTGGTAAAGCATCAATCATTCCACTTTCACCAATGCTCACCGTTGCCATTAAAAAATACCTTAGCACCATCTTGCAGTGATTCCTCCACTTGCTTAGCAGTCATAAACAAATCTTCCTCCTCCTCAGGTTCAGGAAAAATAACTGTTTTGTCAAAACAGTTAATATAAACACGATTGAATTCCAACCAATTCATCCCAAGAATAACATCAAGTTGATCTAAGTGAAGACACACTAAATCAACTCCAAAGGCTTTACCAAAAATACTCAACGGACAACTCAAACACACATACAAGGTAGTTACCGAACCCATAGCAGGAGTATCAATAACCATACCTCCACTCATAACAGACAACTCAAGACTTAATCTCTTAACACAATCCAAAGAAATAAAAGAATGCGTAGCTCCAGTATCAATTATAGCGATCAAAGGTATACCATTAATGAAGCACGTACCTCGGATCAATCGATCATCATTAGCAGTCTCCGATCCTGATAGAGCAAACACATTCCCACTCCCTTGAGTCTTATTTGGCTTATCACACTTGGTACTAATGTGCCCTTGCTCACCACAGTTGTAGCAATTCACATTCACACCGCTTTTTCACTCTAGAGCTTTGTGGCCTGGCTTCCCACACTTAAAACATTTCTGCTCAACACTTTTGCACTCGGGAGCACGATGTCCCTCTTCACCGCATCTAAAACATCTCACCGGAGTGGGAACTCCTTCCTCACTTGGCTTCTTGCCGAAACCAGCTTTCTGTTTCCCCTTCTCTGCAGGAGTCACATACGGCTTTCCTCTAAATTGAACTTTTCCTCTCTTTTCACTTAAACTCTTGTAGTGGCTAGACCGAGCCCCGCTATCTTCATCATAAATTCTGCTCTTGTTCACCAGCTCAGAAAATCGCCTAATCTCTTGATAACCAACAACTTGCTTAATTTCCGGCCTCAAACCATTCACAAACTTAAGACACTTGGATCTCTCAGCATTAGCAGTGTTATAATAAGGACAAAACTTAATCAACTCCTCAAATCTCGCCGCATACTCGACTACAATTGAGTTACCCTGCTTCAACTCAAGGAACTCAATTTCCTTCTTTCCACGCACATCTTCTGGAAAATACTTCTCCAAAAATGTTTCCCTAAAAAGATCCCAAGTAATCACCATCTCATTCTTTTCAAACCTTTGGCGAGTATTACCCCACCAATCCTCGGCTTCTTCTTCGAGCACATGAGTGTCAAACTTCACCTTCTACGCATCTGAATAGTTCATAACTCGAAAGATCTTCTCTATAGCTTTCAACCAAACTTGTGCTTTATCAGGCTCATGGGTTCCCTTGAAAACTGGTGGATTATTCCTTTGAAACCTTCCCAAAGCACGAAACTCATCATCAGCATGGTTCCCAACATTCACACTGGCTTGAGGATTCTGCCCAATCGCTCCAGCCAACCTCATCAAAGCCTCCGCAATCGCTTTGTCATTCCTACCTGCAACCATAGTTCTTGATTTCCACAACAAACCTTCATTAGAACAACCATATTGATAGTGCTACACACACGTATCAAATGCAAATGGAGAAAAAACACATTAACAACTTGGTCAACAGACCGACCTGCTCTGATACCACTTAATGTAACACCCCCTTCTATACCTCCAAATAAACAAATAAATCACATGATAAAAATTTCATCAGAGTAAATTAAAATATGGTATAAAATAAGCATGTCACATCATTCACCAAAATAACATACATCGCCTGCTCTATAAAAGACATGCAACAGTGGGATAGTTCAACAGAGGAACTTGGTCCTTACACCCACATCTCAATATTTAGAAATAAGCGGAAGATTAAAACATTGAATTACTTCACATGTAATCATATAAATACATATCATTCAGTTTGTTCATCATATCATCCATGTTTACAAAACATTACCATTAGATACATACACAAAATGTATCTCAAAAGAATACTATACAGTCCTAACTACCCGGTGCTACATATCAGAGCATAACCGACCAAAAGAATGAAGCTAAACTTCACAAAAGACCTGCAACAACCTAATCTGCAATGCCTCATAGAGCATTATAAAACAGCAAAAGGGTGAGAAATATTATCATAATAATCAAGGCATATAATTATACATACATACATACATACATACATACATACATACATACGTACATACATACATACATACATACATACATACATACATACATACATACATACATACATACATACATACATACATACATAGAATACACATATTCCGTATTTCTCACCACAATTCATTCCAATCATCATATACATCACAACATATGTGTAACAAACATGGATAATCACCAAGCACATTTCATCATGTATACATCCATAATTCTCAATTCAATACTTCACGTACAAATATACTCTCATAAAACAAATACACATTAATTATGCAACTCAATGCAACTCATGCCATGTGGTACCAACAGTTGTTATCATTTTTTGGTTTTTACACATAAACCGGGTCAACCCTTCTAGACAGATAACAACAAAAGCCCATTCCCTAAGCTTTCAAACCCACCCTTCTAGGTTTGGGACAAGTCACTAGTCTCCACGAAACTAGCAAACATTGCCTCTTGACTAAATGATGCATATGCAATCATCCACCAATGCACTTAAGACCATCTCGCATCTTAATCCCATGCATTCAAATAATTCAACACTCAAGAATTATAACATGATTGTACACACAACATATTCATATATCATTAATATATTCATCAAGCAATGCATACATATTCACAGTATGTTCTCATGCATTCTATTCATACAATCTCATACAAACAATATGTATTCATAATTCAATCATACTCATCTTGCATTTTTAAATCAATTAAACAATGCACACATTTGTCAAAAGACCACATTTCACAATCAATTCATAATCTAGAATTCACACCTTACGGCTACCCACAACACAACATAATGTATCACAGCATAAACCTACGCCTTAAGATAAAGGGTTAATCATACTCGAATCGGAACAACCGACCTTGAATGGAAACTCCAAGAAAACACAATCTGTCATGCTCGCTACTCTGCCCGCTTAGCGAGCCACTAGCGAGTGCTCGCTACCTGTTCGCCCAGCGAACAAGCCCGCGAAGGCAAACAAAAGCTACTGACTTCGCTCGTCACCTTCTCGCTGCAGCGAAGCCCTAGCGAATCCTTCGCCACCTCACTCGCTACCAGCGAACCAGATCAAATGCATTCTGTCCACGTCTGGGACCTCTAGCTAACTTGTTCGCCTAGCGAGTTGCTAGCGAACGCTCGCGACCTGTTCGCCTAGCGAATGTACTAGCGAACGTCTGCGAACTCAGAAATCCTCATTGTCCAAAACTCCTAAACTCACCAAATCCACCCGATTCAATCCCAACTCATTCCCGCAGCCTTAGCCTAGCATTCCTAGACTAAACTTTACCACTTACTCTCATTTTTTACCGTTAAAACTCGGTTTCTATCGATTAAATCCACTTTTGCCCTAAAATGGAAGTTGTAGAAAACATCCAAAAATCTGACCCAAGAATACATAATCATATACATTGACAAGATAATGATATGTCACACCCTTACCTCGATTAAATCGATGCTTGAGAGTTGTTCTTGAGCTTTTCCAACTTTTCCTTCTTCTCCTTCTCTTTTCTCCTCTCTCTCCTTCTTCCTCTATTCTTTCTCTTATGTTTCTATCTTTCTCCTTTCTCTCCACTTTTCCTTTATATGTCTTTCCCTTCTAATTCTCTCCAACATCTATTAATTCATTTAGTTAAGCATACATTAATCAAACAATCCTCTTAAATCATTTAATTAATATAAATAATTAATTAGTGAAAATTGGGTTGTTACACAATGTATTGAGATCCATGTGACATGTTATTTGAGTACATTTTTTGCTCATCTGTTTCATGGTGAAAGTTTTGTTTTGTTAATACAAGCGGCAAAGCCGAGGCATTAGTTCAGTGGTGGATTCATTTTGGTTTAAGATTCATATTAATTTCAAATTAGAGATGGATTCATGTTTTGTTTGTCAAGAAAAGATTTGAGTCATTTCATCTTCAAATGGAGAAAGTCGAGAATATGGAAGTATTGATTCTCATTAGATGGTCAAGATTAATTGTCATAACATTTTAAGTCAAGAATCAAGGCTCCAGGCTTGTTATTAAGTCAAGAATTGTGAGATCAAATGTTGTTCAAATCAAGTTCGAGGTGCCAATATTACATGTTTAAATCCATTTGCACCCCAAAAATTCTACAAATATCTTGCTAATGATTTACTACCAAGAAAGTCCTTTCAAGGACCAAAGCCCATTAACTTTCATGTTGTCAAATACATCACAATTAAATAGCAAGTTTCTTTCATTTAACAAAGTTATTGAAGGCCCATATGTTTTAGGAAGATTGTACATAAAATCAGAACATTTGTTACAAGCATATTTTACAAAAAAGCCATTGACCAAATAGTATTAAGTTTATATTTGTTACAGGCATATATTACATATACCAAACCAGAGCTAATACATGATACGACGCCCCACATAAAGAAAATGCACTGCGGCCATGAGCCAACTTCCAGCTAAAAAACAAGACAATACCAACCTGTATTGGCTTCCACCCACGATGGATGATGCTAAGCCCAAGTTCCACGCACCCTCTACAACAGACCCGTACCACAAAGTTGCAGCATAAATTATGCTTGCGATAAAGCAAAATAGGGTCGCGCACCTCATTTTTTCCCCAACGACATTCCAAGCCAAAACACTATCAAATCCAGCTCAGATTCCCTCAATCCTTCCATATGTACCCCTGAAAAAAATCCTACAAAAGGGGGATTCAACAGTTACAATTGGGGGGGGGGGGGGGGCAGAACGATTCTCCTCCTTGAATCCTCTGTAATATGTAAATCACTCACAACCTCTAAATCTCACCTTCAATTGATTTCTTCGACCAGACCTGTAAATCCCCTTCGACAAACTAAAACCCATTCAAACTACAACCATCCATCTCAAATCACAAAATGGAATTGTAAACTAGAGAGACTAAGGAGAAGAGAGGTTCGACAACATAAAATCAAATTCGAACCTGGAAATCCAGCAAAGCCAGAGTGAATCGGGCTTGAGAGAAGATTGGATGGGTCGTGTTTGGATTGTTCTTTTTTCCCCTTTTCGATGGCCTCTTGAAAAGGATGGTTTCTGTCAATCGCGTTTACCTTGTCTCCTTCACGATTTACGTTTTGATTTTTGAAGGGAGGAAGGCGTGAGCGAGAGGGACGAGTGAAGAAGGTTGCAATTCATCGTGATTGTTGCGCTGTAGCTTTTTTCCCTTAATTTTAAAGCGAGTTTTCTTTTCTCATAGGGAATGAGGTTTGAATGCAATGATGAAGGACATGTAGTTTTTTTTCTTCTGAGCATTTGACCGTGTTTTTTAAGTATTGTTTTAAAAGGCCATGATGCGCTTAAGGGCCCATATGATTTCACATGGTTACCTTGTTGCCTTTATCCCACTACGTTTTTTGGAGGGGTGATGAGCATTTGGACCATATGATCCTCTCCCATTTTCAGTCACCACTCACTTAAGTTCTGCACCCCGGCTCCTTTGGTGTTTTATTGTTTTTTTTGCTATTTTAGTTTTAAGTATTTGTTTTTTGACGACGTTTTGTTAGCTTTCTCTGATAATTAATTTTGTTCATAATCTCTATTATTTATTTCGTTAAATATTTTATTATATTTTTCAAGATATTTTGGTTATTTACTAATTTATTCTTTTGTTTCTACTTTGTGTTTTTTTTTTGGGTCAATGACGAAAATATAGAAGTCTCCACTAGTCAAATTATTGATAAGTGGCGATGAAACCGAGACCATTTTATTTTTATTTTCATTCTCGCCCCGATTTTATTTTATTTTATCGATCAATGAAGTCTTTACATTTGTAAACGTCAATTTATCGAAGTCGATAACCTTCGCTATGTCAAATCTATGGAAAATGACCATTTTGGTCATTTTCTTTACTTTGGGATCACGATAGGCTACCTTTTATTAATCGACACAAGTTTATGATTAAGACGAGATCCCACCCTCTTTTGGTACGTGTGACATAATTACTTTGGAAAATGATCCTCAAGGACGTGACCTCCTATAGCTTGATCTTCGTCATAGATCGAGCTACGACGGTTTAGCGCTACATTTCGTCCCGGTTCAATTCAAATCAACTAACGACTGACTTTACTTTCTGTCAATATAATAATGTTTTACTTTTAGTCAATATCATCTTGATTTATATTATCTTGTTCATATACTTGTTGATATTCATCTCAATTATATTATTGTGAATATTATCTCGATTATATTGTTATATACCTTGCCATATTATTCATATTTTCATATTAATCATCTTGTACATATTCATATTAATAATCTCCTATTCATATTCAATTCAAAAACACTTAATGAATATCGAAACAATAAAAGCCTAAATTGGTGGACTGTTGGTTATTTGTCCGAGCAATGGACTATTGGACTTTGTCAGAAATCCTAGCTTGGAGTTTTGCCCGACTTTTACTCAAGGTATAGATAAGGACACTTCGCACACACACGGATTTCTCTTGGGCTACCTTACAACGAGACCATTTATTTCGTGCAATTTCGTGTAATTCACATGTATCCCTTTCCCATTTCGATGTATCCTTTCATATTGCTTTGATAGCGGTTTATCTTCTAGGAGCACCCATAGGGACTAGCATAGATTAAACTATTTTAACACTAATTCTCGATTCGTTATTGGGCCATTTTAAACATCCTCTGTAAGTCGAGTGCTCGTCCGCATTCGCCATCAACCTATCTCACAAACCTTCATGTTTCATCGTGGTTTCGATATTGGGGGCACCCTTAGAGACTATTATCATTTCTCACACTTGACCCTTGACTCGTCGTCAAGTCGGTTTCATATTTAAACCAAATTCCATTTCATCACGTTTTGCACGCAAATAATATAAGTCAAACCTTTGATCCAATTTCAAGTGGTATTTTAAACAAAGTTGAAAGTAGAGTGCCTTTTGCCTCGCAGTCCACCTCTTTTCGCAACGTATTCGATTCTGTCTTTTTCAAACGCTTTTCTTAAATAATTAATGAAAGAAGGAGATTCTTGGAGTATGGCATTCCTTGAATCTTTGAATGAATGGCTCTCGAGGCGCACACTCTAGGTTTTCGTTCATTCACCCTTTCGTCTTAAAACACGTAATCTTACTTAAACATATTTTGTAATCAAATCTACGAAAGAAGAATGTTCTTAGAGTCTGGAATTCCTCGAATCTTCGAACGGCTAACTCTCGAGGCACGTCCCTTGAGTTTTTATTAGTTCACTCTTTCGAGTTCAAGATGTTCAATAATTATCTTCAACCTTTTCTAACCAATTTTTGAAAGAACTGAGTTCTTGGAATCTCGCATTCCTTGAATTCTTGAGTGATAGCTCTCAAGGCACACCCATTGGGTTGCTTGTCAGTCAATCTTTTGTATCCAAACTCAAACTTAAAACTTATTCAACCCTAGTTCTTTTCGTGGTCGTTACCACGAACTATGGACGCTCTGATTCTTCATTCTCGTCTGAATGTAAGATACGTAGGCACAAGATTGTGATGATCTTGGAGAGCACACTTCTATCTTTCTCCATTATTCCATCCACAATTCTATCTATCTTCCGTCCCCCCCCCCCCCCCCATCTTTTCCCGTAGTCAAACTACGACGCTCTGATTTCTCATTCTCGTCCGAATGAGCATACGTAGGCACAAGGGCCCCAATCCTTGGCGAACACCCTATCCTATAACCATCCATTTCTCCTTAGCATCCTTATCCTGTTAACCTACCAATTCACATTTATCATTGAGAAGAAAATAAACAAGCTTAGATAACGCCCTCACAAAATAACCTAAGAGGTTCCCGTTGAGTACAACGGACATGAGGGGTGCTAATACCTTCCCCTTGCGTAACTGACTCCCAAACCCGGAACGTGGTTGCGACAACCTTGTTCCTATCCTTTCGTTCTAAGAGGTTTCTCGATATTTTCCTCTCCCGTTTATTTGGGATAAATAAAGTTCGGTGACAACTCTGTCGAACCGCATTTTGCGTCTTTAGCGCGAGGATCGTACGTTCTCAATTTATGTATTTTCCGAGGTGCGACAAGCAGCAACTATACAGTCAAAGAATGCAGGAATGATCTGATTTGCAATAACATATCAATGTCTTAAACAACGCAATCACTGATATAGTAAGGCTCTCCTTGCTTTTCTCAAGAATTAAATGAGAGGGGTGACAATTGTGTTTGTTTTCTAGATTTTTCGTCTTTGTATTTTGATGAAGAAAGGAAAATGGCCTTTCAATGGAAAATTGGGCTTTCTAGTACTGGACACAAAGAATAAGTGATCTTGGAGCCCTACTCTAAAACAGAGAGCTAATATGGCTGTTGTGGATGATTCTCCCACTCATTATTTCTACTTTTACCTCCTTGTTATCTATGATATATAAGAGGGGGTTCAATCTCCTTTACATTGTTTGAGGTTGAATTCTTGACGACTGCCAAGGTCGCCCATTCTTAAATTACATCCAATATCTAGGGTATTATTAGGGATTTAGGTATTTTGTGCCTCCAACTGAAGAACCCCCTAGTGTTGGGTACTTTTTCATTCTATAGTGTCATACCTACCCTTACAAGTGGTTGGGTGACCTTGTTTAGTCTCTTACAAAAAAAGCTAATGACGCCCCACTCAAATCATTACACAAACTATAAGGACAAGTTTATGAGGCTCATGGGGTGAGATGACGCTTTGATGGTAAAGAGTGGGATGACTAGATACCCCTTCTTTCCATTTTCCTAGGCGAGTAACTCAAAGATCAGTATTAGTTTTTCTCCTATCAATCTCGCCCCTCTCCTTAAGAAACGGTAGTTCAAGAATTGTCTGACATCAAGTTTATGTATTCTCGTACCTTTATTTTTGATTCATTGAAGCAAGAGAGATACTCCTACAGTGATTCTTATAGGCCTAGTTGAATGTTGGATAAACCAGTGGTGGTTAACTTCTTATGTCTGCTATGGAAAATTGATAAACCAATTTCTTCCCCAGATCTTGGTAGCTGGTGACAACGAGTTGGGGAAGGCCCATAAATAACCCTAAAGTTGTGTCTCTAAAGGTTTCAAATAGGATCTTACACTTCTGGGAGTCAAGTTTCTGAATGATGTCCATCTGACTGTTGATGGAGGATACATGTTCCTACGAGTCGCTGCGTCCGTCAAACTTTTCCAATGATGGCGGCTTAAAGTTCTCTAGGACGGATGCCTCCCATATCTCATACTATAAAGGGTTTGTATCTAATACCTCCAATTCGTCCACCATGTATGTCTCTTTTCGACATGGTAGGGTTTGGTTCTAGCGATGAAGGTCGTCTATATTAACATGCATCTATGGTTTAACACTTTCCTCACCATGAGATTATACTAGTCCCCCTTATCAACCAAGGGTATGTCTAGTCCCTTCATAATCCGTGAAGGAATTCACTATGTTAGATCTTTGTACAGCCTCACACCAAGACTTTCCTACAATCTTCTAACACAACACACCAAACCTATGATGGAATTTGAATCTTCCCAATTCAAAGGACCTTTTTAGAACAAAAAGAAAGTACATCATTTCCTATTTGCAAACACCTGTAAAAAGTATACACATTTTCTTTACAGACAATGTCACCACACACTTGGTGAATAATTTATAGCATGCAGGTAAAATGAGTACATACAAATTTTTATGCTTTCCAATTTCATAAAAATTTAATCTTCTATTTCAAATGAACAATTTAAGAATATGTAAACATTAAATTCTCAATGGTTTATGAAATATTTTCTTTGATGTATGAAAAATCACGCAGTAAATGTTTCTAAATCATTATGTAAGAACACTTGAAAAACAATAAGAATTGTTTGAAAAATATGATGAACGAGGTGTCTTGAAAATTTTGAAAAATTGTCTTTAAATACATCACAATATGCCTTTTTGAATGAGTGTAATGTTTGGAAAATATGCACGATTAATTGCAATGATTTGGAAAAGGTTTTGTGAACATGTGCAATGAAGAGGTATTGTGAGGTTTCAAATTTTTTACACAGCATCAGGAAGCAATCAATTGCATATATGGATCAATCAATTGTTTCAAGTTCAACATTCAAAAAATATGAAAATTTTGCAATAAGAAATCGGTTGTGGGGGATATTTTCAAGGAAATATGATACCCTACAATCAACTACTTCATATATAGCATCAACCGATTGGCACATAATGAAAATTCAATTTTGAAAGTCAGTAGCTACAAGCAATCGATTGCACCTTTTAAAAACTTGGTCTTTTTTCTTTTTAAATTATGTGCTTTTAATGACAATCATGCATAAATTTTTAAGAAACATAGGATGATTTAGATGAAAAGATTTTGAGCACCTAAAGCTTATATACATATGAATTGTCATTGTACCTTAATCTTTATGGTTCAATCCTTTGATTTCCAAGGCTTATGTAATCTTGATAGTTGATTCCAATCTTTTTTTTCTTTGGTTTTTCTTTATTGATAAGTTTTTTGTATTCATCAAAATTAAGCTAAGATAGATGATGAACATCTTCTTCACAAAAGTACAAATGTGTGAAACCCATAGTGATTAAGGGTTGTCATGGGCTTTAAAGTTTGTTCTGAGGTTGAGAGCTAGCTCGCATGGGGTGAGAAGCTTTGTATGTGTGTATTTTTTTGTCGTTGTTAGATTGTCCTTCTGTTTCAAAAGGAGGCTAACTCATCCATTACAAATTAAAAATTCATATTACAAATCAATGAATGCTTTAGGTGCATTGTAAGTGAATAATGTGTGTTATCCATGGTCACACTTATATAGGGTAGATAGTTTTAATTGTTATGACTATTCGGTGTGAAGTTGGTGAATGTAGAGTATGGATCAACAATTAAAATGAAAGGAAGGACATGTTTCTTGCAGTGTCTAGAAATGAAGATTCACGTGTATGTCAATGTGTAATGTTATATTATGAGTATCCTCAGCAAGGGCGCCCTTGCCCGAGTGTGATGTCATCTTAACGATATTCTCACAAGAATAGAGGGCTCATCCTCGTTACTGATGATGTGTGAAAAGTCATTAGTCAAAAGAGAGGGAGTCCACCACTACCTCAAAAGGAACAAATGGTCAACAACTTCCTCTAAGCATAAGGGAGAGGTTGTCGGCTCAAAAGGTTATCCAAATCCTAGACCCAAAAGCCTTTGTAAATACCTCTCCCAAAGGAGAGAAATGGGACATATCTTAACTATTGCATATCACACCCCACACACGCTTTTACATAAGCACACCATTCCATAACAAGGTCTCTCACCACACTTGAACAGTTCTTCAAATCCACCACAAAACACCACCGTATATAGTTTCTCGTCGTCATGGGTAAACCCTAATCACCATTACAACATAATATACTTACTAAGGTATTTGAGTCCCCTTATCTTTGCATGAGAAGCACACACAAATTGGATTGAATTTCAAATTAATTTTTTTTAATAGATCAAACTAAATTGAACCATAAACATATATTTTAATATTTAGTTATTATCATTAGTATGATATATTAAAGTAATTTTTTATATTTAATTTGTTAAATACTATTTATTAGTTTAATCTATTTATTTATTTTTAATATTTCATTTGTTTCAAATATAATAGATCATTTTTATCTTATAATTTAAATTTTTAACACACACACACACACACACACACACATATATATATATATATATATATATATATATATATATATATATATATATATATATATATATATATATATATATATATATATATATTCAAACCAATTATTTTATTTTTATTTTAATAATATTAATATTAGTAAAAATATAATATTATGTAATATGGGTATTGAAAATTTTATCCAAATTAAACAACATGATGATAAGCATGATATTGGAACGAATCATAATAAAAACATTTAATTAATCAGTTAAAGTTCAACCAAATTACTAGAGATGTCAATTACATTCGATAACAAAAGAATTTGTAGGAATTATTTGTTTTGAACTTCAAAATTGAAGATTTTTCGGCCCCAAAAACGAGAATGGAGAAAAAAGTTTTTTTAATAACACTTTAGGACGGGGATCGGAGAAGTACTCTCCACCTTGCAAATTCTCCAATCCCAACCATACTATTTAACTTTTATACATAATATATTATATAATATATAATTATATAATTTTGCATGTTTATGTTATAAAAAATTAATTAATATATTAGAAAATAAAGATTCTTGAATAATTCATTTTATTTTTATTTATGTTTTTTACTATCCAAGTATCTAATTCTAGAAAAATTTATCCAATATATAGTGTATACACCATCTCCTTCTTCATTCCTCATCTCTTACGTTCTCATCATCATCAAAACAACCACTCTTCTTTGGTTATTGTGCTTATGGTAATTACTTTTCAATTTCAATATACTTTAATTAACAATCTGATTTCTATTCAATAAATAAATTAGTGGTTATGTTTTCGTAACTACAAGTGATTTTGCATTATTTTTATTTTTGATTCAAAATATACTTTTATTTATAAAAAATACAAAATATATGTTTTTTTTAAAGAAAAAAATAACTAAATACTAGGTTTGATCAAAAAAATATATAAATTTTTTTATGATTCGATTTTGTGGATCTCCATTTTCTATGGAGATTTGTAGGGATGAGATGGAAAAATATATTTCTCCGAGATGTAGATTGGAGACAAAGATAAAAAAAACCATTAGGGGGCAGATTGGGGAATAGAGAAGCATCATTTGCAAATTCTCGACCCGTTGATATTTTTTTACAAATCACAAATAATTTTATGTTTAGAACAACTCATTTTTGCATTTAAATCAATTCAAAACCTACTGCGCACACTCATATTTACCATCATTTAAAATTTTAATAAAGAACAATAATTTGTGTACTTCATTTCATTAGTGCCTTTAGGTGTCTAGATTATTTGAGACTATCCTCAAATTTATTGCATATTAATGCTACTTTACTTATACAATGGCAGAAATATATATATATTTTATAGATGTTTTTATTTAAAAAATATGATATATCTCATTAGGGTGACAATGACCAAAACCAATTTGATTATAATTTGGAATTCGATACGATAATTAAATTGTTAAATTAGATTCATAAAACAAATAAAATGAACATGAAAAAAAACTAAGTTCATTATTAAATGAGTTGAAGTAATTTGATTATATATGAAAAAATTATATTATTTTAAAAATATACTTTAAATTTTAACACTATATTTTTTAATCCAACAATTTAATTAATAATTTATATTATTAATTAAATTGTTAGATTAAAAAAACATTTCTAAAAATAAGTATACAAATAAAATCTACATCATAAAAATTATGTTTTTTTAAGAAAATAATTAAAAATTAAAATATATTTTCTAATTTAAAACTTTCTTTAAATTAAAAGAATTAACTAAATATATATTTTAAATTTATTTTAATTTAAAAAAAATAATTTTAAAAAAACCTACTTCGTATATATAAGGACTTAGATTTAATTTACTTAGATTTAAGGATTAAATTATGTAATATTTATTAATTTATAATTTTTATTTTATTTTAATATTTTTATTTTACAAAAATATTAATTTAAAATATCAAATATATAAATAAAAAATAGACTTTAAAAAAATATCGTTTAAATTTGTGAAATAGACGAATTGAATCTATTAAGATGAATCTAATAAATTGAATCGATTTATTCGTGAATCTATAACGAAATGAATTTGAACTTAAAAAAAATTTGTGTCGAATTCAAATCGAAATTTGAGTTAAACTAAATTTTAATAAATCAAATCAACCGAAATAAGTTCGACTCGACTCTCCTCATTTTAAAATTTATATCCAATAGTTTGGAAAACAACATATATCTAGAAATATATCTGAAAATGATATTTATAATAAGGGTAATGTTAACTTGTGCCCTTGGGGCACATGTTAAGAACTAAATTAAAAAACATTGTTTTAGAAATTGTGTATAAATTTTAATTAAAATATAAAATTAATTTTTAAATTATTTTTTCCAATACAAATTTACTATAAGTGATTTTCTTAACATGTGCCCCAAGGGCACAAGTTAACGTTACCCTTATAATTGGGGAATCTAACTTCCACAGCAGAAGGTTAGTTGGCATTTAATTTACTACAACTTAAGTAAAGACCTATGGCGTACGCTGCATGATAACTAATTAAATAGAATTATTTATCTTTCATTTTCCAGCCATTTCCAACTATTTGTGTTACATACATTGTCAATAAAAATTCAATATATTATACTGCAACAACTGAAACTTATTCTGCTAAAAGTGAGCTAATTTACATCGATCAATTTTCGTCCTAAATTTTTTTTAATAACTATTTTGATAATCTATTTTTCATACAGTTAATTGTTTGCCTTCTTTTTATCTAATTTATCCTCCATCCTATATTTAATATATCGGTCTTTTCTTTATATGCACAAAGCACCTACATATATTTTTCACCATTTTCTCTACTATAAGCACTACACTAACATAAATTTAAAAATTGAATTTTCAATACTCTCCAAGTATGACAATTTCACATCAGATTCTAAAAGTGTGACAACATTGCGCTCTAAATAACCATAATGTAACTATAATTACTAGTTTAGCAGTATTGCTGTGTTATTTTGTAACATTCTGGTTTTGGTTTAGGTATGTCTTATGCCTACTGCTAATAAATTCCTTTGCTTGTTCAAATAAAAACACTATAATTACTAATAAATGCAAAATTGAACTCTCCCACAAAGTTAAAGCCTACATGTTTGTTATGGATGTTTGATGCACAAAAAAGGTTGATTTGTTGGTGGTTTTGTGTGGTCCATATAAGGCTGGTTTAGTATGGGTGAAATGTATGGTGATGAATTGTATCACAATATTGGTTTAAGGAGATCATTAGAATAAATAATGGATTTTATAACAAACTTTTCATCTCAATCAATAATTAGATGAGGTGTAATCTTTAAGTGCGTCACTTTTTCAAAAAATTAATAATAATAATGATAATAAAAAAAATTGGTTGAGCTAGCAATTAATGAAAAATAATTCCTTTAAGACACGCTTTGAGTAAATAAAGACTAATTTTATTTTGATTTTCTTTTTAACGGACAACTTTCTTTTTATTTTAGATTTTTATTTGCAACTGAAGAAAAAGTCTCCCTAAAATACACTTTATATCCCAACAAAGTCAATTTTTAATTTAATTTTAAAAAATAACATAATTTGTTTATTTTATTATTTAATAAAAGTTAAACAATTTATTTTCTTGGACATGCAGCCGAAGCGGGGAAGTCCTTCAGGGAGACACTTGGAATCTCAATAGAGACCATTTTTAATTTGATTTCTTTTTCAATTGGCGCGGTGTTTTTAATATTATTTTTAAATTTAAAAAAATAATCTATATTAACTTGATTGGTCAGATCAAATGATAGAAAAATCCTTTGTTTATTCTTTATGTTAGTTTTGCCAATTAATATGAAAACTATTTTTTTAATAAAAAATAAATTATATATTCCTTAGAAAAATCATGTCACACATATTTTTTTAAACATAATGCTTACTTTCATTTATCATTGTATTGTCAAATTTTTATTCACTTTTGTAAAAAGTCTAGACGAACTTCATCTTATACCTCTAGATTTCATCTTTTATTTTTCAAACTCTATTTTTTCACTAAACCGAAAGCAAAAACAATATATTCTTCCACAAGAAGTACTTGTTATCACTACTTTCATCAACGAGTTTCGAAACGCCATCATCTATTCTTCAACTCAAATGAAACAAAGAAAGTAACGAGGCAAGCTTATGAATCTTGAACGAAATTTGAAGTAACTCCATTGAACCACAGATGAAACTGATTCATATCTCTTCTTCATCGCATTTTTGGGACGTAAATGCTTTCTTCATGCATGTAACTTAACAATGTTAGTGCTTTTTGTTGTTGTTGTTGTTGTTGTTGTTATGTAACTGGTTTAATATTGTTGTGTTTGAGTCTGAAGGTTTAACGATTTTATGGAATTTGTTATCGTTGTGTTAGTAAAAGGTTTAATGATGTTGAGATTGAAGATTTATTGATTTAATGATGTTGAGATTGAAGATTTATTGATTTAATGTTGTTGTTATTGAAGATTTGATGTTTTTGTTAACTTATCAAAGTATTGATTTTTTTTTTAATGTTGTTTTTGTTGTTGGGTTTGAGTGTTGAACTATGTTAATAATATATATTGTTGTTGTTGTGTTAGTAAAATGTTTAATATTATTATTGTTGTTGTTGAAGGTTTAATATTGTTGTTGTTGTGTTAACTTATCAATGTATTGACATTTTTTTAATATGGTTTTTGTTGTTGAGATTGAAGGTTTAGCTATGTTCGTAATATATGTTGTTGCTATATTTGCGTTAGTAAAATATTTGATGTTGTTGTGATTGAAGGTTTAAAGATTTAATGTTATTGTTGTGGTTGTTGTTATTGAAGGTTTAATATTATTGTTGTGGTGTTAACTTATTAAAGTATTGACATTTTTTTTAATGTTGTTGAAGATTTTCATATGATTACATCTTAAATAATTTATTCACTATTTATTATTATTTTTAAATATATTGATAGATGATTTATTCACCACCCTTCCTACAATTGAGTACTTCTGCTCAGCAGAAGAAAATAAAAAATACTAAATATGCCACAATGATGACAGCATTAATAATATTCTGCAACACAAGCGTTAAGATACAAATCAATTTTGATATGCAAACTGATATGTGTTATGGTGAAAATACTTTGACCTTTAGAAGTTATGTGACATTACTTGGTCAAAACAAAGTTAGTATATTGATAAATGATTGGGATAAGGTAAATGGAGAATTTAAAATAAGTATATGGGTAAATTGTTTATCACTTCTAAAAAGGTTTTCACAAAGCAACTTAATTATGAAATTTTCTTCCTACCGACTCAACATTGTAAAACGTGTGTGAGAGCATATAATGAAAGTGCATGACATTTCAGCTCAATTTAAGAAACTTGAGTTTGATATGTTTGAGTCATTTATAGTCCACTACATTTTGAATTCCCTTCCACAAGTATAGGGAATTCAATATTTCACATAGCATGAATAAGAGAAAATGGTTGAACAATGAATTGATGATCATGTGTGTTCATGAAGAAGAAAGGCTTATGATGGATCAGGGTGAATGTGCATTGTTGACAATCATTCGCTGAAAGAACAAAGCTATCAAAACTAATCATTCTTAAGTCAACCAAAAGAGAAAATACAAAATATGACCTCAATGTATTACTAAGAAAGAACTAAAGTGTTTTTGTAAGAAGGAAGGACACATTGTCGCATCGCTGCGAAGAGGGCCCGGCAAAGACAGAAGAGTCGCCACCGTTCGTTATTTATCCCAAAGAGAGGGAAAGGAAACGATCAGAGAAAACCTTCGAAAAAGGGAAAAGACAGGTCATTGCAACCAAATCTTGGGTTCGGGAGTCGGTTACGCAAGGGGAGGGTATGAGCACCCCTCACGTCCGTTGTACTCAACGGGATCCACGCTTGTTGTCTAATCTATGGGTGTTAATCTATCAAAAGGCTTGTTCATAGGGACAAAAGAAAAGAAAAGAGAGTCGATAGAGCATCGCCGCTCTATGCCTACATACTCCCTCGTGCAATGGGAAAGTCAGAGTCAACGTAGTTCGAGAAACTACGGGTGAAGGTGGGGGAAAGGTTGCTCGCCAAGACATCGCCATCTTGTATCTACGTATCCTCATCTGGTATGAGAAATCAGAGCAAACGTAGTTCGGGCTGACATGACCATAGATTGGTTCAAGTGTTTTAACTGAGTAGGGTTAAATAATGGTTCCAACAGTTAGGGACAATGTCTGTTTGCGGTAGAGCCAAGACTTAAAACACTCTTTCTGAAAATGATTTTCCAAACAATTTATCCCGAAGAATAAAAATGTTTGATGTTTTTGTTTTGTGTTTTTTATGAAGAAGTGAATTGAGTTAAGATTTGTAACTCATGTTGCACTAAATACTATGACTTGAGAGTGAATGCATCGCATATCGCCCAAAGGGCATACGCTAAACACTCTAGACAGATTGAGAGGAGGCCCCCCAACTATCATTCCTCAAGTACTTAAGGCTCATAGCGTACAACACTTATTATCCTTTATTAGGTGTTTTGAGATGTTAGGAGATGAGAAGAGAATGCATAACTAAGGGGAAACGGAACCCTAATGTTGTCATGCAAGATACTCCTAATGTTGGGATTAAGAGGGAAGAAACTATCATAATGTTATTATACAAAGGATTGAACATCTAATGTCTCTCCTACTCCCATCTTAAACAGAGGGGACTAGGAATCCTAAGGGAGCATGGCAAAAGAACCAAGTAAACACAAGATAGTTCAATCACAGATGAAATGAAAGAAAGAGAAGAAGTTGACTTAAACAAGTCAAGAAGAAAATGCAAACATGATATGCAATGATCAAAGATGAAACACAAACAAATAAATCAAGACAAAATGACTTAAACAAGTCAAAGAAAAAGTGAGATGAAATGGGAGAAGTTACAACTCCTACAACCATTCAAACATCAGTCACTTACACCAAAAGGTAAACAACAATGCACAAGCAAAGATCATGATCAAAGTGTAGATGGGAGAAATAAGCCTGGGCAGCAAGCTCATGAAAAGTATCTCAACCAACCATTACAAAATGATCATGCAAAAGAGATAAGCCAACAAGTGCAAGAAAGTGGCTAATTATCCAAGACAAACTCAAAGTGTAAATGTGAACACCAAATCATCTTGAATAAGAGCCAAACCACATGGGCAGAAGTGAAAACATAAGAGAAAAGGCCAAATCAAGAAGGAAAATTAAAGCACAAACAAGTAGCAAGTCAAGGCAAGAGGAAAGAACCAAAGTTCAATTCATGTTCAACACTTAAAGTCAAGTGGAATGCCTTAACTTCCAAGTAACTTGTGAAACAAGTTATAGAAACGTAATGACCTAAAACAATTAAGACTAACACCTTAATCATATCAAGAATGAGTATCAAGGCTCATAGGGTGCATATGGGATCCATCAAAGTCATTTCCCAAAGGAACTAGGTCAAGCTAGTTTGTATGAACACTTCCTAAGATGACTTGACTTGTAAGCTTCACCAAAAATAGGAAAAAAAATGTTCAATAAATCTCAAATAAAATGCACAAATTAAACAAGTTCAATGGCAAACAGAAGCCGAAGTTTCAAAGTGAAACTCACCTCAAGGCATCACTAAACAATTCCATTGTTAAAGGTGTTCCACCTTATCGAGGGACAAGAAAAGTCAAAGCAAATTCAAACAAAAATGATCAACCTTGAACCCAAAATCAGCCTCAAAGGTACCTTAATCCATCCTCTAAATGGAGAAGAAACCACCTTCATTGGTGATGTGAATTGGTGGTTCAATTGTTGATGATCAAATAAGAACAATACTAAAAACACCTCAATTTGCAAAATTATAAAAAAATGCAAAAGTAAAATAAAATCAGAAACAAAAATTATGAAAAATTAAATAAGGTTTTGGAATGTTTGAAAATAATTTTTATTTAATTTTTGGACAATTGGAGGTATTTTTAATAATTGAAAACCAAAATACAAAATAAAAATGGAAAATAAAATAAGAGGAATGGAATAGGGGTGCAAAAGTAAAAACAGAAATAACTGGAGCACGTTCAAAATGAAATGGGCTCAGAAAAGCAAGGATGGGGATAGCACTTAGGGCCCAATCAAACCCAAAGACTCATGATTAATGAAACGCAGCGTTTCATTAATCCTAGGTGGAGTCAGCATGCCAAATAATCCAGGTCAAGCCAATCAAACACACACACGCCAGCCAGGTCAAACATTCAAACATGCCAAGTCAGATCTGACTGGAAATGAACCAGGCGCTGGAGCTAGGGCTCCGGTCGTCTTCTCCGGCGAGCCTGCCGGAGCTCAGAGGAAAAACCTCCATAAAATGGAGAATTCTTGTATGGTTTGAAAGCTCTTCTCACAAGGAATCCAAATCCAACATCTAAATTGCAAAAAGGTTCATGCATAATGAGAATCTAAGGTTTGAAATTCAAACAACACATTCTGAAATGGCATTAAACAAGTATGAAATCACATCAAACATTGCCTATGGAACATAGGTCTTCAAATGCACCCAAAATGAAGCCTATTAGATGCCTAGCATGAGAGAAAAAGGTTGGAGAACTTACTGAGCAGAGCCGCTCTGTTGGCTCTTGAAATGATGAGCAACCTTCTGTTTCAAGCCTCTAATCCCTTCCTTGATCCTTTTTGAAGATGATGTGAGCAAAATCTTTGAAGAAATCTCCAGAAAATGGTCAATTCGAAGAAGGAAAAGTTTGATGAAATTTGGAGTGATTCTCTCTTCTCACACGCAGCTAGCCAAAAATCTGATGTTAAGGCAAAGTTTGAGCTCTTATATGAGGGCTTAGTTGACTTCATGTAGGCCCATAGTAATTGTTTCAATTGATTTTAAAATTTGGCAATAAAAATTACTTTTCATGCACACACACAGGTTGGCCATGTACACATCCTTTTGGGTCAGCATTCAATCAAGTATATGGTATGGAAGTGAATGGGATTAAATTTAGCTTTGTACACATTCCATATATCAAGTTTCAATCCAAAACATTTTAAGGAAGAAACTTGAAAATGAGGCATTTCATGTCATTTTATGTTGGCCCGTTTATGGTAAACTTCTCTTGTGTCCTAAAGGTGTGAAATAGGTTCAAATGTCGGACAAAATAAGACCTATAATGTACCAAATTCATGTTATGACCAAAAGTCCAAATTTCACCTTAAAAGTCTTCCATATGGCCATGTAATTCCACAATTCAAATGAATTTTTAGTTCCATGATTTAAATAAGACTCTTAGGTACAATTTTCATGTTGGTTGGAAATGCATTTGAGGTACATAAGTTCATGAAAATGGTCATTGAAAGAAATGACTTATAATGAAACCTTCCCAAAATACCCTTGCCTTGTCAAGACCATAAAATGAGTTCCACACATGAGAAAGAGGACTTCTAGGACTTTTTGGAAAGATAAGGTCATACGGAACAACTTTCATGATCAACTAAAGTTGAGGGGGAACTTGCTTCTAGATAAAAAATGCTTTGGAAGTGAGTTGACTTTTTGTTGACCAAAATTCCATTCATCTGAGACCCCTAACTTGTTGGCATCATAACTTGAGATGTACAAACCCAATGGATGAGTTCTTCTAATCAAACGAAAGCTAAGAACATTCTCTACAATTCTCATGTTTTCATGAAAATGAGATTGAGCTTGCAACATAGGTAAAAATGGCTTTGAAGTTGGGCACTAAAGAAGGAGATTTTACACTGAAATCATCTGAAACCCTAATTTAGTAACTTCTTCCACTCTTGATTCCTCTTGATTTGATCTCATCATAACATCTCAAATTCTCTAAGGTGACTTCCCTTGGCTTGTGTGACTTGAAAACCAGTTTGGAAACCTCTCAAGTCCACAGTTGACCTTGAGTTGACCAGATGAAACCCTAATTCCAAGTCATTTGATTGTGGCTCTTGCAGATGAGTTTAATGATTACACAAACTCCACAATGACCCTTAAGGTACTCAATGAGCTTATAAACCATGTCTTCTTCAAGATAAAGACCTCATGCACCCTTGATGACCCTCTGATGGTCTCCAAGATAGAAGGTAACAACCTGACACTAATCTCTCGTTTCAAGGAGCTTTGGCCCTTCCATGATGATGGTAAACACATGATGCCTTGCACAAATACCTCTTGCTTGAGCTTGAAACCAAAGAGACCCTCCTCTTGAATGGCACAATACACCTCTTGATCCCCTGTAGAGAACAATGTTATGCAAATGTAAAATGCTAACATGAAATGAAACACAAACCAAGTTAAGAAGAAAAGGCTGGTCAAATTTTGGGGTACAACAGCTGCCCCTTTCAAACGACTTGGACCTGAAGGGATGAAAAACAAACGACTTTTAGACTTTCAAGGTAAAAGACAGTTGAATACCAAAGAACCAGGAAATTTTCCAACCGTAACCAATATACTCTGTTGGGGAAAATGTGATAAGATGAACGCATCCATCAAAGACATCATTCTGCTGGGGTCTGGATACCACACAGGCAAGACAAATCATTGGTCGGGGTCTGGATACGACACATGCCAATAAAACCAAATGGTGTGAGCCGGGATCTGGATACCACGCGAGCAAATAGATAAACCATTACAAGCCAGGGTCTAAATACCTCACATGCTAACGGAAAAACTTGATGTTAGCCGGGGTCTGGATACCACACAGGCTAAATGAATGAACCGGTGAGAGCCGAGGTCTGGATACCGCACGGGCTACAGGAATAAACCGGTGAGAGCCGGGGTCTGGATACCACGCGAGCAATAGAAATAAACCGGTGGGAGTCGGGGTCTAGATACCACACGAGCTACAGAAATAAACTGGTGGGAGCCGGGGTCTGGATACCACACAAGCTACAGAAATAAACAGGTGAGAGCTAGGGTCTGGATACCACACGGGCTAAAGGGAATATACCGATGTAAGCTGGGGTCTGGATACCACACGGGCTAAAGGGAATATACCGATGTAAGCTGGGGTCTGGATACCATACAGGCAAAAGAAATCAACCGATAAAAGTCGGGGTCTAAATACCACACAGGCTAAAGAAATTAACCAATAAAAGTCGGGGTCTGAATACCACACAGGCTAAAGAAATAAACCGGTGGGAGCCGGGTTCTGAGTACCGCACGGGCTAAAGGGAATAAACCGGTGAGAGTCGGGGTCTGGATACGGCACGGGCTAAAGGGAATAAACCGGTAAGAGCCGGAGTCTGGATACCACGCAGGCTAAAAAGATAAACCATCGCCTGTTGGAGATACACCTGAAAGCAAGAGGTAACAACCTGCCTTATGTTTCAAATGCACATGTTTGAAAATGGCGTAATGCTCCATACGAAATGGAAATGCTACACATTTAGGAGGATGCTATGCACAAAATACAAATGCAAAGGAAACACTCCATCAAAATAAATGCTGAAGAGAAAGAGCCAACTCCGCTGGGAACAATCGGGTGCCAAGTACAATTGGACTTATTGTAACCCGGTGAACTGACTTTAAACAATGTTGCGGATAGCAAGAGTCGCCACCGACTTTTATTTTATCCATAAGGAAAGGTTATAAAAGAACAGGAAAGACCTTAGAGAATATTTTGGGTCCGGGGGGTAGGTTATGAAAAGGGAAGGTATTAGCATCCTTTTCATCCATGGTTATCCATGGGCTCTTAGGTACTTAAGCTCACTTTTGAATTGTTTTGAAATTGTAGTGTGTGAATAGAAAATTTTCAGAATAGTTAATAAATAATCCATGTAAGGATGTGTTAAGAACTTGTTTGAAAACTTGTTGAAAATTTGTTTAAGTGCGAAACAGTTTTGAAGTGAGCAAGCACCTAGGAGTAACCTACCCTAATGTTTAAAGGTCTTTCTTATTCTTCATTCTTTCCTTTAGTAAGACTATCCCTACTATAATGGAGTAGGTAGTCCTTACTTTGGATGTTAAGGGACATGTGAGGGACAATTTGACTTTGAAGGCCATTGTGGGATGTAATAAGCACATATAAGGGACCATCATCATTTTTCGAAAGGGACTCGATTCGTAAAGGCAACCATAAGGGACTTTGATGATTTTTCTATTTGAGGGACTTGCTTTATACACCCCACTTAACCATTATTCGTAGGCAACTTGAGGGATATCCTTAGGAAGTAAGACGGCGATTAAAATCGACTTACGTGTGTGACGTGTTTATTTTAATTATCTTTATTTAAAAGTGATCTAAATTTATTTTAATATTACATACATGTTGTTACACTCCCTAATTACTAACCATAATAATAATTAAATAATTAAACAACTTTACATCCAAGAAACAATTACAAAATAATAAGCAAAATAATTAAATAGCAAAGATAAATAAAATATAAATAAGCAATAATAAATAATAAAGGGGGTTAGTAAGCAATATTTAACAAAATAATAAGCATGATTAGAATATAAATGGGTTAGTAAATAAGAATAAACAAAATTAATCCAAATATTATAATAATAAGAAATTGACAATTTTTTAATATAATCAACTAAAAAAACAAATATGAATAAACAATTGTTTTAATTTACAAATTATTAAATTATATTTTAATCATGAAGTTACTACAAAAAATCTAATTATTATAAGCACAATTATTTATAAACTAAAGTTATGTAAAAAAATGTTTATAAGTATATTTACAAAAATTTGTAAGAATTATAGTAAACATACATATATAATAATTATATTAGAAAATAACATTAAAAAAAATAGGATTAGATTTGTATTAAAAAAATATTTTTAGAGTTTTATGAAATTAGGGTTTATATGAGAAATAAATTTTTAGGGTTTATATAAAAAAAAATAGGATTTAGTTATATACAAAAATTTTCTAATTTATACATATTACAATTTAGACATAAAATATAGAAACAAAATTTGTGAAAAAAACATATTTTTTAAAATTAAAGAAAACAGACATATTTTATTATTATTTATTTATTATTGAGAAATATACATAATATATTTAATTTTTAATATTATAATATTTAAATCAAATAAAAGGAAAGAAAAAAAAGCGGAAACTTACCTGGCTGGGGTTTGAACCCAGGCCAGCTCGATTTCCAGGAAGCACAACAACCATCAGGCTAAGCATACAATTGTGAAATATATCCAGGAACAATTCATATTATTTTTTTAATAGAATTTGAATTTGAAAACAGGCGCGAACTGGCCTTCTTCTTCCTCCCATTACCTGCGGATTTTGCAACGTTTTCTCCTACGAATATTGTTACGAGTTCTTCCACCCTGCGAAACACAAACTTCATCCAAACGGCAAAATTTCACAAAATTGATTGCACCATTGTATTGCTACTGAGTTTTTCAATCGTCCTATGTTTTTCAAATCCATTTATCATTTGAAAATCGTGAAACCCTAAAGAGGGCCGAAAACCCTAATCATGGTGAATTCTTGTTCCTGCAATGAAAATCCAATTGAACCACCCAGAATCGTTCTAGAGTTCATTCTAAACATCCTACAACAATCAAAAACAGTTTAAACATGATAAATCAATGGATTCGAAAACAAAATATTCAAGGTCAAGATGAACTCGGGTTGAGCAATTGGGTGTGTATATGATGCATATGGATGATGATTTATGATCAGAAGAGTCCAAGGAAGCTTGCTATGTCCTCCAAATACCTTGCAATGCTCTGAATTTGAGAACCCGAATATGAATTTTTGAAAATTTTTTGTGCTTTTGATCTTACCTTTAGGCTGCTGCAAATTCGTGTCTAGGGTTATGTTTGTGCTTAGTATATATGTGTGATGGATTTAGGTCAGAAACATTGATGTGTTGTGTGGATATTTGATCCAAAAAATATTCAAAAAGATCATTGTATAAATTTCAAATATTTGATCATGAGTGCTTGCTATTTTGGGAGAGATCACATGATTTCCTTCTCATTCTAATTCAATCAATGATTATGAATTTCTAGAAACAAAATCTTCACCCAAAAATAGATTTTTATATTTTTTATTTATTAAAAATGATTTTTATGAATTAAATCAATAATAAATAAATAAAAAATAATAAAAATGATGAATTTTGGTCAATTGGGTCGTGCACCATGTTATGAGATGGATTGGGTCATAAATTAGGCAGCCCATTTGGAAAGAAATACTTCTAAGCCTCCATTTTCAATATAAATCATCACAAAATTGTCCAACTTTGCAAGGACACATCCCCCTCAATTTTAAAGGTATGAGGGTGTTCTTGGACTTTTTGGAAAGCTTGAAGAGTCCTCTAAACAACCCCATTGGTTTCAGGTCCATATCATTTACCAATCTCAAGTTATGCCCTTTTGAAGTTGTTGACTTTTTGTTGACTTTTGAAATGACCTATAATGTCTTAGATCATATCTTTCAAATGAAGCATTTTTGGGCTTAACCTTCAACATCAAAGTTGTATAGAATTCAATTTCCTTCAAAATGAGCTTTGGATGGAGACTTGGTGATGAAGCATGTGAAAGTTATGGCTGGTCAAAGTTCAGTTGACTTTTACTGAGGAAACCCTAATTTAGAAACTCCTGATTATTGATGATCTGGAATCTCCTTGATGAACCATGATCAACCCTTGATCAAATGATGAATTTTACTTCATATACTTGATGTTGGCAAAAAATCATGAAATTTGACTTTGGTTTGACCACAGTTGACCTCAGTTTGACTTTTTAACTGCATTGACTGATTTTGACTTATCTGATCATCTGACTGAGCAAACTTTTGAGAAAAGTCTTGAAACTTGACATGGGGGTTCTTATACACATATAAGATGTTATGAAACTCACTTGAGGTATTGGAAGTCCATTTAGCCTGATTAAAGTCAAAACCCTAGTTATGGATGCCCTGCTTAGGAGGTGCATTGTCTGAGGGAATTGTCAACTTCTTTGACCAATTGTGAACTATGTGAACCTTGTGAATCTTCAAGAAGCAACCTATGGACTTCATGAACCTCATGAAAGGTATTTAAAGCACTGTGGGCCTTGTGAACCTTGTGACCCTTCATAAATTAGCTTGTGGACTTTATGAACTTCATGAAAGGTTATGCAAGTTGTTGGAGAACTTGTGAACCTTGTGAATCTTCTTAGAACACAAAGTCTTGTATTGTGAGGGCAAATTTTGGGGTGCAACAGCTGCCCCTGTTCAATTTTCTGAAACCTGAGGGGTTAGATTGGTATATTTGCCAGTCGTAACCTGGAAGGTTGAAGGGGATTGAACACAAAAGCCCAAAAATTTGCACTCACCAGTGCATGGAGTGATATTGATGGTTGGTTGAACATGATTGAGTGGGCTTAAAGATGCCACTAGGGGAAAGTTCTTCAGTAGTATAATGAGAACTGTCAGGAGTCTGGAGTAATACTGATGTAACAGCATGTCTTCATGAGGATAGAGCAATCAATAACGATAACCCTAAAGCAGTCTTGAAGTGATAAATCTGACCTCAGGAGGATAGAGCAATCAATAGCTCTAAAGCAGTCTTGAAGTAATAATGGCTTCAGGAGGATAGAGCAATCAATAGCTCTAAAGCAGTCTTGAAGTAATAGAATGGCTTCAGGAGGATAGAGCAATCAATAGCTCTAAAGCAGTCTTGAAGTAATGATTTCAGGAGGATAGAGCAATGAATAGCTCTAAAGCAGTCTTGAAATAATAACGTGATATGTCTTCAGGATAGAGCAATCAATAGCTCTAAAGCAGTCTTGAAGTAATGATTTCAGGAGGATAGAGCAATGAATACTCTAAAGCAGTCTTGAAATAATAATGTAATTCCAGGAGGATAGAGCAATGAATACTCTAAAGCAGTCTTGAAATAATAATGATGGTTTTAGGAGGATAGAGCAATCAGTAGCTCTAAAGCAGTCTTGAAGTCATGAGATGTTCTCAGGAGGATAAAGTAACCCTGAAGCTACAATAAAGCAGTCCCAAAGTAATAAGAAGCTCATCAGGAGGATAAAGTAACCATGAGGTTACAATAAAGCAGTCCCAAAGATCATAAGCTTGTTTGTTGGATAATTAACTTGAAAACAAGGTAGCATTCTGTATAACAACATTAGTTTATGCTTTATGTATGCATGTATGACATGATGCACTTAGGTAATGTACTATAGACATATATGTTATGGTATGATGTAAATGATGTATGTATGATATGACACTGCTGGAAGTGTCTGGATATCCTTGTATAACAACTGCTGGCCAAGGAAAATAAATCCCGATTCGTTGTTGAAGAATATATAACCCTCCGTCTGCTGGGGATAACAAGGTATAGATAACCTCCCGTTGTTGGGGATAACAAGGTATAGATAACCTCCCGTTGTTGGGGATAGTAGGGTATAGATAACCTTCGTTTTCGTTTGATAGTAGGATAAGTATAACATCCCGTCTTCGTTCATCGTGCCCTTATTGGAAAGTAATTTCCCGTATATCCGTATGAGGATAAAAGAGATGGATATAAATTCCAGGGGAGATTAGACTTTGTGAAACTGCCTTGTAAAGACGAACCGGCGAAGCTTCGTTGAAATCCTTCCCTCGTTCGTCCTTAGTAAATACTATTACTGCATTTTTCATGCATTTCTGGTAAACATCAATCATATTAAAGGCATACATGCATTTCTGGTAAACATCAATCATATTCAAAGGCATACATACATTCAAACACAACCAATGGACGTTTCGCTTATGTAAATAGGGTAAAAGTAAATCTGGATTCAAAAGATGGAATTTATTTATATCAAAAGTGACCCATACACGGGTAAGTTTGTACAAGGAGACATGAACCCTAGTAAGAGAATTTTGTCATGAAGTTTTACAAAAAGAATCAGCTATGTGGGAAATAATCCTATTGAGTTTCAATTCTACTATTGCCACTCAAGTATCTCATCTTCTTGCTGTTGAGACGGAAACGATTGGATTGAGCTTTATCTGTTTGAGCTTGAGTAAGTAGTACAACTGGTTACAGTTTCATGAGTGATCCAAACGAGACATAGTCATACGCTTTAATCCCTAACTTTTGCCTGGATTGCCCTTTCAGGTTTTCAATCCACCGGGATACCCTTTTTTGCCCAAGCCGCCTTTTCAGGTTTTCGACTTGCCGGGTGTACATCTTTTTATATATATATCCCTAATTTTTGCCCAAACCCTTTTGGTTTGCCGGGATGCCCTTATTTTTGCCTAGGCCTGTCAACCTAGCGGGTCTCTTTTTATGCGTAGTATTTTTTAACTATGTCTGCGTTTACAGGTTGTGGGAAGTCTTCACCATCCATTGTAGTCAGTATCATGGCACCTCCTGAGAACACTGTCTTGACTACAAATGGTCCCTCATATGTTGGAGTCCACTTGCCCCTAGGATCACCCTGTGGTAATATGATACGCTTGATTACCAAGTCACCAGCCTGATATACCTTTGGCTTAACCTTCTTGTTAAAAGCTTTGATCATCCGTTTCTGGTACATCTGGCCATGACAAACTGCTGCTAACCTTTTCTCATCAATCAAATTTATCTGGTCAAGTCGAGTCTGAATCCACTCATCTTCATCCAAGCCTGCATCCTTCATAATTCTCAAGGAGGGGATCTGAACTTCAATAGGCAGAACTGCTTCCATACCATAGACTAAGGAGAATGGGGTTGCCCCTGTTGAAGTACGTATTGTAGTACGATAACCATGCAGAGCAAATGGTAACATCTCGTGCCAATCCTTGTAAGTAACAGTCATCTTCTGTACAATCTTCTTAATGTTCTTATTAGCAGCTTCAACTGCCCCATTCATCTTTGGACGATACGGAGAAGAGTTGTGATGCTTAATCTTGAACTGCGTACAGAGATCAGTAATCATAGTGTTGTTCAGATTAGAGCCATTGTCAGTGATAATCCTTTCAGGGATACCATACCTACATATGAGATTATTCTTAATGAACCGAGCCACAACATTCTTAGTCACAGATGCAAATGAAGCTGCCTCTACCCACTTCGTGAAGTAATCAATAGCAACCAGGATGAAACGATGCCCATTAGAAGCAGTAGGCTTGATCTCACCAATCATATCAATGCCCCACATGGCAAAGGGCCAAGGAGCAGTCAACACATTCAATGGAGATGGAGGTACATGTACTTTATCAGCATAGATTTGACATTTGTGACATGTTCTGGAGTGTTGATAGCAATCAGCTTCCATGGTAGACCAATAGTAACCTGCTCTCAAAATCTTCTTTGCCATGGTATGACCACTAGAATGAGTGCCAAAGGTCCCATCATGCATCTCTTCCATAATTTCTGTAGCTTCCTTCTTATCCACACAACGAAGCATAGTTGAATCATGATTACGCTTATACAGAATGCCATTACTCAGAAAGAACTTAGCAGAAAACCTTCTCAGGAACTTCCTATCTTTGACAGATGCCCCTTCAGGGAACTCCTGAGCTTCAAGATAGTTTTTCACTTCATAGAACCAAGGCTTCTCCTCTGCCCCTTCAGTGTCAATCTCATTGCAGTATGCAGGCTTCTCAAATCTATCAATGGTAATCTTGGGAGCTTCATCATCCCAGCTGATCTCAAACATAGATGCCATGGTGGCCAATGCGTCTGCCAACTGATTCTCTCTTCGTGGAATATGTCCAAAAGTAATCTCTTTGAAATGTGGGATCAAAGACAACACATGTTCTCTGTAAGGAATGAGATTATCATGCTTTGTATCCCAATCTCCTTTAATCTGACTTACTACCAGAGCTGAATCTCCATACACCTCAAGGAACTGAATCTTCATATCAATAGCAACTTGCATACCCATGATACATGCCTCATACTCAGCCATGTTATTGGTACAATAGAAACAAAGTCTGGCAGTAATCGGGGTATGACAACCTTCAGGGGAACTAATCACAACACCAACACCATTACCATGTGCATTGGAGGCACCATCAAAAACCATAGTCCATCGGGATCCTTGTTCAGGTCCGTCATATTGTCCAGGTTCTTTGGTAACAGACATAATGTCTTCATCAGGGAACTCAAAATTCATTGACTGGTAATCATCTACTGCTTGATGAGCCAAATGATCAGCAACAACACTCCCCTTAATGGCCTTCTGAGTAGTATACTGTATATCATATTCCGTCAAGATCATTTGCCATCTTGCAATTCTTCCGGAGAGAGCAGGTTTCTCAAATATGTACTTGATTGGATCCATCTTTGAAATCAACAAGGTAGTATGGGTCAACATATACTGTCTTAGTCGGCGAGCAGCCCATGCCAAAGCGCAGCAAGTTTTCTCGAGCAGTGAGTATCTTGTTTCACAGTCGGTAAACTTTTTGCTAAGGTAGTATATTGCCTGCTCTTTTCGACCAGACTCGTCATGTTGCCCCAATACACACCCCATTGAGTTGTCTAATACTGTTAAATACATAATCAAGGGTCTTCCATCAACTGGTGGCATTAAAATTGGAGGTTCTAGCAAATATCTCTTGATTTCATCAAAGGCAGTCTGGCACTCATCATTCCATTCCATCACCTGATCTTTCTTCAACAACTTGAAGATTGGCTCACAGATGGTAGTTAATTGGGAAATAAATCTTGCAATGTAGTTCAATCGTCCCAAGAAACCTCTAACCTCCTTCTCAGTACGGGGAGCTGGCATCTCTCGTATAGCTTTCACTTTTGCAGGATCCACTTCAATACCTTTTCCACTGACAATGAAACCCAGGAGCTTTCCAGATCTAACTCCAAAAGTACACTTGTTTGGATTTAATCTCAACCTGTATTTCTTCAACCTCTCAAACAACTTGTGCAGATGATCAAGATGTTGTTCTTCATTCTGAGACCTGGCTATCATATCATCCACATATACCTCTATCTCATGATGAATCATATCATGAAACAAAGCCACCATAGCACGCTGATATGTTGCCCCTGCATTCTTCAAACCAAATGGCATTACCTTATAGCAAAAGGTGCCCCACTGTGTCACAAATGTAGTCTTCTCCATATCTTCAGGTGCCATCTTGATTTGATTGTAACCAGAGAAACCATCCATAAAAGAGAATACCTTATGCTGAGCAGTGTTGTCTACCAGAATATCAATATGAGGAAGTGGAAAGTCATCTTTAGGGCTAGCCTTGTTCAGATCTCTGTAGTCTACACACATACGTACCTTACCATCTTTCTTAGGAACTGGTACCGCATTTGCAACCCACTGAGGATAAGAAGTTACGGCCAAGAACCCTGCATTGAACTGTTTCATTACCTCTGCTTTGATCTTTTCTGACATTTCAGGACGCATACGACGAACCTTCTGCTTCTTTGGACGACAATCTTCTTTCACTGGCAAACGGTGAACCACAATGTCTGTATCCAACCCTGGCATATCTTCATAAGACCAAGCAAAGATCTCCACATAGTCACGTAGCATCTGAATCAACCTGCTCTTGACACTGTCCTCTAAATCAGCCCCTATCTTGACCTCTTTTCTGTTTTCTTCAGTTCCCAGATTCACAACTTCGACTGGCTCTTCATGTGGCTGTATAGCTTTCTCTTCTTGTTGTAACAACCTAGCAAGCTCTACAGGTATTTCACAATCGTCCTCGTTTCCGTCTTCAGTTTGATAGATCGGATTCTCGAAATTGTAATTGGCAATAGTAGAACTGTTATCAACTGGATCCAGAGTGGATGAGGATCTGCATTTTAGTGACGTGGGTGTGTGTAAGAACACATAGCTGATAAAGCAAAAATAAAAGAAAAAGAAAGACAAGGAACACAATATTTACGAAAACGAAACGTCCACTGATTTTATTGAATGAAGTATGCAAATGAAATGACAACCCGTAACAAGCACACCATTGTGCCCCGGGTAAGGCACATGGCTTGAAAGTTTTAATTGTTCCAGAAATTACAAATTTAAAAACATAACACAGTAATAGTATTTACTCCTGACTAAAGGAGATAGGGATAACATCTTCAGCTTTCCAATTATTGAGTCCAGCACCCACAGTAGGAAAAATCCATGCCTCCAAGTTGTAGTCTTCATCTTGATCTCCCACAGCATTGATAACCCCTTGATTGGTGATACGAACAGCACGAGCACGACGAACAGCCTTCTGGGACTCTGCAGTGAAACCCAAACCAAACTTGTCAGACTTGTATGGAATATCAGGAAGCTGACCCCAAATAGTACAACCACCTTCTTCCACCACAGCTTTTGCATCATTGAGGGAGGCCATTGCCATTGTTGGAGGGTTTCTGATGACCACAGGAACCTTCTTCACAGCAGGAGGAGTCACACAATCCTTAACAGCCCAGGGAACCACTTCAAATGACTGACATGGAGTTTCAATGTATTCACCTTCTACTTCCAGATACTTGAAAGTGTTTACATGGCTGACAAAGTATTCTTCCTCTCCAAAGACAGTAACAACTTTTCCATTCACCGGATATCTCAACTTTTGATGTAATGTGGAGGTCACAGCACCTGCCCCATGGATCCAGGGACGACCAAGCAGACATGAGTACGAAGGACGAATATCCATCACATAGAATGTAGCAGTGAACACCTGAGAGCCAACCTTGATTGGAAGATCAATTTCCCCATGCACTACTCTTCTAGAACCATCAAAAGCCTTTACCACAATATTACTGGGCTTCAATACCGTATCTTCAGGACTCAGCTTGTTCAGGACTTCCTTAGGCAACACATTCAGAGAGGATCCATTGTCTATCAGCACATGAGACAGGGTAGTGCCCCTGCATTCAATTGAAATATGCAAGGCCCTGTTATGATCCCTCTTGGCAGGGGTCAAGTCAGCATCAGAAAATCCTAACCCGTTGTCATAGGTCAGGTGAGCAACACAATTCTCAAACTGGTCCACAGAAATTGCACTGGGTACATGAGCCATCTTTAGAAACTTGATCAATGACTTGGCATGAGCCTCAGAACATAATAACAGGGAGAGCATAGCAATCTTTGAGGGAGTATGCCCCAGCTGATCAACAATATCATAATCACTCTTGCGAATGATTTTCAATACTTCTTCCATCTGCTTAGAGAGGTCATCAGCAGCTAGCACATCAGTAGATACAGGCTCAATAACAGGACCCTTGCCCCGAGCATCAGTGGTGGAAGTAACAGCAGGAGTAACTACACTCTTAGAAGCAACTGGAGGAGAGAAGACTCTTCCACTACGAGTGATCTTGCTAGATCCAGCAATATTATCAATGTCAATAGGCATATCAGGTAAAGGCTCCTGCTTGACACCATGGATGTAAACATCAGACCCATAGTGCCAAGGCACAGCTTTGTCAGATGTATAAGGAATAGGACCAGGAGTGGTAATGATCAGAGGAGCTACTCTAGCTTCAGCAACAACTTTCACAGGACCTTCAGCAGTAATCTTGATTGGGCCCTGATGAGTGATTTTAATGGGACCCTTTGAAGTGATTCTTAGTGGTACTTTGTCAACCACGTCAACCTCTTCAATCTTCTTACCCTGAGTCAGATGATCCACCATACTTTCTACAGATGCTGGTCTTCTTTCAAACACTATAGTATATTTATCCATGAGACGTTGAATCCCATCTCTCAAAATGAAGCAACTATCCGGCTTATAGGTACAATATAGACAATCTTCATGACAACCTGGAAAGATCCCAGCTTGTACTAACCTCTTTTTGATAACAGACAATGGTGTGCTCAACTCCATAACTGAATAGACATGCAGATCTTCATCAATATCTTCATCAATGGCGTTGACAGTCTTCTCGTGATTTGGCATTGGAGCTGTAATCACATTTGGAGTACCTGGTGGATCAAACTCAATTTCTCCAGCATCAATCATATCCTGAATTTTGTTCTTCAAGACCCAGCAGTTATTAGTATCATGTCCTGGACAGTTTGAATGATATGCACATCGTGCATTGGGATTGTACTTGGGAGAGGTAACATTGGGATTCTGAGGGGCCTCCCTCAGGGTAATAAGTTCAGCTTTCAACAAGTGTTGCAATGCCTGAGCCATTGACATGTTGATCTTCGTGAACTGTCTTCTAGCCCTCTGTTGGTTGCCTTGAGGCTGCTCTGTTGTTGCAGGAGTTGGATTTGAAATATGAACTGCACTAACAGACTGATGCCTTCTGTTACGATCAGGCTGACCATACACAGCATTAGATTCTTTCTTCCCAGTGGGAGGCTTCTTTGCAGCACCTGATGAAGAAGTGCCCACTTGGATCTTACCACTCTTGATACCATTCTCTACTCGCTCTCCTGTCATGATCAACTCAGTGAAGCCAGATGATGAGCTTCCAATGAGATGACTGTAAAACGGACCATTCAGCGTACACATGAACATATCAACCAACTCCCTATCAGTCAAAGGGGGTTGAACTCTTCCAGCTAAGTCTCTCCACTTCTGAGCATACTCCTTAAAGCTTTCTTTGGCACCCATAGACATGCTTTGAAGCTGCATGCGAGTGGGGGCTAAGTCAGCATTGTATTGATACTGCTTGTAGAAAGCTTCAGCAAGGTCATTCCAATCTCTGATGTTGACACTCTCCAACTGATAATACCACTCTAGCTGAGCTCCAGATAAACTCTCTTGAAAGAAATGGATCCACAACTTTTTATCATCAGTGTGGGGTTGCATTCTTCTGACATAAGACCTCAGATGCAATTTGGGACAAGAGACCCCATCATAGACAACAAATGTAGGAACTTTGAACCCAATGGGTATGACCACCCCAGATATCAAGCTCAAATCCTCAAAATCCAGCCCAGATGATTTCTGTAATTCCATAGCATCCATTCTATCCACCAGCATCTTGAATTTGTCTTCGTTAGGCTCATGGTAGTAGTTAGCCTCAGAATCAGAGTCCCCCATAGTGTTGTGGAGACTGCCTCTCTCCTGCTCAGATTCTTCAGATTCATAGTCTTCAACATGTTCCTTAGTCTTGACAGGACCTTTGAACCTTCTTCCCATGTTGAGCAACCCAGCAGACCTTCTAGCCTTCTTAGTCTTCTTGGCCAGCAGTGTCTTCAATTCATCCTGCCCCTTGGATAGGTTCAGGATCAGCTCTTGGAACTGTGCATTCTGTGCCTGGAGATCCTTAACTGATTGTTCAAGAGCCATTGCTGAAATAAACAGCGAGAAGATGAGAAACCTGTGCACAATTATAAACCTGTGATGCAATGATATGGGAATGCATATGCAATGTTTTCAAGGACCGCAGGATTTAAACTTGCTTAAACAAACAAGAAAGTAACTTTTTATTAGTAATAACTTGTTTTGCCTTTTAGGCTTACAAAAAATGAAAACGGAATAAGTACAAAAGATGGGGTTTTAAGTCTCCCATGGACGTTTCCTCTTTGTGTTGAGGTATGAGTTGAGGTTTCGTTCCTCATGAAGTAGCTTCGTTAGCTCTAGGATCCTTGCTTGGCTTGCTTTGTAATGAGCCTCGAAAGTATCCCTTTGCTCTTTCAGTTGGATCCATGATCTCTGCAAGTCTTCCATATCAGTAGGCATGTCTGGGTGAAGGATGGTATAAGCTGTGTCTCCTTCAGCAACAGGTTCCATGGTAACTGGTAGGACGGCAGGATATGGCATCATGAGTGTCTGAGCACGAGATCGTACCCATCTGAGATAAGCCTCCATAGGAATAGTGTACTTAGGCTCCAATGTCTTGCTGTCAATCCTGTTTACCTTTCCCCAAGCTCAGATGAATCTCTGGCGGTAACCCTGAAGATCGTTGTCGTAATCAAACACAATGCCCTGAATCAACATGTCATGTGGACCATCGCTCCGGGCGTAACCAAACTGTCGTAAAGCCAGAGATGGGTTGTAGGTGATGCCTCCTCTTATGCCTAGAAGTGGCACATTAGGAAACTCCCCACAACGGTCAATGATGGTGACATTCTCCATAGATCTGGAGCACCAATGGATGTCTGAGTGAGAAAGTGACATGATCCTCTTGGACCATCTGAACCCTTGCTCATTCTTCATTACTGAGCGAGGAAGGTGAGAAATAAACCACCTAGAAAGTAAAGGTATGCAGCACATCAAAGTTCCTCTTGCCCTTGTAGTACGGGTGTGAAGAGAATGTAGGATGTCTCCAAGTAAGGTAGGCACTGGATTGTGACTCAGGAATATGTTGATGGCATGAACGTCTATGAACTGATCAGGATTGGGGAACAACACTAAGCCATAAATCAATAAGGCTAAGATCTCCTCAACAGCATCGTAGCTCATAGCCTTCAAGAACATTTGAGCTTTATCCACTAATACCTTGGCAAGAATACCTTTAACTCCACTTCTCGTCTCTAGAACAATGTCAGACTTCTTCAGATGTAGAGCTGCAGCAATAACTTCTGGTTTAAGCTCCTTCTCTAAGCCTGTGAATGGCTTCTGATCAAGAACAGGTATACCCAGAAGTTTAGAGAACTCCTCCATGGTTGGAACCAGCTGATAATCAGGAAATGTAAAGCAATGGTGCTTAGGGTCAAAGAACTGAAACAGCACACTCATCATGTCTTCACTGAACCCTGAAGTAACTAGATCCAATAAGTGACCATGTCTCTTGTTGAACTGGGAATGATCAGGCACTAGGGAAACCAACTCCTTGAGCTTAGCAGGTATCTCTACAAAGTTGATCCTGATGGTGTTTCTACGAGCAGAAGCCATGACCTGCAACAAAGAACAAAGATAAATCCTTTGGTCCTTGAAATGGTTAGGGAAAATGATATGCTTATGATGCATGATGATGTCATGATGTCATGCTCAATCACAAACATGTGGCACACACAAACAAGTCACACCACAGCCCTAGGTTTAAAGGCTTGCATGAGGTTCAAAGGCAAGTACCCTCCCCTGAAGTTAGATGGTTCATCCTGTCCTACAAAAGTAACCAGGTTCTAAGGGATCTCAATATCATTGATCCTTCACAAGGGTGGTTGTTCAGAAGGCAACTTACTTGCCAACCAAAACCCTCCAAGTTTAAGATCTCAATGAGCGTAGTATCGAGTGTCAACCAACTTCAGTCTGCACCAAAGCCGGTTACCTCACTACTTTCTAAAGGCCAAGATGAGTTAACTAGGGTTCTAAAAGTCAGTTAGTGCATTGACAACATATGGCAGCCTCAATATTATCCTTAACTTGACTTAAGGAATATAAGCACCAACCAATAAGTCGCACTAACTATGGCCACCAGATCAACCGTATCGATATACGTCGTACAGTTTCCTTGGTCTATTGCCATTTACCTAAGGTACACTAGATCCGGGTTAGGACCTTTCACACATAAGAGCACCCCAACAATATAATAATAAAGCAAACAAGGCAAACAATTTAAAGTGGTCTTAATTCCTAAGGGTACCCCTCTTAAATAAATCCCCAGCAGAGTCGCCAGTTCTGTAACCCGGTGAACTGACTTTAAACAATGTTGCGGATAGCAAGAGTCGCCACCGACTTTTATTTTATCCATAAGGAAAGGTTATAAAAGAACAGGAAAGACCTTAGAGAATATTTTGGGTCCGGGGGGTAGGTTATGAAAAGGGAAGGTATTAGCATCCTTTTCATCCATGGTTATCCATGGGCTCTTAGGTACTTAAGCTCACTTTTGAATTGTTTTGAAATTGTAGTGTGTGAATAGAAAATTTTCAGAATAGTTAATAAATAATCCATGTAAGGATGTGTTAAGAACTTGTTTGAAAACTTGTTGAAAATTTGTTTAAGTGCGAAACAGTTTTGAAGTGAGCAAGCACCTAGGAGTAACCTACCCTAATGTTTAAAGGTCTTTCTTATTCTTCATTCTTTCCTTTAGTAAGACTATCCCTACTATAATGGAGTAGGTAGTCCTTACTTTGGATGTTAAGGGACATGTGAGGGACAATTTGACTTTGAAGGCCATTGTGGGATGTAATAAGCACATATAAGGGACCATCATCATTTTCGAAAGGGACTCGATTCGTAAAGGCAACCATAAGGGACTTTGATGATTTTTCTATTTGAGGGACTTGCTTTATACACCCCACTTAACCATTATTCGTAGGCAACTTGAGGGATATCCTTAGGAAGTGAGACGGCGATTAAAATCGACTTACGTGTGTGACGTGTTTATTTTAATTATCTTTATTTAAAAGTGATCTAAATTTATTTTAATATTACATACATGTTGTTACACTCCCTAATTACTAACCATAATAATAATTAAATAATTAAACAACTTTACATCCAAAAAACAATTACAAAATAATAAGCAAAATAATTAAATAGCAAAGATAAATAAAATATAAATAAGCAATAATAAATAATAAAGGGGGTTAGTAAGCAATATTTAACAAAATAATAAGCATGATTAGAATATAAATGGGTTAGTAAATAAGAATAAACAAAATTAATCCAAATATTATAATAATAAGAAATTAACAATTTTTTAATATAATCAACTAAAAAAACAAATATGAATAAACAATTGTTTTAATTTACAAATTATTAAATTATATTTTAATCATGAAGTTACTACAAAAAATCTAATTATTATAAGCACAATTATTTATAAACTAAAGTTATGTAAAAAAATGTTTATAAGTATATTTACAAAATTTTGTAAGAATTATAGTAAACATACATATATAATAATTATATTAGAAAATAACATTAAAAAAAATAGGATTAGATTTGTATTAAAAAAATATTTTTAGAGTTTTATGAAATTAGGGTTTATATGAGAAATAAATTTTTAGGGTTTATATAAAAAAAAATAGGATTTAGTTATATACAAAAATTTTCTAATTTATACATATTACAATTTAGACATAAAATATAGAAACAAAATTTGTGAAAAAAACATATTTTTTAAAATTAAAGAAAACAGACATATTTTATTATTATTTATTTATTATTGAGAAATATACATAATATATTTAATTTTTAATATTATAATATTTAAATCAAATAAAAGGAAAGAAAAAAAAGCGGAAACTTACCTGGCTGGGGTTTGAACCCAAGCCAGCTCGATTTCCAGGAAGCACAACAACCATCAGGCTAAGCATACAATTGTGAAATATATCCAGGAACAATTCATATTATTTTTTTAATAGAATTTGAATTTGAAAACAGGCGCGAACTGGCCTTCTTCTTCCTCCCATTACCTGCGGATTTTGCAACGTTTTCTCCTACGAATATTGTTACGAGTTCTTCCACCCTGCGAAACACAAACTTCATCCAAACGGCAAAATTTTCACAAAATTGATTGCACCATTGTATTGCTACTGAGTTTTTCAATCGTCCTATGTTTTTCAAATCCATTTATCATTTGAAAATCGTGAAACCCTAAAGAGGGCCGAAAACCCTAATCATGGTGAATTCTTGTTCCTGCAATGAAAATCCAATTGAACCACCCAGAATCGTTCTAGAGTTCATTCTAAACATCCTACAACAATCAAAAACAGTTTAAACATGATAAATCAATGGATTCGAAAACAAAATATTCAAGGTCAAGATGAACTCGGGTTGAGCAATTGGGTGTGTATATGATGCATATGGATGATGATTTATGATCAGAAGAGTCCAAGGAAGCTTGCTATGTCCTCCAAATACCTTGCAATGCTCTGAATTTGAGAACCCGAATATGACTTTTTGAAAAATTTTTGTGCTTTTGATCTTACCTTTAGGCTGCTGCAAATTCGTGTCTAGGGTTATGTTTGTGCTTAGTATATATGTGTGATGGATTTAGGTCAGAAACATTGATGTGTTGTGTGGATATTTGATCCAAAAAATATTCAAAAAGATCATTGTATAAATTTCAAATATTTGATCATGAGTGCTTGCTATTTTGGGAGAGATCACATGATTTCCTTCTCATTCTAATTCAATCAATGATTATGAATTTCTAGAAACAAAATCTTCACCCAAAAATAGATTTTTATATTTTTTATTTATTAAAAATGATTTTTATGAATTAAATCAATAATAAATAAATAAAAAATAATAAAAATGATGAATTTTGGTCAATTGGGTCGTGCACCATGTTATGAGATGGATTGGGTCATAAATTAGGCAGCCCATTTGGAAAGAAATACTTCTAAGCCTCCATTTTCAATATAAATCATCACAAAATTGTCCAACTTTGCAAGGACACATCCCCCTCAATTTTAAAGGTATGAGGGTGTTCTTGGACTTTTTGGAAAGCTTGAAGAGTCCTCTAAACAACCCCATTGGTTTCAGGTCCATATCATTTACCAATCTCAAGTTATGCCCTTTTGAAGTTGTTGACTTTTTGTTGACTTTTGAAATGACCTATAATGTCTTAGATCATATCTTTCAAATGAAGCATTTTTGGGCTTAACCTTCAACATCAAAGTTGTATAGAATTCAATTTCCTTCAAAATGAGCTTTGGATGGAGACTTGGTGATGAAGCATGTGAAAGTTATGGCTGGTCAAAGTTCAGTTGACTTTTACTGAGGAAACCCTAATTTAGAAACTCCTGATTATTGATGATCTGGAATCTCCTTGATGAACCATGATCAACCCTTGATCAAATGATGAATTTTACTTCATATACTTGATGTTGGCAAAAAATCATGAAATTTGACTTTGGTTTGACCACAGTTGACCTCAGTTTGACTTTTTAACTGCATTGACTGATTTTGACTTATCTGATCATCTGACTGAGCAAACTTTTGAGAAAAGTCTTGAAACTTGACATGGGGGTTCTTATACACATATAAGATGTTATGAAACTCACTTGAGGTATTGGAAGTCCATTTAGCCTGATTAAAGTCAAAACCCTAGTTATGGATGCCCTGCTTAGGAGGTGCATTGTCTGAGGGAATTGTCAACTTCTTTGACCAATTGTGAACTATGTGAACCTTGTGAATCTTCAAGAAGCAACCTATGGACTTCATGAACCTCATGAAAGGTATTGAAAGCACTGTGGGCCTTGTGAACCTTGTGACCCTTCATAAATTAGCTTGTGGACTTTATGAACTTCATGAAAGGTTATGCAAGTTGTTGGAGAACTTGTGAACCTTGTGAATCTTCTTAGAACACAAAGTCTTGTATTGTGAGGGCAAATTTTGGGGTGCAACACTTATGCTGGGAGAAACAAACCCTGGATGGCCTTCTGAAAGAGAAACCTCTTGGGTAAACTGTTCTGCTGAGAATAAAAATCCACTTCGCTAGGGATCATAAAATCAACTCTGCTGAGGAAAGCGGCTCTGGATGGCCCACCTGAATACAACTCTTCTGGGGAACAAACGAATTGGCCGGGGAAACGAATCCACTCTATTGGGGGAAATCAGCCCTGGATGGCCTTTTGGAATACGACTCTACTGGGGAAATAAAGTAAATTGCAGGGACTTACTCCACTCTATCAGAGATTCCGCTCTGTTGGAAATTTGAATCCACTCTGCTAGGGTTGATGGAGAAGATTTACCGAGGAGGCATCCCACACTTTCTGCTGAGGATGGAGAATAACAATTCTCTGGGTCAATCCCATTCTGCAGGGAAGGAAACATTCCACTGACTTCTCTGAAGACCTGCAGGGGATGAGAATTAACTGGGGAACTATCCCGAAGGAAACTCACTATGACAAAAACCAATGACCAATTGGATTATGCTACGGACCACAACTCTATTGGGGATCGCCCAATGAGAGAATCAACATCTACCTCTGCTTGGGGAAATGAGCAATAAACTTAACAATATCAATCTCTATTTAGGGAATTGAGTCCCTGACTTGAACTCTGAGGGGAAAGGAGTCAAAGATTTAGACTTTGTGGGGGTAATAACACTGCACTCGTCCCACTGCTGGGAAAATAATCCCAAACCTGCTGGGGATGACCATGGGCTCAACCTGCTAGGGAGAGGCTAGCCATATTCCGCTGGGGACAACTCTCTGGCATAACCTCAAGAACGAGAGCCCTACTACAAATACAAACAAAGTATTTTGTATACAACAAAAGTTATCTCGGTTATTGTCCATGACATCGTTCAAGCAAATCAAATTTTTAATCATGGTTAGTGTTAGAACAGTGGTAAAGTGTCAGGTTTTTGTTATCGTCTCCACAGGGAATTTGAGATATTGTCGTCGTTCGACAGTTATCGAGTTCTTAAATTTTTAGTAACAAAAGGGGTTTGGTTTTTAGTAACGGGGTCTTGCATAAAAGGTAATAAATTGCGGTAAAAGATTGATTTTACAATTTAATGAAGATTGTCAAAGTTAGGATTCGGTAATCACTTTGCTTGTATATGTTCGATCAACAATACGCATAAACTCCTTTAGATGATAAACACATTCACAACATCCTCCCAATGTGATTATTTCTAACTCACATTATGGTTTTTCCCATTTTGATCCATTGTTGATTTCTCACACAATCTATCAAAATGACAACATTTAGGTTTAACATTTTTGATGAACAACCACATTCAAAAATATTTCTAGCTTAAGAAAATAGAAGGATGAAAACCTAGGTCAAGAGTTGGAAAATATCTTTCAATCATAAACCAACACAAAGAGTTATAAATAAAGCAAGGTTTTCACCATACATTCATCATCCAACAGGTTTACAAATGAAGATCATCCATATACATACAAAGCTTAATGATCACCTACATCTAACCTTGACAAAATGAAGAACTTAGCTACTCATTTTCATGGTAGCTTGCAAAAGAAGTTTCGGAAGAAGGTTGATGAACATCCGAGTCAAAGAATCCAACTTGGATGAGAATCCACCTTCTTTTTGTAGAATAATGTTTAGAAATGAAGAAAATAAGAGATAATGGGTTTCTAGGTCACAAAAATCTCTTATGCAGCAAAACTAGTGAAAAATATGGTATATGTTCAAAAAGTACATAGGGCTACTTATAGAAAAATTTGATATCATGTCACACTCGTGACCTCGTTCGCCTAGCGAGCTAACAGCAAACGTTCGCTACAGCCTCGCATAGCGAACATGCTAGCGAGGGCTGAGGAAAAGATTCTGGAATGCTTCGCTACTTGCTCGCTACGTGCTCGCCTAGCGAGTTCTTCGTCACCTGCCTCGCTTCCAGCGAATGATGCCATTTTGATTATGCCCAAGTCTGGGAGTGTTCCCTAGCAGCTCGTTATGGGCTCTCCTAGCGAACAACTCGCTGCAACACTCGCCAGATGTTCGCCTAGCGAACATGCTTTTGCTCTTGTTCTTTCTTGATTCCTTTGTCAACTTTCTTGTGTCTTCAAATTCTACTCTTTCATGCTTAAATATTGCACAATAACACACAAATTAAAAGGACCAAGAGCATTTCACATCATATTGCATATCAACAAAAGCAAGGCGGTTTTGAACCGAAATTAGACAAAAAGGAGCGAAAGATGCCCACATTAGATAGCTCAAATAAGCACAATTGGGCATCTAACAGTTAGCGGAGCCTACAAGTTTATGTATGCAAAGTTTTATCAAAAACATCAGGCGTTTTTTGCAAACAAAACAGTAAAAGCTAAAACAAGCACGAAAGCTTTCTGAATAATATATACTTTATGATAAATGGCCTGTAAATAGGAAAATTTACAACAGATGTAATTCCTGAAAAGAGGAAGTTGCGCAACAAGTACAGAGATACAACAGATGTACAAAATATCGTCAATGTGGTACAGACAACCACCATGTGTTTATTCATCTATGACTCACATGACTTTGATGCTTCTCCAATGCTTCATCCTCTGAAAAGACTGACTTGATTGGTTGACCCTCGGGTCCTCCCAGAATCCACTGTGTTTAAAGGATCAATACGCAGACCGCAGTCATTTGCTTTTCAAATCCCTAACTTTTGCCTAAATCGCCCTTGCGGGTTTTTGATCTACCGGGATACACATTTTTGCCAAAGTCTCCTTTTCAGGTTTTCAACTTTGCGGGTTTACACATTTTCTTTTTATCCCTAACTTTTGCCTGAACCCATTCTTTTTATGGTTCGCCGGGATGCCCCATTTTTGCCTGGATTTTCTTTTTCTTTCCAGCGGGTCTGTTTAAGCAAAGTATTTTTTAACTGTGTCTGCATTCACAGGGGATGTGAAATCTTCACTATCCATGGTTGACAATAGTAAGGCTCCTCTTGAGAAGACTTTCCTTACAACATATGGACCTTCGTAGTTGGGAGTCCATTTGCCCCTGTGATCTGTCTATGGAGGGAGAATCAGTTTTAACACTAAGTCACCTACCTGAAAGCTCCGAGGGCGCACTTTCTGATCAAAAGCTTTCTTCATCCTGCTCTGATACAAACGACCATATGCAATGGATGTCAACCTCTTCTCATCCATCAAACTGAGCTAATTCAATCTGTTCCATACCCATTCTACCTCATCAAGTTGGACGTCAATCAAAACTCTCAAAGAAGGAATCTCGACTTCCAATGGTAGGACAACTTCCATACCATACACCAGCGAGAAAGGAGTTTCCCCAGTTGAAGTATGTACCGAAGTACGATATCCGTGTAATGCAAACAGCAACATCTCGTGCCAATCTTTATAGGTCACAACCATCTTTTGCATAATCTTCTTTATGTTTTTATTAGCCGCCTCGACAGCGTCATTCATCTTTGGACGATAAGGAGAAGAGTTGTGATGCTCAATTTTTAAACTCTGGCACAGTTCCTTCATCATCTTGTTATTCAAATTTGAACCATTATCAGTAATGATTCTCTCGGGCACTCCGTAACGACAGATGATGTCCTTCTTAATGAATCGGGCCACAACTTTTCTGGTGACGTTGGCGAAAGAAGCTGCTTCAACCCACTTAGTGAAATAATCAATTGCCACTAAAATGAAGCAGTGTCCGTTGGATGCGGCCAGTTCAATCTTACCGATCATATCGATACCCCACATGGAAAAGGGCCAAGGAGACGCCATGACATTCAAAGGACTTGGCGGTACATGCATCTTATCGGCATAAATTTGCCATTTATGGAATTTCTTGGCATATTTGAAACAATCAGACTCCATAGTCAACCAATAGTAACCTGCCCTCAACAGTTTTCGAGACATTGCATGCTCGCCTGCATGCGTTCCAAAAGCACCCTCACGGACCTCTTCCATAAGCAAGCCTACTTCTTTTTTGTTCACGCATCTGAACAGAACCAAATCAAAATTTCTCCAATAGAGTACACCATCCTTGTTCAGCTAGAAGTTTCCAGACAACCTTCTCAATGTCTTCTTATCCCTGCTGGATGCCCTAGGTGGATACTCCTGATTCTTGAGAAAGTTTCGGATATCATAATACCATGGCTTCCCATCTGAAGCTTCCTCTACTACAAATACGAACGATGGCCTATCAAAGTGAGATATGACAATTCTCGGAGCGTCGTTCCAATAATTCACCTTTTACATTAAGGATAAGGTAGCCAAGGCACCTGCCATCTGATTCTCCGCTCTTGGCACATGATGAAACTCTACCCTGTCGAAGAAGGGCAACAACCTCCTTGCATAGTTCATGTAGCAGATCAGGTTAGGCTAACGAGTCTCCTATTCTCCCTTGATCTGATTTACCACCAAAGCTGAATCACCATAAATATCAAGGTTTTTGATTCTTAAATCAATCGCTTCTTCAATTCCCATGATACACGCTTCATATTCAGCTTCGTTATTGGTGCAGGGAAATGTTAACCTGGCAGTAAATGGTATGTGCGAACCATAGGGAGTGGTAATAATTGCCCCAATTCCGCTGCCATAGGAGTTAACAGCACCGTCAAAACTCATTTGCCATTGGGAACCCAGCCCAGGACCTTCATCAGGTAACAGCTCATCGCAGTCTTTCATTTTCAAGAACATAATATCCTCATCAGGAAATTCAAACTTCATCGGCTGATAGTCATCGATTGGTTGCTTTGCAAGATATTCTGACAGAACACTCCCCTTAATAGCCTTTTGGGAGACATATTTAATGTCGTATTCTGTCAAAACCATATGCCATCTGGCAATCCTTCCCGAAAGTACTTGCTTCTCGAACACGTACTTAATCAGATCCATCTTTGAAATCAGCATGGTTGTGTGATTTAGCATATACTGCCTTAGGCATTTGGCGGCCCAAGCAAGTGCACAACACGTCTTCTCTAACATTGAGTACCTAGACTCATAATCTGTGAACTTTTTATTCAAGTAGTAGATGGCATGTTCTTTTCTTCTTGTCTCGTCGTGTTGACCGAGAACACAACCTATGGAGTTCTCAAGAACCGTTAAGTACATTATCAGTGGTCTTCCAGCCACTGGAGGCATCAGTATCGGAGGCACCTGTAAATATTCCTTTATTTTTTTCAAACGCCCTTTGGCGGTTTTCATTTCAGATCACTGCTTGATCTTTCTTTAGCAATTTGAACATTGGTTCACACGTGGCTGTGAGGTGAGATATGAACCTTGCAATGTAGTTCAATCTACCCATGAAACCACAAACCTCTTTCTCAGTCTTAGGTGCTGGCATTTCCTATATAGCTTTTATTTTTGTAGGATCGACCTCGATTCCTTTTTCACTGACTATAAACCCCAAGAGCTTTCCTGATCGTACACCAAAAGTGCACTTATTCAGATTCAACCTTAGTCTGAACTTCCTTAGCCTCTCAAACAGCTTCAACAGATTCACCAAATGTCCTTCCTTCTTTTGTGACTTTGCAATCATGTCATCAACATAAACTTCAATTTCATGATGAATCATATCATGAAACAAAGTCACCATTACCCGCTGATAGGTTGTCCCTGCATTCTTCAATCCAAAAGGCATTACCTTGTAGCAAAAATTCCCCCACGGCGTGATGAAAGTCGTTTTCTCCATGTCCTCTGGGGCCATCTTGATCTGGTTATATCCAGAAAATCCGTCCATGAAGGAAAACACTAAATACTGAGCAGTATTATCAACAAGCACATCAATGTGGGGGAGCGGGAAATCGTCTTTCGGGCTCGCTTAGTTTAGATCACGGTAATCTACATATATTCTTACCTTACCATCCTTCTTTGGTACAGGTACAATGTTAGCAACCCACGGAGGGTAGTTCGTCACGGCAAGAAATCCGGCGTCTAACTGCTTCTGGTCCTCTTCTTTAATCTTAACTGCCATGTCCGACCTGGTTCTTCTTAGCTTCTGTTTCACAAGTGGGCACTCTTCTCGATGAGGCAAGCGATGAACCACAATATTCGTATCAAGTCCGGGCATATCTTCGTATGACCAAGCAAATACATCTTTATACTCTCGAAGAATTTCTATCAGTCTTTGCTTGACACCATCTTCTAAAGCAGCCCCTATTCTGACTTCCTTTCTATCTTCCTTTGTGCCCAGGTTGATGACTTCGATTTCCTCCTGATGAGGCAGAATAACCTTCTCTTCTTGTTTCAGTAGCCTGGAGAGCTCTTCAGGAAGGTCTTTGTCTTCTTCAATCTCTTCTTCAGCTTGAAAGATTGGATTATCAAAGTCATACCGAGTCATAGACGGGTCTGAATCGGTGGCATCTGCTATGTGAAGCCTGTAATGATGATGATTTAATGCTTAAAATGATATGCAAACAAGCACAAACCACATTGCCATTTTATTGTTAAAAACAAAAACAAGAAAAACAAGGATCATAATATTTGAATGCAAAAACGCCCTTTGATTAATGATAAAACAATTGTTCGAACATAAGCAAGAATAAGGCCCTACAAACAAAGACCTCTATGCTCCGGGTAGAATATAGGGTTGTGTCGCTTGCGCGAAAATAAGGTGTCGGCACAACAGAAGAGTCGCCACCTTTCGTTATTTATCCCTCAGAGCGGGAAAGGAAACGATCGGAAAAACTTGACGAAAAAGGGTAAAACAAGGTCGTTGCAACCATTGTCTAGGTTCGGGAGTCGGTTATGCAAGGGGAAGGTATTAGCACCCCTCACGTCCGTCGTACTCAACGGGATCCTCGCTTGCTTGTTTACTTGGACGGGTTGGTTATAATCTATCTACCTATCAAGGCTGGCTGAAAAAAGAAAAGAAAAATGACTCGGCAAAGCGTCGCGCTTTATGCCTACGTATTCCCATCAGAGAATGAGAAATCAGAGTCAACGTAGTTCGGCTAACTACGGGTTATGGGGAAAGGTTGCTCGCTAGGACGTCGCGTCCTATGCCTACGTACTTTCATCTGGTATGAAAGATCAGAGCAAACGTAGTTCGGCTAACTACGGGTTATCTCCTAAAAGAAGTGTTTTTTATTGTTTGCGATCTCAACCGCACTAGAGACTATGACCTGAGAGTGAATGCATCGCACGTCACCCAAAGGGTACCATACCAAACATCCATCCTCAGATGGCTTAAGGCTCGTAACGTACGAAAGAAATCATTCATGATTATTGTATTTTAAACTGCTTGAGATGAGAAGAGAACAGGTCCAACTAGGAGGGAGACTATCAAGTCCTACTGTTGTCATGCCATGGATTCATCCTATGGTTGAGGTTTGAACAGGGAACTCCTAGATGTTGTCATGCATAGGTTTCAACCTAAAATTCTATCATCAAGTCCTCATCAGAGGAAATGAGAGTCCTAAGGGATCATGTAAATGATACACCAAAACAGACAAAAGCATCAGCTTTAACAGTAAAATGCATGCAATGCAAGTGAGGGAGGAAATGTGTGTGGGGCTTCAGCCTCCACAAGCTCGTCTCGACCTCAAGCCAGTCATGAAATAACAGTAATCATACTGAAGAGTAAACAACATGCTATCAAGCAATATCCAGATAAAAGAAATGAAGTGCCATCAGGCAAACAAAACATGCTTGAGAAAGAATCATCTACTCTCTAATCCTAACCTTAAAACAGAATCCTGATCAAATCTAAGCAAAGCCCTAAAGCAAAACCTAACCAAAATAAATCAATCCCAGTCTTCAAGCTTCAGAACAAGCTTACCAAAGAAAGGGAGCTAAGTAAGCAGACTCATAGTGTCTTCCTCAGGAAAACACTAGGAGGTGTATACTCAGGAATCATACCCTATGTGGCTCAACCACTGTGATCAGTTTACATTCCTCCTCAGGAGAAATTAAACTCACAAGCAGGCTCCAACAACACTGGATATTTAGGAAATCCTATCTGAACTAGTGGAACTAAGTGAACAGACTCATAGGACCTTCCTCAGGAAAGTACTAGGAGGCTTCCACTTAGGAGTTGTATCCTATGTGGCTCAACAACTGTGATCAGTTTACATTCCTCCTCAGGAGAAATTAAACTCACAAGTTGGCTCCAACATCATTGGATACTTAAGAAATCCTAGATAAACTAATGGAGCTAAGTGAATAGACCCATAGGACCTTCCTCAGGAAAGTACTAGGAGGCTTCCACTTAGGAGTTGTATCCCATGTGGCTCAACAACATGTGATCAGTTTACATTCCTCCTCAGGAGGAATTAAACTCACAAGTTGGCTCCAACATCATTGGATACTTGAGAAAGAGGTGAGAAGAAAGAATGAAAGTCATTCATAGTGCCTTCCTCAGGAAAGTACCATGAACTTCCTTCAAACTTCAGGATCTCAAACCTCACAGACAGGGAATAATCCAAGCTCTGGGTCTCTGAGTCTTGATCTGCAATCTTCTCTTCCATCATGCTCCTCAACAAGATCTTCAAGACAACACAAGGCCCACAACAAATTCCCCACAATAAACCCCAGAGATAAACAGATAACCACAGGACAGACAAAATCATCAGGCAACTTCAGAAAATACCTAAAAATACTAAACCAAGGGGGAAAAATCTATCAATTATTCACAAGGGTCTACAACATCTACCCATAACATCCCCATATGCCCCTACCCAAAAATCAAGACAAAACTATCTAAAGAAAATGAATTTCCTTACCTATGCACAACCTAAACCCTAATTAGGATACCCTAATGCTAACCTAATTAATCTAATCAAATTTTAATCTAGAAATCAAGAATTAAATCCTATGGGGAACTATGATTCAATATCTAATCACACAAAAAAGAATGAATTAAAAAGACTAAAGGAAGGTCCTAAAAGAAATTCTACAAAATCATGTACAAAATTAATCCTATTAAAAAGCTATTAAAATGAAAAATATACTAAAAATATGAAAAGAAAATAAAATGGAAATTTTATTTATTTATAATTTTCTAGACAGATTCATTAACATATGAAAAAAAAAAGAATTGAAAAATATTAAATTTTGGATTTTTTATGAATTTTATAAATGCAAGAAAATATAAAAGGAATTAAAAATATAAAAGAATTGAAATAGGGGGAGGGGGTGCTAGAAGCAAAACGCGCTAGTTGATTATTTGGTGGGCCAGAATCAGGGGGGGCGCGTAGCAAGTTGGACCCAGGCCCAGGGTTTCAGCTTTAATGAAACGCTGCGTTGCAGCTGGGAGGTTTCCCTCCGTTTTCATTTTAAAACTTGGCCACACGATGAGGCTAAAAAGTCAATTAAAAGAGATGATCCAACGGTGGGGAGTCATCGTTCCCAACCTTCCATCTAGGGTTTCAGACGCAGCTTCCATGCATGAATCTTCTTCTGGCTCGTTCTCCTTCCACACTCAATGAAAGCTAAAAATTCCAAAAAGGAAAGTGCTCTACTGATTACAAGGAACAAAACTATACGCGTAGCTTTCCTTAATTCTCCTTGAATCATTCAAACAGAGAACTTAAAAGCTCGGGTACCACCTATTTTCCTGAGATCAACTCTTCTAAAACTCAGAATTAATGACATGATCATGCTCCTTACACTACCCTAACCATTCTAATCTAATCTATGCTAACTAAAACTCACTACAAAGCTTGATCTTGGAAATTAAAGAATCTTGCACCTGGCATGAAACCTCACACAGAGCTCTCAAACTTATGGGAAAAGATCAACTAACCTAGTACACTAATCCTACACCTAAAGAATTAACAGAAACTACATAATTAAAGAGAAAGGGAGAAGAATCCCAACCTGTCAAGAAGTGATGGTGAAGGTATGTAGAGAAGGTTGCAAGCCTTGTAGCTGCTTCAGGATGATCCTCCAATGGTGGAAATGATTCTGTTTGCACTGGTTTTGGAGGAGAAAGCTTGTAGTGGAAGAAATCGTGTGTTGCTTGATCTTGAAGGAAACTCTTCAATGGCAAGTTCTCTCTCTCTTTCTCCTATGAATTCTTCCTCCTTGACCAACCTCATACTCATCATGGTTCACTCTTTTTATAACCATCATTGGAAAAGTCTAGGACCATCTAGAATGATCTAGAGAGTCCTTGAAATCTCATGTGATGACATATTGAATTTCTCTCATCTCATGCCTTATGCCTTACAATTTGGTGTCAAAATACCCTTACATGAGATATTGAGGAGGAATGAGTGAAAAACAAGCTCACCTTTGGCTTATGTTGAGTTTTGCAAGGGTGCCTTAATATGCAAGTATGAATTTTCCAAAGCATGTCCCATTTTAAAGCCTCAAATGAAAATTATATTTGAACCAATGTTTTCAAAATGATGTTTGCAATCAAAATGATATATTGGATGACCTATTTTGGATTCCTAGATCTTCCAAACCAATTTTCAAATTCAACTTTTTAAACTTATAAGCCATTTTTAGTTCATTTTTAACCAATCATGACAATCCATGCTATGAGATTTTACAACAATTCATGACCTTCTTTCTAGACTTAAAATCACATTTTGAACAACTTTCATGTTTTGAGTTTTTCCATTTGAGGCTTGGAAATAGGAGATATGGCCTTTGCTTAAAATGACCTATAACTGACAAATGACCAAAATACCCCTGTCTTGTTCAAACCATAAGTTGAGTTCTACAAATCCTATCAAGGACTTCTACCACTCAAATTAAAGCTAAGAAGATGCCCTTCAACATTCATGTTGACCAAGAAATCATAGGAATCATCCTACTAGGGCAAAAGTTGTCTGCAAGTTGGGTGACTTTCAAGGACCCAGATTCACACACCTCAGCTGACCTGTAATTTGTCAAAACCATAACTTGAGCTCTGCAACTCCTATCAAGGACTTCCACCACTCAAATTAAAGCTAAGAACAAGCTCTACAACATTCATGTTGTGGGGAAGATGAGATATCAATCACATCTAGAGCTAAAACTGCCTGGAAAATAGGGATCAAATTAGGGTTTTTTCACTGACAATCCTCAGAAACCCTGACTTGAAACTTCTCAAACTCCTCAATCATGATGAGTTGGTCTAGGAATCATATTTATAACACCTCTATGCATCATTCCATGATCTCATGGCCCTTGGATTGGGTCTCAACCTTCTCCAAATTTTCAGTTATCCTAGGGCTGACCCAGTCAAAACCCTAATTCTACCCTTCATGGTTGAATCTTCTGAATTCTTGCATAATGACCTCTCTGGGCTTCATGATGGCTATCAAGACATCTCATAGGCTTCCTCAAAACATCTAGTTCATCCTCAAAGTCTCAGAATCATTTGAGGAGCTCCCCCAACTCTCAAGCTATGAAGCACACAACCCTGGTTTCAACCCACTTCCTCTGAGGACCTTTTGAACTTTCTGATGAAGGTATCAACTTTCAAACACTCAATGAATAAATAATTGTTGGTCAAATTTTGGGGTGCAACAGCTGCCCCTATTCAAACGGCTTGAACCTGACTGGGTGAGAAGCGAACGGCTCTCAACCAATCAAGGTGCGAGACGATTGAATACCGGTAAACCCGAAAATTTGCCAACTGCACAAGTACACGATACTATGCGGGGAACAAACCTTTGAATACTGCAATACTAGCTGCACGGCAACTAGCTGGAGAAATATCGATCTAACATCGCCGTCAGTTATCCACATTAACTTCTTCTGACATTGCCTTCAGACAACCACAACACTCAACATCGCCGCTGGAAGACTAAACCGCCTGACATTACCGTCAGACAAGATTCTGAGGAACGCCCAACATCGTCGCTGGAACACCAAATCACCTGACATCGCCGTCAAGAACAACCATAACTCGGGGAAACAAGCGTCCAACCTCGCCGCCGGAGACCTAAACCTGAATCACCAAAATACCCAACATCGCCGCTGGAGAACTGCATCTGACATCGCCGTCGGACAATCCACATACCCCGCATCGCCGCTGGAGAAATAAGTCTGACAGAATACCCCGCATCGCCGCTGGAGAAACACATCTGACAGAATACCCTGCATCGCCGCTGGAGAAACACATCCGACAGAATACCCCGCATCGCCGCTGGAGGAACACATCTGACAGAATACCCCGCATCGCCGCTGGAGAACTAACGGATCTGCATCACCTAACATCGCCGTCAGAAGACTGGATCACCTTGACATGCCCAACATCACCGCTGGAAAACTGAATCTGACGTCACCGTCGGAACCAAACATCCTTTTAGAGCCACTCGACATCGCCGTCGTACAAACATCATCTCTACTGGGGATTTAAAGAGTCTGACCTCGCCGTCAAACGTTCAACCTCGCCGTCGAACAAATCCAACATCACCGTCGAACCAGTCATAATCTGACCTCGCCGTCAAATCCAAACGTTCAACCTCGCCGTCGAACAAACATCCAACCTCGCCGCCGGACAAACATGATCTGACCTCGCCGTCAAATCCAAACGTTCAACCTCGCCGTCGAACAAACATCCAACCTCGCCGCCGGACAAACATGATCTGACCTCGCCGTCAAATCCAAACGTTCAACCTCGCCGTCGAACAAACATCCAACCTCGCCGCCGGACAAACATGATCTGACCTCGCCGTCAAATCCAAACGTTCAACCTCGCCGTCGAACAAACATCCAACCTCGCCGCCGGACAAATGATGATCTGACCTCGCCGTCAAATCCAAACGTTCAACCTCGCCGTCGAACAAGCATCCAACCTCGCCGCTGGACAAATGTTGATATGACCTCGCCGTCAAATCCAAACGTTCAACCTCGTCGTCGAACAAGCATCCAACCTCGCCGCTGGACAAATGATGATCTGACCTCGCCGTCAAATCCAAACGTTCAACCTCGCCGTCGAACAAGCATCCAACCTCGCCGCTAGACAAATGCTGATCTGACCTCGCCGTCAAATCCAAACGTTCAACCTCGCCGTCGAACAAGCATCCAACCTCGCCGCTGGACAAATGATGATCTGACCTCGCTGTCAAATCCAAACGTTCAACCTCGCCGTCGAACAAGCATCCAACCTCGCCGCTGGACAAACGATGATCTGACCTCGCCGTCAAATCCAAACGTTCAACCTCGCCGTCGAACAAGCATCCAACCTCGCCGCTGGACAAACGATGATCTGACCTCGCCGCCAAATCCAAACGTTCAACCTCGACGTCGAACAAACATCCAACCTCGCCGCTGGAGAAAATGCAACACTGAACAACTCTGACCTGGGGTTCACCCCTGGTAAATGGAACAAAAGGTACACTTGCGTATTTGGAACCACTCCGCTGGGAATGAGAGACTTAACCGAGCACATTCTGATCTGGGGTTCACCCTCAGAACCATAACGAACATCGGAATACTAATGCACACTGCCCACCATAGAACTTCAACATTAAAGATATATGAAACCCTGGCCCCTGGCCATTTCCAGCTTCAGCTAGAAAAATCTTCAAGTATTTCTGAAAATAGGTGGAACCCTGGCCCCTGGCCACTCCAGATCCGCTGGAGAATCTTCAAGTATTTCTGAAGATAGATGAAACCCTGCCCGTCGGCTATTCCAGCTTCAGCTAGAAACAACATCCTTGGCCTTCAAGGATGTAAACTTTGCCCGTCGGCAACTCTGCAGGAGGTATCTTCGACTTCAGTCTAAAGAAATGGTCCTTGGCCTTCAAGGATACATGGATCTGCCTTCAGGCAACTCCGCCTCTGCTATAGAGTATCCGTGACTTCAGTCAGGGATATATTTCGGCCTTCAGTCCGAAAAATGAATCCTAGGTCATTCATGACCTTGGGGATAACCTTGCCCTTAGGCACCTTCGCTTCAGCTTAGGAAATCTGTGACCTCAGTCAAAGAAATGGTATCCTGAGCCATTCATGACTCTACGGGGATTCAAGCACTTTGCCTTCAGGCAAAACTCCGCTTCAGCTGGAGAAACATCTTCGACTTCAGTCAGAAGAAACACTATTCACTTGATCACGATCAATCATCACCTCAGGACAACTGACTTGGCCTTCAGGCCAACAAGGATCATCTTGAATACAAAATTTGGAACCTTGTCTTTAGCCACACGTTGATTCATCAACAAGGACATCTGAGCTCACAGGAACCTTCTGATATCGCCCTCAGGCGTTTACGAAGTCAATCTTCAGATTAGACATCACTGTTGGAGCAAACATATCACGCTGCTAAGGACTTCAAGAATCATCTTGAACAAACAGCTCCGTCGGGCACCTTCAAGAATCATCCTGAACCGATAACCATTCTGGAGACTTCATTCTGCTGGGTATTCCAGGAATCTTCCTGGGCAACTCTTGCTGGGGACGCTATTGGGGAGCTCAAGAATCATCCTAAGCAAACAACTCGGGAAACTGCGCTGAGGTCTTAAGAATCATCTTAAGCAAACGGCCCTGCTGAGGAGTTCGAGGTTCGTTTTGAACTGACTTCGCTGAGGATCTCAAAAATCATCTTGAGCGAGCGACTGCGGGGATTACACCGGGGTCTTAAGAATCATCCTAAGAAAGTGACCTCGTTGGGGAGCATATCAGGAATCGTCCTGAGCAACTGGTCTCTTGGTGGAACGCCTGTAAACAAGAATGATAGTAACCTAGATCATGCTTATGATGCATATGCTTCTGCGCTGTGCCCCACACGGTGGGAATGATATGCGTTTATGCTAAATGCCATGCAATCATGCACAATGCTATGCAACGTTAAATGCTATGCAGTGTTAAATGCTATGCAGTCCTGCACAATGATGCGATCCCGTCCGCAAAATAAATGCTGGGGGGAGGAAATCCTTCCGTCGAGGAGAAAAGAACTACTCAGGTAGAGGAATCATCCTGCTGAGGAGAATGTGGACACGCTGGTATTAATTGGCCTCCGTCTGGGGAATTGATCTTCCGTTGACTGCTGTCGGGCAAACAACTTCAGTTGATTGCTGCAGGGAAAATAACTTCCGTTGATTGCTGCAGGAGAACGAAGCTCTGCGAGAACTTGGACCTGCTGATATCAATCGCGAGAATGAACTGCGTGGCCGTCTCGGCTAACTCTTCTGGGGAGGATAACTCTGTGGGGAAACAACTTCAGCTGCTCAACACTCCACTGGGGAAAAACCAATCATGATCTGATCAACTTCCAAGGACTCGACTCTCTTGGACCTCTGCAAACTCGGCTGGGGAAGGAGAAGTCATTCTGCTTCGCTGGAGAGAGTGCGACTCTGGGGACATACAGCATCAGCTGCCCCACGCTCTGCTAGGGAACATCCACTCAAGGTCCCATCTGCTTCCAAGGATTCTGCTTTTCTGCGGACTCAGCCGGGGAGAGAAATCATTCTACTTCACTGGAGAGTACGACCCTGGTGAGGAATTCCAATTTCGCTGGGGAAGAAAGAATCATCTGACTTCGGGGGGAGAGTACAACTCTGCCGGAGGAGGAGGACTCGCCCCGCTTCGGGGATGCGCACGGCACATCTTCTGGAAAGCGTTACACCTGCAACAACACAAACAAACAGACAAGATACCCTCCTCAAAGGGGCCTATCCAGGTTATTATCTCATGACAATATTCAGTTAATTAATTGTTTCAACAATCAATGGGCCTAGGCCCGTAAGTTTATGTATGCGCATTTTATTAAAAAACATCGGCGTTTTCATTCGCAAACAAAACAGATAAATGCTAAAAAACAGGCAGAATTGCTGAATAATGTGCATTTTATTGATGATGACCCCTGAATGGGCAAAAATGTTTTACAACAGAGGCAAGCTCCTGGAATGAGGAAGCCGCGCAAAAAGAAAACATAAATATTCATCAGTATATACAAATATTGGCAACGAGGCGTAGACGAACACCATGAGTTGATCCCTCTAAGACCCACTCGACTTCGATACTTCTTCGATGCTTCAGCTTCGGAAGAGATTGATTCAGATAAATGGCCCTCAGGTCTTCCAAACCACTAAACAATGAAAGTCCACACGCGGAACGCAGTCATTTGCTTATTCAAATCCCTAACTTTTGCGTGAACCGCCCTTTACGGGTTTTCAGTTCACCGGGATACCCTTTTTTGCCGAAGCCGCCCAGTGTAGGTTTTCGACTTCGCGGGTGTACATTTTTTCAATATATCCCTAATTTTTGCCCGAACCTTTTATTCTGTTTTTGGTTCGCCGGGATGCCCTTTTTGGCCTGGACTCTTCTTTTTTTGTCCAGCGGGTCTCTTTCAAGCAAAGTATTTTTTAACTGCGTCCGCGTTCACCGGGGATGCAAAATCTTCACCATCCATCGTGGATAACAACAAAGCTCCTCCCGAGAAGATCTTGCTGACGACATACGGCCCTTCGTAATTCGGAGTCCATTTGCCCCGGTGATCGGAGTGTGGCGGAAGAATCTTCTTCAGGACGAGATCACCCGTCTGAAAGCTTCTAGGACGCACCTTCTTATCATAAGCTTTCTTCATTCGGCTCTGGTACAGGCGACCAAAGGCAATCGATGCTAACCTCTTCTCGTCCATCAGGCTGAGCTGGTTTAAGCGATTCGTAATCCATTCTGCCTCGTCGAGTTTCACATCAACCAAAACTCGCAAAGAAGGAATCTCCACTTCTAACGGTAGGACAGCTTCCATACCGTACACCAAGGAGAAAGGAGTTGCCCCGGTCGACGTACGCACCGTAGTACGATAATCGTGCAAGGCAAATGGCAGCATCTCGTGCCAATCTTTGTATGTCACAACCATCTTCTGAACGATCTTCTTGATGTTCTTGTTGGCCGCTTCAACAACACCATTCATCTTTGGCCGGTAAGGAGATGAGTTGTGGTGTTCAATCTTGAAGCTCTGGCACAGCTCCTTCATCATCTTGTTATTCAAATTCGAACCATTATCGGTAATGATCCGCTCGGGAATTCCATAGCGACAGATGATGTCCCTCTTTATGAACTTAGCTACCACCTGCTTGGTCACATTAGCGTACGAGGCTGCCTCCACCCATTTGGTGAAGTAGTCGATAGCTACCAGAATAAAACGATGACCATTGGATGCAGTGGGCTCGATCTTGCCTATCATGTCAATGCCCCACATGGAGAACGGCCAAGGGGAGGACATGACATTCAATGGGCACGGCGGCACATGAACTTTATCAGCATAAATCTGGCATTTGTGACATTTCTTCGCGAATCTGAAGCAATCCGACTCCATAGTCAACCAGTAATACCCTGCTCTCAGGATCTTTCTCGTCATGGCATGCCCGCCGGCGTGCGTGCCAAATGTGCCCTCATGGACTTCTTCCATGAGCATACTTGCCTCTTTCTCATCTACACATCTGAGCAGCACGAGATCGTGGTTTCTTTTATACAGCACTCCATCAGGATTGAGATAAAAGTTTCCAGACAGCCTCCTTAAAGTCTTCTTATCCTGGGTTGACGCACCCGCAGGATACTCCTTAGTCATAAGGAAGGTCTGGATATCGTGGAACCATGGCTTGCCGTCATCGGCATCCTCGATTGCAAACACAAATGCCGGTCTATCAAGACGCGAAAGCACAATTCTTGGAGCCTCATTCCAATAATTGACTTTATACATTGAAGCCAACGTGGCTAAGGCATCAGCCATCTGATTTTCAGCCCGGGGTACATGATGAAGTTCCACTCGATCGAAGAACGGAAGCAACCTCCTGGCATAATTCATGTACGACACTAAATTCGCTTGACGAGTTTCCCACTCCCCTTTAATCTGATTGATTACAAGCGCTGAGTCACCATATATGTCTAGATTCTTGATTCTCAAATCAATTGCCTCTTCTAGACCCATAATACATGCTTCATACTCGGCTTCATTGTTGGTAACTGGAAACGTCAGTCTCGCAGTAAACGGGATGTGGGATCCGTGAGGAGTCGTGATGATAGCCCCGATACCGCTTCCATAGGAATTAACCGCTCCGTCGAATATCAACTTCCACTGAGACTTCCTATCTGGCCCCTCATCGGGCAATGGCTCATCGCAATCCTTCGCTTTGAGAAACATAATATCCTCGTCAGGGAATTCGAACTTCATCGGCTGGTAGTCTTCGATTGGCTGTTCGGCAAGGTAATCAGACAATACGCTTCCCTTAATGGCTTTCTGAGAGACGTACTGAATATCATATTCCGTTAACACCATTTGCCATCTGGCAATCCTGCCCGAAAGAGCCTGCTTCTCGAAGACATACTTGATCGGATCCATCTTCGAAATTAGCATAGTGGTGTGGTTGAGCATATACTGTCGTAGACGTTTGGCGGCCCAAGCTAATGCACAACACGTCTTCTCCAGCATTGAGTATCGAGATTCACACTCAGTGAACTTTTTACTCAAATAATAAATGGCATGCTCTTTTCTGCCCGTCTCGTCGTGCTGACCGAGAACACACCCCATACTATTCTCCAGAACCGTCAGGTACATGATTAATGGCCGTCCAGCCACTGGGGGTATCAAGATTGGAGGTTCTTGAAGATACTGCTTTATTTTGTCGAATGCCTTCTGGCAATCCTCATTCCAAGTAATCACCTGATCTTTCTTTAAAAGTTTGAACATCGGTTCACAAGTGGCCGTGAGCTGAGAGATAAACCTTGCAATGTAGTTTATTCGGCCCAGGAAACCACGAACTTCTTTTTCTGTTTTCGGCGCTGGCATTTCTTGAATAGCTTTTATTTTCGCAGGATCAACTTCAATACCCCTTTCACTAACGATAAACCCCAATAACTTTCTGGACCGCACTCCGAAAGTACATTTGTTAGGATTTAGCCTCAGCCTGAACTTCCTAAGCCTTTCAAACAGCTTCAACAAATTGACCAGATGCTCTTCCTCCTTTTGGAACTTTGCAATCATGTCATCAACATAGACCTCGATCTCATGATGAATCATATCATGAAACAAAGTTACCATTGCTCGCTGGTAAGTGGCCCCTGCGTTCTTCAGACCGAAGGGCATTACCTTGTAGCAGAATGTTCCCCAGGGGGTAATAAACGTCGTTTTCTCCATGTCCTCCGGTGCCATCTTAATCTGATTGTAACCGGAGAAGCCATCCATGAACGAAAACACGGAAAACTGGGTTGTGTTGTCGACCAACACATCGATATGAGGCAACGAGAAATCATCCTTAGGGCTCGCCCTATTCAAATCCCGATAATCGACGCACATGCGTACCTTACCGTCCTTCTTCGGTACAGGCACTATGTTGGCGACCCACGGAGGGTAAGTGGTAACGGCTAGAAATCCTGCGTCCAACTGCTTCTGGACTTCTTCCTTGATTTTTACAGCCATGTCTGGTCTCGTCCTCCTGAGCTTCTGCTTGACTGGAGGGCAATCTTCTCGCAACGGCAAGCGATGAACCACAATATCAGTGTCGAGTCCGGGCATATCTTCATATGACCAAGCAAAGACGTCACTATACTCTCGAAGCATCTCGACCAGTCTATGCTTGACATCATTCTGCAGCGCAGCCCCTACTCTGACATTTCTGACGAGCTCCTCAGAACCCAGATTTATAATCTCAATATCCTCCTCGTGAGGCAGAATAACCTTCTCCTCTTGTCTCAACAAGCGGGCCAACTCTTCCGGAAGGTCTTCGTCTTCATCAATCTCATCCTCGGCTTGATAGATCGGGCAATCAAAGTCGTAGTGAGCCGTAGAGGGTCCAGAGTCGATGTCACCTGTTACGTGGATCCTGCAATAACAAGGGTTAAGTTTAAAGCAAGAATATGCAGGTTAGCACAAACCTCGTTGCCATTTTGCTGTTTTTCGGAATAAACATAAAACAGGAATAACAGAGAACACAATATTTGATTACGAAGAAAACGCATTTTATTTATTAACAAAATGCATACACATAATCCAACAAGGCCCTGACAGTAAAACCACTATGCCCCGGGCAGGACATAGGGTTGTACAAAGATTGTAAAAAGCAAATCATTACTCTTCACTTGTCAGCTTGATAATCTCCTTGATGGTCCAATTGTGGAGGCGCTCGCCCGGCTTGCTCGGTTGAATCCAGGCGTCAAGATCACAATCACTGTCCCCGCTGTCCTCCGACGCAGCGTTGATGCTCTCGAAAATTACTCCCCCTTTGGTGAATAGGATCGGCCCTTTCCCACGAGACGAACTGCCAGAAGAAGATGAAGCTTCAGCTCCAGGAGAATACCCCAATCCAAACTTATCCTGCTTGATTGGTATATCCAAAACATGCCCCCATCCTGGGGTGGAACCGACTTCGACAGCGGCCCGAGCTTCCTTAAACGAGGAGAGATTCATCTCTTGCTTCTCTACGACGACAGGAGCTACCTCTTCCACCTTGACGGTTTCAAATGCTTGGCAGAGCGTTTCATGGATCTCGCCATCCATTTCAACATATTTAAAGGACGATAGGTGGCTCACCATGATGTCCTCCTCACCACAGACGGTCACTATGCTGCCCCCGACAGCATATTTAAGCTTCTGATGCAACGTGGACGTCACGACACCAGCGGAATGGATCCAAGGCCGACCTAAGAGGCAACTATAGGCGGGCATGATATCCATGATATAGAAAACCGCATTGAACGTCTCTGGACCAACTTGAATTGGCAGGGTCAACTCTCCGAAGACGTGGCGCTTGGTTCCATCAAAGGCTTTCACGACCAGATCACTGGGCGTGCACAGCAATCCACGGGTATTCAACTTCATCAGTGCCTTCTTCAGAAGCACGTTAAGCGAGGAACCCGTGTCCACCAGGACATGTGACATAATAGTGCCCCTGCACTCTATTGAGACGTGCAAGGCGTTGTTGTGATCTCTTCCTTTAGGAGTCAGCTCCAGATCTGTAAATCCCAGCCCATTACCAGCATTGACATGGGCCACCACCTCCTCGAGTTGATTTACTGATATCTCCTGCGGCACGTATGCAGCATTCAATACCTTCAGTAACGCGTTGCGGTGCGCTTCAGAGCACAGCAACAAGTTAAGAATAGAGATCTTTGACGGAGTCTGATGAAGGTGCTCTACAATTTTGTAGTCACTTTTCTTGATTAGTCGCATGAACTCTTCAACATCTTTCACTAGCAAATCTTTTTCTGCCCCAGAAGGGACCTCTTCGACAGCTTTACCTTTACCCTTATCCACAGTGTCAGCCCGGACCACTTTCTCTGCTGCAACCTCTGCTGGCGTAAACACTCTACCGCTTCTAGTGATACCACTGACTCCGGTAAGATTCTGCACAGTTGATCCGAATGGCTCTAGCTCTATCTTCTGACCGTTACAATAAACTTCGGCGCCATAATGCCATGGAACGGAATTAGTGCTTTCGAATGGGATCGGTCCGGCCCTGGTGATAGTGATTGTAGGCGGACGGGGTGCTGAAATAGTGATAGGGTGACGAGGAATAGTAATGGTAGCAACTTCGTCTGCCTGCTTTAGCACGACCTCCCCTGATGCACTCTCAATGCTCCGGCTGAACTGTAAAATACCCTCGGACATCAGACTTTGGATACCTTCGATCAGCTGCTCACACCCATCAGGGAGTGTAGCACAAGCCATACACAACTCTCCGCATCCAGGAAAGAAGCCCTTCTTCAGCAACTTAGCCTTGACAAAACTCAATGGCGTCTTCAAATCTTTGACATCAGTCAGCAAGTCTGAACTCTCCTCAGTGATAACGGCATTTACTCCGCCCCCCTTATGATGGGGCATGGGGTTTTTGGTAACGTTGGGCACGCTATCAGAAAAGTTGATAATCTTGGCGTCCACCAAGTCCTGGACTTTGTGCTTAAAAGCTTTACAATTCTCAATCGCATGGCCTGGTGCCCCAGTGTGGAATTCACAAGTAGCATTGGCGTCATACCCCGGTGGTGGTGCCCCTGTTAAGGGGGCCAACGTCCTTTTTTGAACCAATTGGAGCTGAAGCAACGTTTGCAAAAGTTGTGCATACGACATAGGTGGAGTATCAAAATGACGGCTTGCCATAGGAGCCCGATTCTGATATCTTTTATACCCCTGCTGATTCTGCTGCTGAGGCTGTTGCTGCTGCTGCGGTGGAGCAGCTGGGATATTTATGCTAGCAATCTGAGGCTGAGGGCCCTTGCCCTTTCTCCTAGCATTAGTGACAGCACTGGCATCTCCCTCTCGACGCTTGCCAGTATAGGGTTTCTTACTAGCTCCTCCAACTGAGGATGATTCGCCCTGAATTTTTCCGATCTTTATACCGTTCTCAACATGCTCGCCCAGAGTGATGAGAGCCGAGAATGTTCCAGACATGCCACTGACCAGCTTTTCATAGTAGATTCCAGGAAGGGTAGCCACGAACATTTGCACTAGCTCACGCTCAACCATCGGCGGTTGAACCCGAGCAGCCAATTCACGCCACCGCTGGGCGTATTCTTTAAAGCTTTCATTATTCCGCTGTGAGAGACTCTGAAGCTGAACTCGGTTGGGAGCCAAGTCGCTATTGTATTGATAGTGGAGGACGAATGCTTCTGCAAGATCTTTCCAGGTGCGCACAGTAGCGGGCTCCAAACCCATATACCATTCGAGTGATGGACCAGAAAGACTATCCTGAAAGAAGTGCATCAGCAGCTTCTCATCGTCAGAATAGGCGGACATCTTTCTATAATAAGATCGGAGGTGGACCCGGGGGCAAGTAGTACCCTTATACTTCTCAAAGGTAGGCACCTTGAACTTGTGAGGTACTTTAAAGTCAGCAATCAACCCGAGCTTGGACATGTCAACGCCCAATGTGTTCTGATTTTCGATGTCTCTCATCTTGTCTTCCAACGCCTTGAACCTGAGTCGAGCTTCAGCATTCAACTCTGCTTCTACACCTCTCTGAGAGAATACGTCATCCTGATGGTCCTCCAGCCACGGTTGAGGCACCAACAGATTTCCTGCACCAGCATTGTCGTTGACCGGCCCTATGTTAACATTGGCTCCCAGACTGCCATTGCCGACGCCTGCCGCATTGAGCCCGAGATTAGTCATCAGATTGCCGTTAGCACTGCCGTTGCCCCCGGCAACAGGAACAACGTTCTGTGGAGTATCCACTGGAGGAGGAGTGGGCACAGCCCCACCGTGAAGTATGCCATTACTGTCAACCCTGGAGATGAGAGGTTGAACCAAAGTACGAAGCTGGTCTTGCCCATTAGCGACTACCTGCATCAGCTCCATAAAACGATCCATCCGTTCACGGAGCTCTTGAACATCTGACTGTACCTGGTCCATTATCCTTGTCTGATTAGCGCGAGTCGAGTAGCGGTGGATGAGTCTTTGATCAATCCTGGAGATCGAAAGCAGCTCGGAACCTGAGTACCTGAAAAACCTTTCAACATCAAAGGTTAGGAAAAGCAACAGAATGTATGTCATGCAAAAATGCTTCATGCAGATGCATGCGTGTGTCTGTGTGCTTGAGAGATTTCCTGATCCGGGCGCCGTAGTACCAGTGCTGGCAATAATAAGGAGGGGAATATGGGCCCAATCATGGAAACAGCAATCTCACACATAGTATTAGCAATAGTCAGATTCGACACATCAAGGACCGAGAACTCGTACGCAACAGTCTTTCTGAGAGAGGTTGTAGTAACGCAACAAGAGGCGAGAGATCCTGGAACGGGGAAAAGGTACCTGTCACAGACACACGCCAATGGAATGCGAATGATTATGCAATCTAATGCAAAATGCGGGCATGCAGCAATATATCCAGGTGGCTGCTGTGGAGATTCGGTATCGACAGTCACTGATGAGAAGGAAACCCCGGTGTAAAACCACTGATCTGATCTGCTGAGAATAACCATCTGATAGGATCGAGATCAAAATTCTGCCCTGACAAGAATAGGTGCCTGATAATAAGGACCCGGGGTGCATGATCAGAAAATGTCCGCTGATGAAGTCTTCAGACCCCAAATCAAAAATATGCCCCATCCAGAACAAACCTCTGATGACAATACTCTGATCGAAACCTGCTTTACCAGGAACAGACATACACCCGATGATAAAATCCTCTGATCAAAAACTTGCTCTGTCAAGAACAGTCACATCTGATACTGAGAACCCTGATACCAACGTAACTGATTCACTGTCAAGAAAATCAGGTAGTCTGGAGGTCAAAGTTTCCTGCAATATCCCAACCCCACTCACAGGTATGGACCTAATCCACGGACAAAGGTACGGCATCCTATACGGTCATCAGCGTCACAGACTTTCATGGGTGACGATACGATTCCCAGAAGGAGTGGCATCATCAAGTCATGAAGAGGCCTCACTTAGCTGACTTCCAAATGATCGGTCCCCAGAGTCGACAATCCTCACGTCTGGACTCCCCTCAGATCCTCAGGACCGGAAAGGAGCACCTCTGCAAGAATCTCGTCTGAGCGCAGATTTTCGTAGGGAACTGTGCCTGCTCAGCAGACAGGTTCGTCTACTACTTCTCCGCAACTATATCTAGGTGTGTACTCAAGCCCAGGTCCGGCTTTTCACTCACAGTAACATCCCTCTCCCACAGCAGCACAGATAATCATATCAAACTGGAAATAAAATGCGGGAAGTAAATTGCGGGAAGTAAAAATGCGATAAATAAACGCAACCCAACAAGCAAACACACAAACGATAGGATTGACTCGCGTAGGGGATGGGAAACGGTTCCAGCATAAGGGATGGGAAAAGTCCCTAGATGCTCTCCTTCCCCAGCAGAGTCGCCAGCTGTCGCTTGCGCGAAAATAAGGTGCCGGCACAACAGAAGAGTCGCCACCTTTCGTTATTTATCCCTCAGAGTGGGAAAGGAAACGATCAGAAAAACCTGACGAAAAAGGGTAAGACAAGGTCGTCGCAACCATTGTCTGGGTTCGGGAGTCGGTTACGCAAGGGGAAGGTATTAGCACCCCTCACGTCCGTCGTACTCGACGGGATCCTCGCTTGCTTGTTTACTTGGACGGGTTGGTTATAATCTATCTACCTATCAAGGCTGGCTGAAAAAAGAAAAGAAAAATGACTCGGCAAAGCGTCGCGCTTTATGCCTACGTATTCCCATCAGAGAATGAGAAATCAGAGTCAACGTAGTTCGGCTAACTACGGGTTATGGGGAAAGGTTGCTTGCTAGGACGTCGCGTCCTATGCCTACGTACTTTCATCTGGTATGAAAGATCAGAGCAAACGTAGTTCGGCTAACTACGGGTTATCTCCTAAAAGAAGTGTTTTTTATTGTTTGCGATCTCAACCGCACTAGAGACTATGACCTGAGAGTGAATGCATCGCACGTCACCCAAAGGGTACCATACCAAACATCCATCCTCAGATGGCTTAAGGCTCGTAACGTACGAAAGAAATCATTCATGATTACTGTATTTTAAACTGCTTGAGATGAGAAGAGAACAGGCCCAACTAGGAGGGAGACTATCAAGTCCTACTGTTGTCATGCCATGGATTCATCCTATGGTTGAGGTTTGAACAGGGAACTCCTAGATGTTGTCATGCATAGGTTTCAACCTAAAATTCTATCATCAAGTCCTCATCAGAGGAAATGAGAGTCCTAAGGGATCATGTAAATGATACACCAAAACAGACAAAAGCATCAGCTTTAACAGTAAAATGCATGCAATGCAAGTGAGGGAGGAAATGTGTGTGGGGCTTCAGCCTCCACAAGCTCGTCTCGACCTCAAGCCAGTCATGAAATAACAGTAATCATACTGAAGAGTAAACAACATGCTATCAAGCAATATCCAGATAAAAGAAATGAAGTGCCATCAGGCAAACAAAACATGCTTGAGAAAGAATCATCTACTCTCTAATCCTAACCTTAAAACAGAATCCTGATCAAATCTAAGCAAAGCCCTAAAGCAAAACCTAACCAAAATAAATCAATCCCAGTCTTCAAGCTTCAGAACAAGCTTACCAAAGAAAGGGAGCTAAGTAAGCAGACTCATAGTGTCTTCCTCAGGAAAACACTAGGAGGTGTATACTCAGGAATCATACCCTATGTGGCTCAACCACTGTGATCAGTTTACATTCCTCCTCAGGAGAAATTAAACTCACAAGCAGGCTCCAACATCACTGGATATTTAGGAAATCCTATCTGAACTAGTGGAACTAAGTGAACAGACTCATAGGACCTTCCTCAGGAAAGTACTAGGAGGCTTCCACTTAGGAGTTGTATCCTATGTGGCTCAACAACTGTGATCAGTTTACATTCCTCCTCAGGAGAAATTAAACTCACAAGTTGGCTCCAACATCATTGGATACTTAAGAAATCCTAGATAAACTAATGGAGCTAAGTGAATAGACCCATAGGACCTTCCTCAGGAAAGTACTAGGAGGCTTCCACTTAGGAGTTGTATCCCATGTGGCTCAACAACATGTGATCAGTTTACATTCCTCCTCAGGAGGAATTAAACTCACAAGTTGGCTCCAACATCATTGGATACTTGAGAAAGAGGTGAGAAGAAAGAATGAAAGTCATTCATAGTGCCTTCCTCAGGAAAGTACCATGAACTTCCTTCAAACTTCAGGATCTCAAACCTCACAGACAGGGAATAATCCAAGCTCTGGGTCTCTGAGTCTTGATCTGCAATCTTCTCTTCCATCATGCTCCTCAACAAGATCTTCAAGACAACACAAGGCCCACAACAAATTCCCCACAATAAACCCCAGAGATAAACAGATAACCACAGGACAAACAAAATCATCAGGCAACTTCAGAAAATACCTAAAAATACTAAACCAAGGGGGGAAAATCTATCAATTATTCACAAGGGTCTACAACATCTACCCATAACATCCCCATATGCCCCTACCCAAAAATCAAGACAAAACTATCTAAAGAAAATGAATTTCCTTACCTATGCACAACCTAAGCCCTAATTAGGATACCCTAATGCTAACCTAATTAATCTAATCAAATTTTAATCTAGAAATCAAGAATTAAATCCTATGGGGAACTATGATTCAATATCTAATCACACAAAAAAGAATGAATTAAAAAGACTAAAGGAAGGTCCTAAAAGAAATTCTACAAAATCATGTACAAAATTAATCCTATTAAAAAGCTATTAAAATGAAAAATATACTAAAAATATGAAAAGAAAATAAAATGGAAATTTTATTTATTTATAATTTTCTAGACAGATTCATTAACATATGAAAAAAACAAGAATTGAAAAGTATTAAATTTTGGATTTTTTATGAATTTTATAAATGCAAGAAAATATAAAAGGAATTAAAAATATAAAAGAATTGAAATAGGGGGAGGGGGTGCTAGAAGCAAAACGCGCTAGTTGATTATTTGGTGGGCCAGAATCAGGGGGCTGCGCGTAGCAAGTTGGACCCAGGCCCAGGGTTTCAGCTTTAATGAAACGCTGCGTTGCAGCTGGGAGGTTTCCCTCCGTTTTCATTTTAAAACCTGGCCACATGATGAGGCTAAAAAGTCAATTAAAAGAGATGATCCAACGGTGGGGAGTCATCGTCCCCAACCTTCCATCTAGGGTTTCAGACGTAGCTTCCATGCATGAATCTTCTTCTGGCTCGTTCTCCTTCCACACTCAATGAAAGCTAAAAATTCCAAAAAGGAAAGTGCTCTACTGATTACAAGGAACAAAACTATACGCGTAGCTTTCCTTAATTCTCCTTGAATCATTCAAACAGAGAACTTAAAAGCTCGGGTACCACCTATTTTCCTGAGATCAACTCTTCTAAAACTCAGAATTAATGACATGATCATGCTCCTTACACTACCCTAACCATTCTAATCTAATATATGCTAACTAAAACTCACTACAAAGCTTGATCTTGGAAATTAAAGAATCTTGCACCTGCCATGAAACCTCACACAGAGCTCTCAAACTTATGGGAAAAGATCAACTAACCTAGTACACTAATCCTACACCTAAAGAATTAACAGAAACTACATAATTAAAGAGAAAGGGAGAAGAATCCCAACCTGTCAAGAAGTGATGGTGAAGGTATGTAGAGAAGGTTGCAAGCCTTGTAGCTGCTTCAGGATGATCCTCCAATGGTGGAAATGATTCTGTTTGCACTGGTTTTGGAGGAGAAAGCTTGTAGTGGAAGAAATCGTGTGTTGCTTGATCTTGAAGGAAACTCTTCAATGGCAAGTTCTCTCTCTCTTTCTCCTCTGAATTCTTCCTCCTTGACCAACCTCATACTCATCATGGTTCACTCTTTTTATAACCATCATTGGAAAAGTCTAGGACCATCTAGAATGATCTAGAGAGTCCTTGAAATCTCATGTGATGACATATTGAATTTCTCTCATCTCATGCCTTATGCCTTACAATTTGGTGTCAAAATACCCTTACATGAGATATTGAGGAGGAATGAGTGAAAAACAAGCTCACCTTTGGCTTATGTTGAGTTTTGCAAGGGTGCCTTAATATGCAAGTATGAATTTTCCAAAGCATGTCCCATTTTAAAGCCTCAAATGAAAATTATATTTGAACAAATGTTTTCAAAATGATGTTTCCAATCAAAATGATATATTGGATGACCTATTTTGGATTCCTAGATCTTCCAAACCAATTTTCAAATTCAACTTTTTAAACTTATAAGCCATTTTTAGTTCATTTTTAACCAATCATGACAATCCATGCTATGAGATTTTCCAACAATTCATGACCTTCTTTCTAGACTTAAAATCACATTTTGAACAACTTTCATGTTTTTAGTTTTTCCATTTGAGGCTTGGAAATAGGAGATATGGCCTTTGCTTAAAATGACCTATAACTGACAAATGACCAAAATACCCCTGTCTTGTTCAAACCATAAGTTGAGTTCTACAAATCCTATCAAGGACTTCTACCACTCTTATTAAAGATAAGAATATGCCCTTCAACATTCATGTTGACCAAGAAATCATAGGAATCATCCTACTAGGGCAAAAGTTGTCTGCAAGTTGGGTGACTTTCAAGGACCCAGATTCACACACCTCAGCTGACCTGTAATTTGTCAAAACCATAACTTGAGCTCTGCAACTCCTATCAAGGACTTCCACCACTCAAATTAAAGCTAAGAACAAGCTCTACAACATTCATGTTGTGGGGAAGATGAGATATCAATCACATCTAGAGCTAAAACTGCCTGGAAAATAGGGATCAAATTAGGGTTTTTTCACTGACAATCCTCAGAAACCCTGAATTGAAACTTCTCAAACTCCTCAATCATGATGAGTTGGTCTAGGAATCATCTTTATAACACCTCTATGCATCATTCCATGATCTCATGGCCCTTGGATTGGGTCTCAACCTTCTCCAAATTTTCAGTTATCCTAGGGCTGACCCAGTCAAAACCCTAATTCTACCCTTCATGGTTGAATCTTCTGAATTCTTGCATAATGACCTCTCTGGGCTTCATGATGGCTATCAAGACATCTCATAGGCTTCCTCAAAACATCTAGTTCATCCTCAAAGTCTCAGAATCATCTGAGGAGCTCCCCCAACTCTCAAGCTATGAAGCACACAACCCTGGTTTCAACCCACTTCCTCTGAGGACCTTTTGAACTTTCTGATGAAGGTATCAACTTTCAAACACTCAATGAATAAATAATTGTTGGTCAAATTTTGGGGTGCAACAGGTTGCACATAATTAAAAACAAGGTAATTACTCTTCGTGCGTCACTTGGACAATTTCTTCGATAGTCCAGTTGTTGAGGCTTCGGCCAGGAATACATGGTTTGATCCATGCATCCATATCACAGTCACTATCACCTTCATCCTCGGACACAACGTTGATTCGATCAAATCACCCCACGACTCGTGAATTGGACTGGTCCCCTGTAGCGCGAAAATATTTTATTACCTTCATAATATGTGTTGTGAATCTTGTTGTGAATTACGACAAAATTCAATATCAATTTGTGAGGCAAAGAACAATAGCAACCAAAATAAATGGTCTTCAGCAATAATAATCCGTTCACATATAATATAACAAAATAAGGCAAGAAAAAACTAAAGGTTTGTTTACCCAGTTCGATCAAACGATCTACTCTGAGGGAGAGAGCAGCTCTCCAATTCACTATACTCAGAAAGTTGTTATAAGAGATTACATATGAGTTACAAGAAAATAGCCTTCTCCTTCAAGTTCCCAAGAACAACCCTGAAGACGCCCAAGAACAACCCTATTTTCTACCCAAGTGTTTCCCTACCTCTCCAACTCTCAATATATGAATCACTCAAACCCAAGGTATAATCCAAGGTTTTCTTTGTGCATAGCTAAAACCTTATGCTATACCTTTAAACCCTTGGTCTCCCTTGTTGATGAAAACTCTATGATTGTCACACACCAAACATATAAGAGATATATATTTATAATAGCAAATACCCAACAAACAAAGTCCAAAATTATATGGATCCATGGACTGAATCGAAAAAGTCTGAAAACTCGAAAACACCATCCATCGTACGAACATACTATTCATCTGTATGGACGTCACTATTCATCTGTACATATAGTACTATTCACCGACTAATTTTTTTCCCGACTTTCTAAAACTTCCTATTTTCGTGGTAAATGCAATCTCCAAAGTATATTTCCTTTCTCTTCATCAACAAAGGTTTTAAGGCACATTTACAACAATCACTACCTTGACTTTAAACTGTGTTGATACCAAACAACAACATTATTGCTCTCTACCAAGTTGAAACTTTAATCAATAACTTTGATAAAATTCAAGTAACCCTTGAATCTTGATCTCGCAACTTGCATCCACTTGTTCCCAATTACCCTTTTCTGCCTAGGTAATTTAACAAGCCTACAAGTATGATTTTTCAACCACCCTTGACTCCACCTATTTTCAAATGCCTCCCTGAAGGTTTTTCTTCTTTTATTTTGCAATCCTTCAGCCACATTAAAAACATAATATCCATGGCTGGCATAACCATCTCTCTGAAATGCTACAATAACCCTCCTTACCTTATCATGAGTCAAATGATAATCAGAGATCTCTGTAACCGTTCCCTCACTACTGCTAGCATCCATAGTAGGAAACTCCACCTCAAACTGAGTTTTCTCCATTATAGTTTCTCCCTTGGTTTTCACTATTCTTCTTCTGAAGAAATTCTCTACCAACCAAGTAAGTTGTTTTAACCTCATCTCTTTCCCAAAAAATCAATAACAACTCAGCAGTAACATGCATTTTTATCCCTTAATTTCTGCAAAATTCATTGTACTCCTCTAAAACTTTCTCAAGGCATTCATAATGCCTTAAACTTAAATCCCATAGCTCTTCCTTGTCATGAAAGCCTCCACTAGTTAACGATGAATGAATAATAACATTTGAACCTTCTAAAATATATAGACAACATATTTTAGACCCTTTAGTAATAATCAATTCATCACGCGAAATCTTCAACACTCCATGTTTAATTCTAGTACAATAGCCTAGATCATCAAACATACTTAAAGATAACAAATTTTGCTTGAGTTCTGGAACATACCTCACATTGTGAATAAGAAGTTCACGATCATTAAGCATTTTAAATCTGAACGTACCAATACTATGACCTTACATGCCTTATTATTTCCAAGGCGAGCTACTCCACCTTGCACCATCTTCAAATTTTCAAAGTATTCTATTCTTGGACACATGTGATAGGAGCAGCCGGGGTCAATGACCCAACTATATTCAGTTTCCAAACTCGATACTACTAGTGCTTCGACATCTTCATAACTTTCCTCACCTAATGCAACTACAGCTTGAACAGAATCTTCATTGACCTTTCTTTTAGGACAATCCCTTTCAAAGTGACCGATTTTCTGACAATGAAAACATTTTACTTTTGACTTGTCAGACCTCTTTTATTTGGACATCCCTTTACACTCACCTCCTCCTCTTGACACATTTAAGCCTTCACCACTATCCACAATCTTCAAATCTTTCGACTCTGAAAATTCTTTGGATTTCACTTCCGTCTGGACTTCATCCAAAGTACTAGTACCTTCCTTACCATAAAGAAGGGCATCCTTAAAATGCTCAAAGGATTTAGGTAATGAACTCAACAGGAGCAAAGCCTTGTCCTCATCATCAATCTTCACTTCAATATTCTCAAGATCATCGATAATCTTGTGAAATTCTATGAGCTGCTAAACTATAGATTTGTTCTCCACCATTCGGATTGAATATGGTTGTTATTTCATATATGATCTGTGAGCCAAAGACTTTGTCATATACAATGATTCAAGTTTTGCCCACATAGTGTTGCACCCTAAAATTTTTCCATCTTTTTTCTAACTTTGACTGGCTTTTGCTTCGTATTTCATCTGCATATCATTTAGGTAGAACATTTCTTACATGCTGCCATTGTTATCAGCCGGATTGAATTTATCAAGATTTTAGCCGCTTTGCTCGCATTTCAGGCGATTCAAATCAATTTAAATGAGAAGTTCCATGTTAAAATCGAGCCAAAGTCGCTCTCTTCTTGGTGATCCAGTCCGTGCGGATAATTGGTTGCATTTCGGTGTTCGCCCGTTTTCTGTTTCTTTTTCCATGGCATTTTTGTAATTTTTATTTCTATTTTTGTTTTGGTTTTAGAATTATTTGTTTTTTTTAATTAGATTATTTAATAGACTTTTATTAGTTTTTAAAATAGATATTAGAATTTATTTGGTTTAGTTTTTTTAACTTTATTAGGATTTAATTAGAATTATGCTATTATTAGATTAGCTTAGATCAGTTAATTAGTTTTTAGATTTAATTAGAGGTTGATTTAGATTAATTAATTAATTATTAGATTAGTTTAGGTTAGTTATTAGATTATCATTTTAATTCAGCATTTTACACGTTAATCAGTTTCATTTATTAACCAACATTTAATTTTAATCAGCATTAACTAAGTCCTTAAGTCAAAGCATGTCATTAACATTGCCAAGCCACGTGTTAGCCACTGGGTATATAACCCACTATTCATCATCTCCTATCACACACGCAAAACCCTAGAATCTGCTGCGCAGCCAATTCCTTCATCATCTTCATCGTAACCCCATCAATCTTCATCTTCTCCGACCATAACAACAACTCGCCCCTATTCCACATATTTCAAACTTTCATCATCCGCGAGGAACCCAAAAAATCTTCATTCAAAACCCATATACGCAAAAAATGACCCACCTTTTCAAACATTCTTCAAACACCATCAATCTCACCTACATCAGAAAACCCACCATTAAAATCTTCTATATTCATGAATGAAAACCCAGACATTCAAACCTCCAGCTCAAACCCATTTCAGAAACAACCACCATTCCCAGCACCTCCTTCATCATCATTCACGCAAATAAATAAAAACCTTTTTTTGTATCCTCACTGTAAACCCAGAAATCTGACCCATTTCTCAAAATCTCAAACCATTATCCTCAACATACAACCAAAAATGAACCATTCTCCATGATTTCATCGAAACCCACAACCTTCACCGTCGAAAAACCTATTTTAGAACCCATTTCCTCAACCCGTTTCGAACCCTCCGTCTGAACCATTTTTGAATACCCAACAATCCCAATCAACAACCCAACTATCTTCCAACTTCATCTCAACTCACCTTCCTCTAAACCCAGAACGACGGAAACTCACCTTCAACTCCACCATTCTCAACCTCTGAATCCCTTCAAAACCTTCATCGTTGAAACACCCAAACCCATCATCTGAATCTCCAACCTTCATCTCTCTCTTTTGTCGGAAAATAATCCAGAAACACCTTCAAGAAAACTCTGAAACCCACTCACAAGCCACTTGAAACCCATATCCCAGAAACTTCAAACCACTCACCTTTCCCAAACGAACCATTCAATCTTCAAATATCAACCGATAACAGAACCATCATCTTCTTTGCAAATCAACCTAGACCACTCTCGTTAACCCTTCATCATTTTTGGACAAACACAAACCACCCACGACCTACACCTTCTCCCTCAAACCTGTGAACAAGATAGTAATGGAGAGAGAGAGAGAGAGAGAGAGAGAGAGAGAGAGAGAGAGAGAGAGGAGACTGAACGAATTTGGAAGAAGAAGATTTTCTTTCTTTAGTTTTTCTGGCTGTTAGTTGAATTTTGGTGGGCCTCACGGCCCATTTCATCTGGACTGCACCCCCCTGTTCTTCACGTAACCCCTCCCCTATTTTCTTTTATTTTTCTTTGTAATATTATTATTATTGTTTTGTTTGAGTTAATTATATTTTAGTTTTTAGATTTTATAAATAATTATGAAAAACAGTTTTATGTATTATACATATATATATATATATATATATATATATATATATATATATATATATATATATATATATATATATATATATATATATATATATATATATATATATATATATATATATATATATATATATATATATATATATATATATATATATATATATATATATATATATATATATATATATATATATATATATATATATATATATATATATATATATATATATATATATATATATATATATATATATATATATATATATATATATATATATATATATATATATATAAACTTTTTTTAGTTGGTGTGTGTGTGTGTGTGTGTGTGTATATATATATATATATATATATATATATATATATATATATATATATATATATATATATATATATATATATATATATATATATATATATATATATATATATATATATATATATATATATATATATATATATATATATATATATATATATATATATATATATATATATATATATATATATATATATATATATATATATATATATATATATATATATATATATATATATATATATATATATATATATATATATATATAATTTAATTTTTAGTGAAATTGTTAATATATTAGTTTTCTATTTAGAACTTTATGATATTTCATATTAAGGTTCTTTAATATTTTTAGAGTTTAGATTTTATTTCTCATTTTTTATTGGGCCTTTATTTCATTTTGTCGCATTTTTTTGGATCAATGACGACACTTCCGTAATCCATTACCAGTCAAATTATTGAGGAATAATGTTGGATCCGAGACCACCTCCTTTCTCTCATCATTTCTTCTTCTTCCGATTTTATTTTGACTTTTCTTGGATCGATGAAGTCTTGTATCCGTAAGCGTCGGATTTATCTGAGTTGATAACCTTCCCGATTTCAAATCTATTGAAGATGACCATTTGGGTCATTTTCTTTACTTTGGGATCGCAATAGGATACCTTCTATTAATTGACATTATGTTTGCGATTAAGACAAGATCCCATTGTTTTTGGTCCGTGTGACACGATTCAATTGGAGAATGATCCTCAATATCATTTCTCTATCTTGTCCATAGCACGGATATCAATACGCAACCTCCTATAGCTTGACTTCCATTCATAAGTAGAGCTACGACGGTTTAGCGTCATATTGGACCCGATTCAATTCACTTTGACCCTTTCGAGCCGTATTTCGAAACATCATCATCAAGGATCAAAGAGGAGATTGAAAGCATTGGATCAAAGCTTGCACGAAATTTCAAGTGTCAACTGAACCACTCCGTTCAATAACTTTCCTTACTTCAATATTTTAATCAACCGCCGAGTGTTGTGAGTCGTTAGCATTAGATACATAGGAAATGATGAGTGGGGAGCCTTTTCTCACTTCTTCTAGATTGTTTAGCGTATGCCCTTTGGGCAATATGCGACGCATTCGGTCCTATGTCTTAGGATTTTGCGTATGCGTCCCGATCCGATTCTTTTCTCTTGCCCCCGTGTAATCAAGATCCCTTTTCTCTTTCCCCCGTGCAATCAAGATCCCTTTTCTCTTGCCCTCGTGCAATCGAGATTTATTTTCTCTTGCCCCTGTGCAATCGAGATCCCTTTTCTCTTGCCCCAATGCAATTGAGACCCTTTTCTCTCGCATCCTTGCGGTTGAGACTCTTTTCTCTCGCATCCTTGCGATTGAGACCCTTTTCTCTCGCCTCCGCGCGATTGAGACTCCCTTTTCTCTCGCCCTCGTGCGATCAAGACCGTTTTTCCTGTAGTTGGCTGAACTACAACTGCTCTGATTTCTCATGCCAGATGAGAATATGTAGGCAGAAGACGTGATGTCTTGGCAAGCACACTAATGACTAATTTCTCTCTTCTCTCGCCTCCGTGCGATCGAGACCTTCCCGCTAATAGCTAACCTCTCCTTCTCTTGCCTCAGTACAATCGAGACCAGACTGTTGTTCTGAACCTTTTTTCTCGCCCCCGTGCAATTGAGATCCCCTTTTCTCTCGCCCCCGTGCAATCGAGAACACCCCGTTTACCCATAGTTAGCCTGAACTACGTTCTGCTCTGATTTCTCATACCCGTTGAGAATACGTAGGCACAGAATTGTGATGATCCTGGCGAGCACTTTTATTTCTTTGCCACCTTTAGGCTTCCATACCTCTTAACCCAAAGACATGCTATGTCCGTTCTACCGCAAACAGGTAAAGCCTAAGTCTCCAATGGTCGAGCAACAATACACCTATTTGCTAGAACACGCATGCTAACATCGTCTACCGAACCTTTTCTCTTGCCCCCGTGCGATCGAGATCTTTTCCTGTAGTTAGCCTGAACTACGTTTTGCCCTGATTTGTCATACCAGATGAGAATACGTAGGCACAATACACGGTGTCTTGGCGAGAAACCTCCCCCGTAGTTTCCCGAACTACGTTGATTCTGACTTTCCCATTCCACGAGGGAATACGTAGGCATAGGGCAGCGATGTCCTATAGAGTCAGTTCTTTCCATTCACCCCCGTTTAGCAGTAGCCTTAGATAGTTTGTTTTTCACCCACAGATTTAGACAACAAGCGTGGATCCCGTTGAGTACAACGGACGTGAGGGGTGCCCATACCTTCCCCTTGCGTAACCGACTCCCGAACCCAAGATTTGGTTGCGATGACCTGTCTTTTCCCTTTTTCGTAGGTTTTCTCTGATCGTTCCCTTTCCCTCTTTTGGGATAAACAACAAATGGTGGCGACTCTTTTGTCTTTGAGGGCCCCTCTTCGCAGATATGCGACAGCTGGCGACTCTGCTGGGGACTTATTCCCATCCCCTATGCGAGTCAATCCTAGCGCTTGTCTGTTTTTGTTTGTGGGTGTGTGTATCTGTATATTTGTGTGTTGTATATTTGTATATTGTTGTATTTACATTTTTCGCACTTTACTATCTGTTGTTGTTATGCTGTTGGATGGGCTTGTTCCTTTGAGAGATAAGCCAAAACCCAGGCTTGAGTACATACCTAGCATTAGAGTGGAAAGTAGTGAGGACCTGTATGGCAACATGCACTAGTCCTCAAGAAATTCGCGTTCAGACGAGGTTTTCTTTGAAGACATTCTATCCTGTACATTAGTCGGGAGGGGTGTTGGATATGGAAACTGTCGACTCTAGAGACCAATCATTTGGAAGTCATCTAAGTGAGGCCGCTTCGTTTGTCTATGATGCCAAACCAGAAATGGTGAATGTATCATCATTTCTCGAAAGTCTGTGACGCTGACGACCGCATAGGATGTCGAACCTTATCAGATTAGGTCCATACATGTGAGAGGGATTGGGTTATGCTGGAAACCTTGACTTTTAACCAACCCGGTATTATGGTTTTCTCTTCAGAGCAGACTTTTGAACTTCTCCAATCAGCAACGTAACAGTTATTCAGAGCTTTATGGAGGCTTTGATCCTTTGTTTGTTGCATTAGCATTTTGCATTGCATTGCATTTTTGCATCTCATTTTTGCATATCCATCCTCAGACGGAGCAGGAAGCTTACCCGTCTTTTGTCCAACCCACAGTTGATTTCCCGACATTCGCATTGGATTTGAATTAGCTTCTGGAAGGATCATGAACTCAGGGGAGCAGAATTTGGTTGTTACAAGGGCAAAGTTTGAATTGATGAAGAATCAGTTGGATCAGCTCATGGAAGCCATGACAGCTGTGACCAGAGTAGAGGCCAATGTTCGGAGGACTCCAGTGAACAATGTTGCTCAAGCTCAGCCTGTGCAGATTCCTGTTGGAGATCAAGAGCATACTGTTGTCAGAGATAGAAATTCATCTTCTCTTAATGATTTAGACTAACAAAGCTTTATTTTCTCTATGCCATATTCTCAAAGGGTTATTCCGAAGATTAATCCTAAGAAGCCGCAGACTGTTGAATTTATGAGAAGATGTTATTTGTTGGAGGAAAAGCTTGACGCTCTAATGGGTTGTGATACTCTGAATGCTTCAAGCATGTGTTTGGTTCCAGGTCTTGTAATGCCTCCGAAGTTTAAGACGCCAAATTTTGAAAAGTATAAAGGGGATAGTTGTCCGAAGCAGCATCTGGTTATGTTTTGCAGAAGAATGACCTCATATGTCATGATGACAAGCTTATGATTCACTATTTCCAGGATAGTTTGAGTGGGGCATCGTTGAGCTGGTACATGTAGTTGGAAAGTGGTTGCATCAAATCATGGTCAAATTTAGCCAATGCTTTTGTTAAGCAGTACAACTACAATCTCGACATGACTCCTAGTCACATGCAGTTGCAAGACTTATCTCAAGCGGACAATGAATCATTCAGAGAGTATGTGCAGAGATGGAGAGAGTTAGCTGCTCGCGTTCAACCACCACTTCTGGACATAGAATTGGTTGACATGTTCGTGGATACTTTGCAAGGTCATTACTTCGACAAGATAGTTGGTAGTAGGGCATTAAACTTTTTTGACCTGATGATAATGGGGGAACATATTGAGAGCATACTCAAGAATGGAAAGATTCGAGACATCTCAGATACCTCAGTTTATGAAAGCGAATCAGTTGTTAGTTCACAAGAAGAATGGGAGAAAGAAAGTGATGCTATCCAGGAATCTCCGATACCTCAGATTCAGTTTTCAGACACTTCATATGTTTAGAGTCAGCAACCTGTTAGGTCTATGTATCAGATATCTGTTCCCCTCCAGAGTCAACAGTCATACCGTCATCATCCGCGTCAGCACGCCCGACGAAAACCTAGGAAGCCAGAAAGGCATTTCACCCTGTTGCCAATATCGTACAGTCAGATGTTGCCACACTTGATCAAAGGTGGATTGATAGTGCCGAAGAAGATTAATCTGGAGATTCTGCCGTATCCGCCATGTTTTGATGTCAACTCCCGCTGTGAGTACCATGCTGGGGCACAGGGGCATTCAACCGAAGACTGTAAGGTGCTTAAGAGTAAAATTCAGACTCTGCTTGACTCCAATCTATTCTCTGTCACACCTCAGGGAATCCAGATCAATGATCCCCCTTCATCCAGTCATGTGGGTTCAGAAGAGTATCAGACTAACTTCGATGAGCGATTCTGAAGAGGGCTAGTTCAGTAGCAAATCAAGTTTGAAAAGCCCGGCTCCCCGAAGCTGGCAATCTTTTTATCATGTCATTTATTTGCATTTGTAGTTTTTTTCTGTTAAAATGCAAATTTATCTGTAGAACTTGTCTATTTTCAATTGATAACAATAATGAAATGAATATGCATGTTTTGTTTAAATCCATTCGTGTTCACTCAATGCTTTTTATTGATGTCAAACGCTTGTTAAGCGGAATTCTTTGAGGGAGGATGACGAAGTTGAAAGATGCAAACTTCTGATTGTATACTTTTGAATATAACCCCTACTGATGATGTATAGGCATTGTTTCAAATTCCTAAACACCAGAGATATAAGGATGATAATCCCTTGTCAAACCCCTTTGAGCCTAGTTGTAGGAGTTTCTTTCTGAAAATGAAAAACCCTCAATCTTAACCTGGGGCAGGATAGGTGTCAGTTAATTCGACCGAACATACAAATTGCAAAAGGAGTATTCCCGTTCGAGGGTCAATCACACCTGTAGAGGTCGTACCTAAAGAACCACAGTGGTTATCCATCACCGACCAAGGAGTGAGACAGTCACAATCCCTTCAACAAGTCAGACAAGCCAGTGTCACACGATTCGTTCCAAAAAAAAAAGAAGAAAAAGAATTAAAAAAAAAGAAGCGTGCTAAGTCGATAACTTGAAAACAAGTGACTTAGGCAAAAATTAAGGCATCTCGCTGGACTTTGAAATTAAAAAACATATTCAAAAGACTCAGTCCAGGCAAAAATAGGGAAATCAGAAAAATGATAAAAACAAGTCGTGTGACTCTGGACACCAAAGCGAGTGACTATCACTCCAAAAACTCGTGGTTTCCTTAACAATCACTCCTGTCGTTTAACCTTTGAGAGGTAGCGCTTGTGTCGAATTAGCTGAATATAGGACTGGAGAACATCAAGGAAAGTAGGTGGGTTAAAACAAACTTTGAGCCTTATATCCTTTCTTTCTTAACCGTGAACCTGACCACGTTACAATCGTCAAAAGTCCTAATTGAAGCAGCTTTATTTCAAAAGCATACTTCGATAAAGATCACGTCAAAACTGACTCCTAAAAGGATTCTTCTTACCCTATGGGTATTGATATTGACATTCTGATAAGTGATGTGTTCACTATATGTCACAACTCTTTTTCCAGTGAATAGACTTGGATTTCAAAATTGTCATATGCATTGCATTAATATTATCATTTGCAAAACAATTTATTTTACTTGCGAGTAAGCACTTGACACCAGGAGAGTTCCTACAGTGGAAAGTTTGATCGAGATAAGATGCATAGCGTCTGGGTACTCCGTTGAGCAGGGGAAAGTCACATCAAATGATCAAATAAAGGGAGTTAGCCATTCCAAAATGCAGTTAATCTGGGGCAATCAGGTCGAGATTCAGTAAATCTCTCGAAGTCAGAGATACTTCTGCATAAATCAGTCAATCAGGGGCAAAATCACTTCAAGGATAGGGCAGGCCACCCCAAGAGCACATAGATTATCCTTATCCAGAAGGCAATTGGTCTGAAGCACTTCTCTGAGGTTCATAATGCTGAGGCAGTTCATATCTAACCATCAGGGTACAGAGATTTCAGATTCCCTCTCGAGAAAGATTTCTACAAAAATCCCACAGGCTGGGGCAAAATTGGAAGCAAATGAACAGTTCCTCTCCATATCTTCAGAGCTACTCAGGGCTATTCAAGCAGGTTCAGTCAACCTTCAAGTTCAAGACGAATTTCGGGAAGTCATGTTAACCATTCCCCTGACCCTTCAACCTTAAACCTTGTATCCAGGCAAGTCGTTTCTTAAACCTTGTATCCAGACAAGACCCTTAAACCTTGTATCCAGACAAGCTGTTTTCCAACCCTGTATCCAGACAGGACATTTTCCAACGTTAGATGTACCTGACCCCTCACAAAAAAGCTAAAGTCCAATTCCAATTGGCAACCACCAAAGAGCCCAATCCCTATTGGCGCCTCATTCCAAAGTCTAATTCCCATTGGTACCCCCAAAAAAAATTCACCTTCAAAAAACCAATCACCGCCAGGTTTCTCTTATCTTGCCCAGCAAAAGTTCAGTCATACTTGGCACATCCAGTTATCCCTAGCAAAGTTGGCTTCATCTCTTTAGCATTTATTTTGCTAGAGTGGTTCTTTTGCATTCAGCTTTCCCCGGCAGCCCGAGCCTGCATCTGCATTTCTGCATATAGCTAGCATATTTGCATTTCATCCTCAAATGCATAGCATTTCCATTTCGTATGGAGCATTATGCCATAGAAAAAAATTCAAACATATGCATGCAAAGCATAAGCCAGTTTTTGTTAGCTTTCCGTGGCAACTTGAATCAGATCTTCAATCAGGACAGTGATATATCAACAACCTGGTTCAGTCAGCTCATCTGCTTACTTCCTTTTGGGTTTCAAATCGTACGTCGGTTGTACTTTGTCCATCAACCCTCTAATGATGACATCCCCAACAACTTTTCTTTCCGTCAATTCCTATTGACGATGTGTTTTGATGATGTGTTTCCCCAGCAGGTTTTCTTCCTGTCAATTCCTATTGATGATGTGGTTCTTTGAAGATGGTTTTCTTTCCGTCGATTCCTATTGACAAAGTGGTTCTGAAGTTCGCCGAGGTGTTCTTTGGATATTTTTCTTCCCGTCTACCATTAGACGATATAGTCTTGGATGTGTTTTCTTCCCGTGTACCCTTAGACGATGTGATTTTAGATATTTTTCTTCCCGTCTACCATTAGACGATGTGATTTCGGATGTTTTTCTTCTCGTCTATCATTAGACGATGTGACTTCGGATATTATTCTTCCCGTCTACCATTAGACTATGTGACTTTGGATATATTTCTTCCCATCTATCCTTAGTCGACGTGATATTTTGGATATGTTTTCTTCCCGTCTACCATTAGACGATGTGACTTTGGATATATTTCGTCCCGTCTATCCTTAGACGACGCGATATTTTGGATATGGTTTTCTCCTCGTCTATCATTAGGCGATGTTAATTTTGGATATTGTTTTCTCTCCGTCTATCCTTAGACGATGTGAGTTTTGGATATGGTTTTCTCTCCGTCTATCCTTAGACGATGTGAGTTTTGGATATGGTTTTCTCTCTGTCTATCTTTAGACGATGCGAGTTTTGGATATTGGTTTTCTCTCCGTCTATCCTTAGACGATGTGAATTTCAATTTGGTTTTCTTCTCGTCTATCATTAGATGATGTGACATTTGGATAAGATATTATCAACTTCGGGTTGAGCCGACCTTCGGGTTCGATGCCTGTTTGTTTAAAAGATGCTTGACGGCGAGGTCAGATAATCTTCTCAACTTTGGGTTGAGTCGGCCTTCGGGTTCGATGCCTGTTTGTTTAACAGATGCCTGATGGTGAGGTCAGATGTTCTTCTCAACTTTGGGTTGAGCCGGCCTTCGGGTTTGGTGCTTGTTTGATTAACAGATGCCTGACGGCGAGGTTAGATGTTCTTCTTAACTTTGGGTTAAGCTGGCCTTCGGGTTCGATGCCTGTTTTGTTCAACAGATGCCTGCGTGTTAGCAGATGTTCTTCCGACTGCGTGTTGATGATTTCTAATTGATGATGAGTTAGCTCATTTTCCTACAATTATCAGATACATTTCTCAGGTGAGCCTGATTGACAAATTCTACGGTTTACCATCCCGATCAGACTGCAAATTTCTGGGTTCTTTGTATTCAATCACCTTCTACCATGAATGTCTGAAAGCGGCTGCTTTTTCATCCTTTCAAGTCCAAGTCGATTGAATAGGGGCAGCTGTTGCAGCCTAAAATTTGCCCATCTTTTTTCTATCTTTGACTGGCTTCTGCTTCATATTTCATCTGCATATCATTTAGGTAGATCATTTCTTGTATGCTGCCATTGTTATCAGCTGGATTGAATTTATCAGGAGTTTAACCGCTTTGCTCGCATTTCAGGCGATTCAAATGAGAAGTTCCATGTCAAAATCGAGCGAAAGCCGCTCTCTTCTTGGTGATTCAGTCTGTGCGGATAATTGGTTGCATTTCGGTGTTCGCCCGTTTTCCGTTTCTTTTTCCATGGCATTTTTGTAATTTTTATTTCTACTTTTGTAATTTTTATTTTTATTTTTGTTTTGGTTTTAAAATTACTTGTTTTTTTAATTAGATTATTTAACAGACTTTTATTAGTTTTTAAAATAGATATTAGAATTTATTTGGTTTAGTTTTTTAAACTTTATTAGGATTTAATTAGAACAACGCTATTATTAGATTAGCTTAGATCAGTTAATTAGTTTTTATATTTAATTAGAGGTTGATTTAGTTTAATTAATTAATTATTAGATTAGTTTAGGTTAGTTATTAGATTATCATTTTAATTCAACATTTTACTCGTTAATCAGTTTCATTTATTAACCAGCATTTAATTTTAATCAGCATTAACTAAGTCATTAAGTCAAAGCATGTCATTAACATTGCTAAGCCACATGTCAGCCACTGGGTATATAACCCACTATTTATCATCTCCTATCACACACACAAAACCCTAGAATCTGCTGCGCAGCCAATTTCCTTCATCATCTTCATCGTAACCCCATCAATCTTCATCTTCTCCGACCACAACAACAACTCACACCAATTCCACATATTTCAAACTTTCATCATCCGCGAGGAACCCAAAAAATCTTCATTCAAAACCCATATACACAGAAAACGACCCACCTTTTCAAACCTTCTTCAAACACCATCAATCTCACCTACATCAGAAAACCCACCATTAAAATCTTCTATATTCATGAATGAAACCCCAAACATCCGAACCTCCAGCTCAAACCCATTTCAGAAACAACCACCATTCCCAGCACCTCATTCATCATCATTCAACCAAATAAATCAAACCCGTTTTTGTATCCTCACCATAAACCCAGAAATCCGACCCATTTCTCAAAATCTCAAACCATTATCCTCAACATACAACCAAAAATGAACCATTCTCCATGATTTCATCGAAACCCACAACCATCACCACCGGAAAACCCATTTTTGAATTCATTTCCTCAAGCCGTTTCGAACCCTCCGTCTGAACCATTTTCGAATACCCAACAATCCCAATCAACAACCCAATCGTCTTCCAACTTCATCTCAACTCACCTTCCTCTAAACCCAGAACGACGGAAACTCACTTTCAACTCCACCATTCTTAACCTCTGAATCCCTTCAAAACCTCCATCGTTGAAACACCCGAACCCATCATCCGAATCTCCAACCTTCATCACTCTCTTTCGCCGGAAAACAATCCAGAAACACCTTCAACAAAACTATGAAACCCACTCACAAGCCACTCGAAACCCATATCCCAGAAACTTCAAACCACTCACCTTTCCCAAACAAACCATTGAATCTTCAAATCTCAACCGATAACAGAACCATCATCTTCTTCGCAAATCAACCCAGACCACTCTCGCTAACCCTTCATTATTTTCAGATAAACACAAACCACCCACGACCTACATATTCTCCCTCAAACCCGTGAACGGAGATAGTAATGGAGTGAGAGAGAGAGAGAGATAGAGAGAGAGAGAGAGAGAGAGAGAGAGAGAGAGAGAGAGAGAGAGAGAGAGAGAGAGAGAGAGAGAGAGAGAGGATACTGAACGAATTTGGAAGAAGAAGATTTTCTTTCTTTTGTTTTTCTGGCTGTTAGTTGAATTTTGGTGGGCCTCACGGCCCGTTTCATCTGGACTGCACCCCCCTGTTCTTCACGTAACCCCTCCCCTATTTTCTTTTATTTTTCTTTGTAATAGTATTATTATTGTTTTATTTGAGTTAATTATATTTTAGTTTTTAGATTTTGTAAATAATTATCAAAAACAGTTTTATGTATTATACATATATATATATATTAGTTTATTTAGTTAATATAGTATTTTTCTAAAAAAATACTTTTTTTAGTTGATATATATATATATATATATATATATATATATATATATATATATATATATATATATATATATATATATATATATATATATATATATATATATATATATATATATATTTATAATTTAGTTTTTACTGAAATTATTAATATATTAGTTTTCTATTTAGAACTTTATGATATTTCATATTAAGGTTCTTTAATATTTTTAGAGTTTAGATTTTATTTCTCATTTCTTATTGGGCCTTTATTTCATTTTGTCGCATTTTTTTGGGTCGATGACTACACTTTCATAATCCATTACCAATCAAATTATTGATGAATAATGTTGGATCTGAGACCACCTCCTTTCTCTCCTTATTTCTTCTTCTTCCGATTTTATTTTGACTTTTCTTGGATCGATGAAGTCTTGTATCCATAAGCGTCGGATTTATCGGAGTTGATAACCTTCCCGATTTTAAATCTATGGAAGATGATCATTTGGGTCATTTTTTTACTTTGGGATTGCGATAGACTACCTTCGATTAATCAATATTATGTTTGTGATTAAGCAAGATCTCACTGTTTTGGTCCGTGCGACACGATTCAATTAGAGAATGATCCTCAATATCATTTATCTATCTTGTCCATAGCACGGATATCAATACGCAACCTTCTATAGCTTGACTTCCATTCATAAGTCGAGCTACGACCATTTAGCGTCACATTGGACCCGATTCAATTCACTTTGACCCTTTCGAGCCGTATTTCGAAACATCATCGTCAAGGATCAAAGAGGAGATTAAAAGCATTGGATCAAAGATTGCACGCAATGTCAAGGGTCAACGGAACCACTCCGTTCGGTAACATTCCTTACTTCAATATTTTAATCAACCGCCGAGTGTTGTGAGTCATTAGCGTTAGATACATAGGAAATGATGAGTGGGGAGCCTTTTCTCACTTCCTCTAGAGTGTTTAGCGTATGCCCTTTGGGCAATATGCGACGCATTTGCTCCTACGTCTTAGGATTTAGCGTGTGCATTCCGATCGGATTCTTTTTTGTTGCCCCCGTGCAATCGAGATCCCTTTTCTCTTGTCCCCATGCAATCGAGATCCCTTTTCTCTTGCCCCCATGCAATCGAGATCCCTTTTCTCTTGCCCTCGTGCAATTGAGACCCTTTTCTCTCGCATCTTTGTGATTGAGACCCTTTTCTCTCGCCTCCGCGTGATTGAGACTCCCTTTTATCTCGCCCCCATGTGATCGAAACCGTTTTTCCTGTAGTTGGCTGAACTACATTTGCTCCGATTTCTCATGCAGGATGAGAATATGTAGGCACAAGACGCGATGTCTTGGCAAGCACACTAACGACTAATTTCTCTCTTCTCTCGCCTCCGTGCGATCGAGACCTTCCCGCTAATAGTTAACCTCCCATTCTCTTGCCTCAGTGCAATCGAGACCAGCCTGTTGTTCCGAACCTTTTCTCTCACCCCGTGCGATCAAGATTCCCTTTTCTCTCGCTCTTGTACGATCGAGAACACCCCGTTTACCCGTAGTTAGCCTAAACTACGTTCTGCTCTGATTTCTCATACCCGTTGAGAATACGTAGGCACAAGATTGCAATGATTCTGGCGAGCACTTTTATTTCTTTCCTACCTTTATGCTTCCATACCTCTTAACCCAAAGACATGATACGTCCATTCTATCGCAAACAGGTAACGCCTAAGTCTCCAATGGTCGAGCAGCAATACACCTAACTGCTAGAACGCGTACGCTAACATCGTCTACCGAATCTTTTCTCTCGCCCCCGTGCGATCGAGATCTTTTTCCGTAGTTAGCCTGAACTACGTTTTGCTCTGATTTCTCATACCATATGAGAATACGTAGGCACAATACGCGATGTCTTGGCGAGCAACCTCCCCCGTAGTTTACCGAACTACGTTGACTATGACTTTCCCATTACATGAGGGAATACGTAGGTATATGACAGCGATGTCCTATCGAGTTAGTTCTTTCTGTTCACCCCCGTTTAGCAGTAGCCTTAGATAGTTTGTTTTTCACCCATAGATTTAGACAACAAGTGTGGATCCCGTTGAGTACAACGGATGTGAGGGGTGCTCATACCTTCCCCTTGCATAACCGACTCCCGAACCCAAGATTTGGTTGCGATGACCTGTCTTTTCCCTTTTTCGTATGTTTTCTCTAATTGTTCCATTTCCCTCTTTTGGGATAAATAACGAATGGTGACGACTCTTCTGTCTTTTCCAGCCCCTCTTCACAGCAATGCGACGCATAGCAACCGCAGTTTTCTCCCTGACAACTTCTCTTAAAACTTTATCCCCGAGGCACAAGATAATGGCACTCTTGGCCTTATCCATCATCTCGGTCTTATGTACCTGTGTAAGCCCTGCAGGCATCAATGCTTCACTCATCAAAGCATCGATACACTTCTCTTGAATTAAAATTGCTTGCATCTTAACTTTCCACAAACCAAAGTCGCTGAAAATTTCTTGATCTGCCATCTACTAACCATGGTGTTCACTTGTCAACAATATCTCTTTGCTCCATTCTCACTGCACCACTTGTTGTGAACTATGACAAAATTCAATATCAATTTGTGAGGCAATAGAAACCAAAATAAATGGTCTTCAGCAGTAATAATTTGTACACATATAATATAATAGAATAAGGCAAGAAAAAACCGAAGGTTTGTTTACCCAGTTTGATCAAACGATCTACTCTAGGGGAGATAACAACTCTCCAATTCACTATACTCAGAAAGTTGTTACAAGATATTACAAATGAGTTACAAGAAAATAGCGTTCGCCTTCAGGTTCCCAAGAACAACCCTGAAGACGCCCAAGAACAACCTTATTTTCTACCCAAGTGTTTCCCTACCTCTCCAACTCTCAATATATGAATCACTCAAACCCAAGGTGTAGTCCAAGGTTTTCTTTGTGCATAGCTGAAACCTTATGCTATACCTTTAAACTCTTGGTCTCCCTTGTTGGTGAAAATTCTATGATTGTCACACACCAAACATATAAGAGACACATATTTATAATAGCAAATACCCAACAAATAAAGTCCAAAATCACATGGATCCATGGACTGAATTGAAAAAGTCTGAAAACTCGAAAACACCATCCATCATACGAACATCCTATTCATCTGTATGGACGTCACTATTCATCTGTACAGATAGCACTGTTCACCGACTAATTTTTTTCTCGACTTTCTAAAACTTCCTATTTTCGTGGTAAATGCAATCTCCAAAGTATATTTTCTTTCTCTTCATCAACAAAGGTTTTAAGGCACATTTATAACAATCACTACCTTGACTTTAAATTGTGTTGATACCAAACAACAACATTATTGCTCTCTACCAAGTTGAAACTTTAATCAATAACTTTGATAAAATTCAAGTAACCCTTGAATCTTGATCTCGCAACTTGCATCCACTTGTTCCCAATTACCCTTTTCTGCCTAGGTAATTTAATAAGCCTAGAAGTATGATTTTTCAACCACCTTTGACTCCACCTATTTTCAAATGCCTCCCTGAAGGTTTTTATTATTTTATTTTGCAATCCTTCAGCCACATTAAAAACATAATATCCAAGGCTGGCATAACCATCTCTTTGAAATGCTACAATAACCCTCCTTACCTTATCATGAGTCAAATGATAATCAGAGATCTCTGTAACCGTTCCCTCACTACTGCTAGCATCCATAGTAGGAAACTTCACCTCAAACTGAGTTTTCTCCATTATAGTTTCTCCCTTGGTTTTCACTATTCTTCTTCTGAAGAAATTCTCTACAAACCAAGTAAGTTGTTTTAACCTCATCTCTTTCCCAAAAACTCAATAACAACTCAGCGGAAGAAGGAAAAAGATGAAGACGATGAAGATGGAAGAGAGAGAAACATTGTAACTAACTTTTTCAACTGAATAATAAAAATCTGTTACAAGTGAACACTCAACTTCTACTTATATACACATATTCAAGCTATATGCAAATCAAATTAAACTAAAATGAAATTCTAACTGAATTAGGATTACACTTCAATACCATCCCTTAATCCATATTCAGAATTATAATCAACCACACCAATTTTACCCCTCAGGTGGATAAAATATTCAGTCTTGATTGCTTTGGTCAACACATCTACTAATTTATTCTGATTTCTACAGTGCACAACTTTAAGCACTCCATTCTGAACCTGGTTTCTCAGAAAATGGAACTTCATGTCAATGTGCTTGCTCCTTCCTACAGTACTGGATTCTTGGAAAGGTTTATAGTTGACTTGTCGTTAATCATCAACTTCACAGGCTTACTCACCTTTATCTTCAGGTTCTGCAATATGTCTAGAATCCATACAGTTTGATAAGCAATCAAAGCACCTGCAATGTGCTCAGCTTCACAGATTGATAATGCAACAAATGATTGCTTCTTGGAGCACCAAGAACTAGGACCTCCTAGATAATTGAAGAAATATCCATAATTACTTTGTCTGTCAACTCGGTGTCCATACTAATCAGAGTCTGAATAGTACATCAGCTCAGAATTATATTTAACATTAGAGGGAAATAAAACTCCATAACTTATAGTCCCTTTAATATACCTCAGTATCCTGACAGTAGCTTGGTAATGTGACCACTTTGGTTTGTTGATAAACCTACTCGCCATTTCAACTGCATAACAGATATCAAGTCTGGTATTATAGAGACATCTTAATGAACCTACCAACTGCTTGAAATTTGTAGCATCTACATCATCACCATCAACATCAGAATCTAGATTGTGATTTATTTCAGTAGGTGTGATTGCAAACTTGCAATTCATTAGCTCAAATCTCTTTAAAAGCTCAAGTTCATACTTCAGTTGATGTATGATTATACTCTTGTCATAGTACAAAATCTCTATCCCTAGAAAATACGTTATATTTCCTAGATCAGTCATATCAAACTCTTTCATCATCCCCTCCTTGAACTTAGCTATCTCTATTGAATAGCTTCTTGTTAGCAACATATCATCAACTAAAAGACACACCAGAATTATATTGGTATCAGATGTATGCTGGAAAAAAATGCCATACTCCATCTAACATTTTCTGAATCCTTGATGCTTGAAAAATGAATCAATTTTCAGATTCCAGACTCTAGGAGCTCGTTTAAGTCCATACAAGGCTTTATGCAACTTGTACACCATCGCTTCTTGATTATTTTTCACAAATCCAAAAGGTTGTGACTTATAAACTTCCTCTTGTAAAGGACCATTTGAAAATGCATATTTCACATCTAAATGCATTAGGGGCCCATTTCTATTAGCAATTATAGTAATCACCAATATGATTATTTCATGTCTAGCTACATGTGCAAACACTTCAAAGTAATCTAAACCAGATTTCTGTAGAAATCCTCTAGCTACTAACCTTGATTTATATTTTCCAGTTGATTCATCTGGCTTTAGTTTCACTTTATAAACCCATCTCACGTTGATGGCTTTCTTGTTCTTTGGAAGCTCAATCAACTCCCAAATCTTGTTTATTTCTATAGCCTCAAGTTCTTCTTTCATAGATTTCAGCCACACTTTCTTCTTAAGAGCTTCTTCAGTACTCACTAGTTCAGAGTCTACTAACATGACACACTAAATGACTTCTCCTTTAGAGTCTATCTCAGTATCTTGCAACATGTTATATATAAATCTTCTGGATATTTGTCTGATTCTTTGTGGTCATTGAACTTGTTTAGAACTTTCCACGAATGTTGCAACAATATCAGATGTTGGACTACCTTGAGAGTCTAGCCCACCTTCAGAGGCATGACCACCAGAGTCATGATTACCATTAGAGCCTGAATCAGAATCAGATTCACCCTCAGAGACAAATTCACCTTCGAACTCTTCTTCAACATCAGAGTCACCTTCTTACTCTGACTCATCTTCAGAGGTATAATCTCATTCAGAGGCAGATTCTCCTTCAGCATCTAAAATATCTTTTGAAGTTAACTCAGGTTTTAACATTGCATCAGAGTTGGATAGAGACTTGTTCCAATCCCACGCTTCTGATTTTTTCATAATGCATCTCTGCTAAACTCAACTTTGTTAGTGACAGGATAATAGAGCTTATAAGCACCTGTAGTGTGGTAGTCTACAAGCAACATAACTCTACTTATGTTATCCAACTTCCTTCTCTTAGCACCTGAAACATGTTTGTAATAAACATAACCAAACACCTTTACTTGGCTCACACTTTGCTTATCTCCAGTCCACTTCTCTAAAAGAATAATTTCCTTCAGCTTCTTGGTTGGACACCTGTTGAGCACATATGGTGCAATGGCAATAACTTTTCCCCATAAAATATGAGTGAGCTTCTTCTCCTTCAGCATTCTCCTTGACATATCAAGCAAAGTTTTGTTTCTTCTTTCAGCAAGGCCATTATGTTGAGTAGTGTATAGAGTAGTAACCTCATGCTCAATTCCATTCTCCTCACAGAACCTTCTGAACTCTATAGAGTTGTACTCACCTCCACCATCAGTTCTGAGAATTTTTAACTTCTGACCACTTTGTTTTTCAACCTTCACCTTGAATTTCTGAAACTCTACAAACACCTCATGCTTAAACTTGATGAGTGTTACCCATGTCATCCTCGTGAACTCATCCACAAATGACACAAAATACTTGTTTCCTCTAAATGAGTGTACTTTAAATGGTCCACATACGTTAGACCTAAAGCATATTTTTCTCTTAGGGATACTTCTGATAAAAATGACAATCTTGGTTGCTTGTCTTTCATGCATATCTTACATGACTTCTAAGGCTTCACAATATTAGGAATGTCGTGTACAAACTTCATAGAACTTAGATACCCCAAGCTTTTGAAGTTCAGATGCCTCAATATCTTGTGTCACAGTTTACTGTCACCTTTGGCACTAAGCCATTTAGTTTTAGTTATTTCAATATTTACCTTGAATGTTTTGTTGCTTCCCTGTTTAGACTGCATAATCAGCTTCTAGTCAGTAACATACAACTTTAAGAGATTGTCCTTCATAGTAACTGAGAAACCTTTCTCAATTAGTTGACCTACACTATTCAGATTTCTCTTCATGCCAGGAACATACCAAACATCTTTGATCAGAACATTTTTTTCATTCTTCACTCTTACCTTGACATTTCTCATTCCTTTAACATTCATATACTTATCATCAACACATCAGATCTTTGTCCTCTTTCTAGAGTCAAAATAATCTGCCGTTATTTATTTCCAATTAGGTGATTTAGGCAGCCAGTGTCCATATACCACCAGTCTACCAAATATCCACCATCAGATTCAGAAGCCATTAATATCACAAATTCATCATTAGACTCTTCTCTGGCTATGTTTGCTTCTTCTAATTTCCTCTCCTTGTTTGACCAACAGTTAGCAGCAAAGTGACCAAACTTCTTACAACTGTAGCATTGGACATTTTTCTTGTCATACTTGTCATTTCCCTTCAGGTGTTTCTTCTCGCCAGAGTTGGAGACTTCTGACTTCTGACCACCATTATGTCTCTTCTTGACCTCTGACCAAGACTACTTCTAATTCTTCTTACCAAAAGATGCCTTCAGATCCTGCTCTACCTCTCTTTTAGAGTTTCTCTCAATCAGACGCAAATCTTATGCCTTTAGACTGCTTTGCAGCTCTTCAACTCTCATAGTGTTCAGATCCTTAGAATGTTCAATTGCTAGAAAAATGTAATTAAACTGAGGAGTAAGTGATCTCAGTACCTTTTCAATGGTTACTTGTTTAGAGAGGGTATCTCCATAATATTTCATCTCATTTGTGATCATAATCACTCTAGAAATGTAATCAGGCATGTTTTCATTGTTCTTCATGTTGAGATTCTCATACTGCTTACGTAGAGACTGAAGCTTCACCTTTTTTACCAATGCATCACCACAGTAGCATTGTACCAGTGTGTCCCACGCAACCTTCACTATCGTTGAATCAACGATCTTCTCAAACACATTCACATCCACATATTGATGAATGTAGAACATAGCTTTATGATCCCTCTTCCTCATCTCTCTATATGTGTTCCTTTATGCTTCAGTTGCATCTACTGTAACTGTTGTGTAACCGTCATTGACGATATCAAGAACATCTTTCAAGTTACCGTTTCCATTATTCATCTTCGATCATGTGCAATAATTCACTCAGATCTCACCAAACACTCGTGTTTTTCAATCCCGCAGAATCAAGAAATGTGATTCTGTTACCATTTTGAACTTCAATTCACTGTAAATTTCATAATCAAAATCAATCACACACACCTTACGTTTACTCATGTCACTACAAGAAAATTCATGTTTTACGATGTTTTTTTTTAGATTACAACAGTTTTGACTGTCGTAATGTATGAAGTACGACAATTTTGCAACTGTCACTAAACTTGGCGTCGCGAGCATGAATTGCGACAGTTTAGTTATTAAACTGCCTCCAAAGAAAAATTGTGACGGTTGTGAACCGCTGCCAAAATAAATCATAAATAATTAAAAATCAAGGTAACGGCGGTTACAACCGCCGTAAATTTCATAAATGTTTTAAAAAAAATTTAACATTCTTTTATTTACAATTTTCAATAAATATATTTTTATGAAAACTAAATTACATCCTTAATTAAAATTATAACCAATTCATAAACTAAAATATGTATTACACATTTATATAAAATAATTTAATAAAACATAAATAAATCATGCATTGACAATGAAGAGAATTATATACTTTTACATATATAAAGTTACTATTTAATAATACTCTACTAAGACTATACAAGAAATTGTGAGAAAACATAGTTGATGTCAGAATTGGATTTGTTAACATAGTTTGGATTTGTTAACATAGTTAGGTTAACGTTGTAAGATATGAACATGTTCTTCATAATTAGTTTATGGATTGCTTTGTCACAGTTGTCTTTCATTCTTCGGTTTGAAAAATGAGCTGAAGAGCTTGAACAAATTTGAGAAAAATGAGATGTTGAAGCGTCGATTGCAGTAAGAGTCTCTTGACTGCTACAACTAATACCTCCACTTTAGCAATAGTAAGAGTCCTATAGCAAGAAAGAATGTTTCCCACACAGTAAGCTGTGAGAAGAAGAAACCATCATGTCTCATGTAAGCAAACCTACAGCAAACCGACATGTTAATAGAACTTCAAACAAAACTTAAAAGAACTATATCACGAAAAAAAACACAACAAATTCCTATAAAACAGCACAAACATACTTATAACTATTCCTAGAACTAGGTTTTCCATTGAACTCCACAAGGCCACTCAAATGAAGGCGAGGCAAAGCTGCGAGCTAACTAGCAAGAACATTAAGCAATGTTGTTTTTCCATTATTCACCGGTACATATCATAATTTGTTTTCATGAATTAATGGATTCTATAGCAGAGCACATTTCAAATTCTGTTTTAACAAAGTCACCTAGTTATCATTTAAACTTCATTAAGTTCTTAACAACTAACCCATTTTGTTCTAGTCTAATTCAAATGTGATTATGCAGTCACTAACTTCAATAGTTTAGTAAAGAAAAACCAATTTCAACTAGCTTTATTAACTCAGATATTGTTAATTGAAATTCATTTTTTTGGACTGCACTAACAGATAACGATTTCTAACAAATTAACATCAACTAACTTAACAGTGATAACCAATTAACCTACACTAGCTAACTTCATCCATTAACATAACAGCAAGCAGTGCAATAATAGTTAACACATCATAATTAACTTCACTAATAACTAACAATCAACTAATTTCAGTTACTAACTTCCATAACCGTTTCAAACTAACTCACCTAAGTAACTTCACCAATGGAAAAATCAGTTACATTAGCTAAAGCCTTCCTAACAGTTTTTGATAGTGATTCGCGTCATAACTGGACTCTTGAAACTCTCATTCAAAGTTTTTAACAGTAATGGCTCGCTTGCTAAAACAATCATCACACAATATTCATCCTTCACAAATCAAAAGCTACCATCTAACTCTAACTAACATACTCATTCATTTTCCCCTAACAGTTTTTCTTTCCATTTAACTAACTAACTTCATCCATTTTTTCACCAAATAACTAATTGTTGTACCAAGTTTCCTTTCAAATCCTGATTCATTACTATGATAAATGAGATTAAAAACTACTATAGTAAAACAATAATAAAACCTAAAGTATAGCACAAATAAGCAGTAGAAAGTAAGAATTGAAGTGGTCAAAATATTAAAGAAACACAGAGTCGCCAACCAAACCGTACATGCTTAATGCTACACCACTACTAAAGCACAAATTAAAACTTAAATGAATAATGATCAACACCATACAAATTTGGAACCCTCCTAAAGGAATAATGATTTCACAATTCACATCAATTCTCCATCATTACCAAATATCAAAGTAGTTGTATCTTAATGTGAAAATCATTCTAAGCATATTAATTGAAGTAGTAGATACCTTTCCTTTATCATTAGCGCCGGCGCCGGCTCTAGAGAGCGTTATCATTAGCAAATCATCATCCTTAACACCAATGGCACTCAATTTCTGAGAATTGCTCACCTCATTCCCATTGAAAAGAATTTGTTGTTGATGTATAGGCACACTTGTCTATTGAAAAGCACAACAAAAACCCAATTAAAAAAACTAACCCCAAAAATTCACAAGACAATTTTTGAAATGCAACTCTTTCAGAACCCAGTTCAAATGTTCTAGCTGCTGCCACATAACAAACGTCGAGAATTTGTTGGCCTTGATCTATCAAAAACACAATTTTACACCAAACAACAATGCCAACAACAACCACACCAAGTAAGTGAAATAACTAAATAACAAAAAAGAAAAGAAAAAAAACTGAAACTAAATCATATAAAACAACACTTACCTAGTAGAGATGGAGAGACATTCATATGGAGAATCAAGAGCCATAGAACAAATCATAACAACAAACCAAACAACAACCACAATAAAAAGTTAGAACTATCACAAAGAAATTAGAAAATAGAGCTCAAAATCATGATAAAGAAGACAAAAAAAATTAGTAATAAAATAAACATCAATTTACCAGGAAGAGCTGAGCCATCAAATTAGAATCACGTCTAAAATGCTGCTGAAAAGCACCGGGGTTTATAGAAGATCCATCAGTATTGAAGCTCAAATAATTGGCAGAACCACTGAAATAATTTAATCTCATCACAAATATTAGCAAGTTATCGAACATTGTAATTATTCAAATAATTGTATCACTAGTGAAACATCAACTTGTTGATTACATTGATTAACACAAGTACAATAACATAGTCAATTCACATATTGATTAACCTTAAAGGTTTAATTCCGATTTGAGAATACCAGTAAACAACACATTATCTTGAAATGTAAAATCAATGGAAATTATACCTAGAAGCAACAACACCAGCACCGGCGCCGGCCCTAGAGACCATTATCATTTAAAAATCATACGATACATTTTCATTTCATCAGTTTTCAGTTTTAGGGCGAAAGATGATTTATAGAGGACGACGATAGGTTCTCAGTCGCGGCCTTTGTGAACGGAATGGGATGGCGACGCTAGGTTCATCGTCGCGGCCTTTGTGAACGGAATGGGATGGCGACTGTTGGTTCAGTGTCGTGATGATAGAATTTCATTTTACTTAAATTTATTTTTTCTTTTATTTCTCTTTGATAAATGAAAAGTTGATTGATTTTTTATTTATTTTATATTTTATAGTAGATATAATTAATTTGGATGGTTTAATTTTGGATTTAATTTTTACTATAGAAATTGTTCCTAAAATTTTTATATATGTAATTTAATTTTGATATTTTAATTTTGGGTATAATATTTCGAGTTTAATTTTCCTATAAAAATTGTTTTTAAATTTAAAGTTTTATTTTGAGTATATTTTAGTATTTTAATTTTTATAGTTTAATTTTAATACATATAATATTTTAAAAAATTAACTGTAATTTCTACTAAATTTATGTATTTTGCGTTTAACTCATTACTATAATTATATTTTATAAATGTTTTAAATAATTTATTTATTTAAAATACATAGATTAATTTTAAACCCTCACAAACAAATAATTTTGAATTTGTTATTGGTTATAGCGTGTGTTACTAAGCTTAGGGGAGGACGGTTGTTCTACCGTCGTGATATAAAATTTAAATTTAGGACAGTTTTTTGAGACAATCATGAACTTATTTACAAGACGGTTTAATGATAACAATTGTAATATTTATTAATTTTTAAAAAATATAAGAGCGGTGGGTGTATATTATCGTGACACGCATCTCTATATTAGAGTTACGACAGTTATCAAGTGATTCTCGCAATTTTTGTGTCGTAAAATCATAATTTTAGTGAATTTATTATTTTAGTATAATATAAAACAGATTTTATTTTAGTAAATATAAAAGATATTTTAGTGAATATAGAAAAACAGATTTTATTATAAAACAGATTTTAAATTTTTTCTTCAAGATTATAAGTTATAGGTATTTAGTGAATATAATTTGCCAATGGTATTAAATTATAGAAAAAGATTTATTTTAGAAAAACTGAATTTTAGAAAAATATTTATTTTAGAAAAACAGAAAAACTGAAAAATATTTGGTATAATATAAAACAGATTTTATTATAAAAAATATTAGTACATATTACTTTATTATTTTAGTATAATAAAAAATATTTTAGTGAATATAGAAAAACAGATTTTATTAGAAAAATAAATTATAGAAAAATATTATTTTAGTGAATTTATTATTTCAGTATAATATAAAACATATTTTATTTTAGTGAATATATATTACTTTAAATATATATTAGTGAATTATTTTCCCGAAGATGATGACCAAAACGAAGATGAACTTATATTTTAGTGAAATTTTTCATTTAATATGGAGGCACAAATGCGAAAATATTTTGCCTCGAGATCGAATTATTCTCCCGAAGATGAGGACCAAAACGAAGATGAATTATTTAGTGGCGAAGAATAATTTTTTTTATTAGTATTTTTATTTGTGACGTGAATATTACGTCACAACTTTTATTATTATTATTTGTATTTGTGACGTGAATTTCATGTGACTAAATATTTATATATTTTAAATGTATATTATTTTAATTAAAAATTATTTTAATTTTAAATTTATATTTAATATTTAATTTTTATTTTAATTTTATAGTAGCTTTCAGTTAGTATTATTTATTTTTTTTTATAATTAAATTTAATAGTGAAGTGAATCTCATGTCACTAATTAGTGACGTGGGAATCACATGGGAAGAATATTAATTCTGTGAGGTTTCCCACGTGATAACAAGGTCACAACTTTGTGACGTGGGAATCAGGAAAGCGTGCAGAGCAATTTGGTAAAGGTAAGTTCTCACATGTCTTTCACGTCACTAATTAGTGACGTGGTTTTCACGTGGGAAGTTTTCTTCTTTATTTTGTGATTTGCGACGTGGTAATCCTGTCACAACTTTGTGACGTGTTTTCCACGTGGGAAAAAGTTCTCACCATTGCATTTCCGGCATGTTTTACCCACGTCGCAACCATTGGCTAGTGAAGTGATTTTTACATTAGTGAAGTGAATATCACTTGGGAAAAGGCAATATTTCTTGTAGTGAAGATGAAAATGAAATTGAGAAAAATTATAACTAACTTTTTCAACTAAATAATAAAAATCTATTATAAGTGAAAACTCAACTTCCGCTTATACACACATTCAATTTAAATGCAATTCAAATTAAGCTCAAATGAAATGCTAACTAATTGAAATTACACTTTAATAAAAAGCAAATAAAAATAATGATATTAGACTGGGGTGGAGAATGGTCAAGCATCTTATCTATTTGTTAAGTTTCTTTAAGAACATAAGATTGTTTCCCAATTATACATCATACTTAGTTATCATAACTAAAATGGTGTTGGCAAAACAAGAAAGATTTCTTAAGTTTCTTTAAGAACATAAGATTATTTTCCAATACATTATACTTAGTTATCATAATCAAAATGGTGTTGCCAAAAAGAAAAAAGATTTAGTGTGAAGTATGCTTAACAATTCTAATATTCTTCCTAAATTTTTGTAGAATGAAGCACTAAAGATGGTTATAAATAGAGTTCTAACCAAAATTATCTCAAAGACATCTTTTGAATTATTTAAAGATGAAAATTTTAATTTGTGACATTTGTGCATTTAGGAGTACTGCTCACAATATTTATTATTTTTTGCAGCATATAAGAAAGGTATTAAAATAACATTGAAAATAAAAAATATTATAATTTATTTGCTTTCAAGTGTAACTATTAAGTTACACGCGTCAAATAATATCTGAATAAATAGACGTAATATTTAATGAGATTAATTATTATGTATTGAGAGTGTAAAAAGTTTTACACAGTCAATATATCATAATTAAAATGGTGTTGCCAAAAGAAGAAAGATTTGTTAAGTTTCTTTTAAGAACATAAGATTATTTTCCAATACATTATACTTAGTTATCATAATCAAAATGGTGTTGTCAAAAGAAAAAAGATTTAGTGCGAAGTATGATTAACAATTCTAATCTTCTTAAATTTTTGTAGAATGAAACACTAACGATGGTTGTCTATACTCTAAATAGAGTTCTAACCAAAATTATCTCAGAGACATGTTTTGAATTATTTAAAGATGAAAATTTTAATGTGTGACATTTGTGCATTTAGGAGTACTGCTCACAATATTAATTATTTTTTGCAGCACATAAGAAAGGTATTAAAATAACATTGAAAATAAAAAAATATATAATTTATTTGTTTTCAAGTGTAACTATTAATTACACGCGTCAAATAATATGTGAATAAATAGAGATAATATTTAATGAGATTAATTATTATATATTGATAGTGTAAAAAGTTTTATATAGTTAATATATCATTATCATTTATTAATATTATTTTTTAAATGATTAAAATAAAAGTCAAACATTTTAAATAAATTAACGGTTCTAATTAATTGACAGTGTAAAATATTTTACACTGTCAATATATATCAATTAAATTCATATTTAATTTATAAGATAGTTTTGTAAAATTGAATTAAATTCGACAACTTATAAAGTGAAAATTTTCTGATTCATTAACATATTATCTATCACATATTATTTTGTATAATGAGAAATTCTTAATAATCTTGTCTATTGAGACTCTTAATAGTGACACATATTTGTGATATAGGGAGCATTTGATGAGTACATTCATCTTTAATTAAGTGAGGTAGTACTAATTTAAATTTGAATAAATATAAAAACGATGCACTAATGCTATCAAAAAGCCTAGTTTTATGTTGACTTGACCATGTTACTTTCCTATAGTTGCTCTCTTGGGTTGTGTTCATCTTAAGCACCCCCTCGTGCATGAAGGAATGCCAACTCAAAAGGACAAGAAGTCAACAACTCCAATAACACTTTGTATTGCGTTTATAAACCAGCCAAATCAAGCTGTAAATATGCAGTGTATGCACAAGTACCAATAGAACAAAGGACATATGCATGTGCTATAGTTTAGTTCTCTTATTACATAAAAACAATAGAATATCCAAAGAACCAAAAATGTAAAGAGTAGAATTTTTCACCCAAATAACCATGTTTCCACACAAATATTTCTAATCTACCCATCTTTTCAATATATTTTCCAATCTACCCTAGTTTGGCTTTTTTTAAAATTTTTTTTACAAGGGGGCGCCATGGGAGTTGGAGCCTCCCTTATAACTTGTATGGGGGCGCCATGGGGGTTGGAGTCACCCTACAAATTATAAAGGGGGCGCCATACCCATTGGAGTCTCCCTTAAACGAAAATTAAAAATTATTTTTAATGTTTAATTAATTTAAAAATATTTAATAAATAATTTTTAATAAATTAAAATTTTTTTTAAAATAATAATTTTGTAAATAATAATAATTAATATTTTCATATTTTTAACAATTTATAAATAAATAATAATTAATATTTTCATTAATAAATTCTAAACAACAAATAAAAATTAATTTGGATTAAATAAATGTAATCACATACAAATGACTACATTTGAAAGATCTTGTACACTAATTTCTACGACTCGGTCGATTTAAATGTCCGCCCGTACCGCATCCTCGATTACGCACGTTTCTTGGTGGTCTTTGTGGTGGAGTCGAGTCCACTGTGTCGTCATCAAGCATTTGCATCACTTCGGCCCATGCAGACGGATCCATATCCGTAAAGTCATCCAAATCAAAAGAGTTGACCATGCCTTCATAGTTAGTTTGGGGTGGTTGGCTAGACGAGGCAATGTCAGGACGATAGCCTGCCTGATCGTAGGGTGGGATGAGTGTAAATGATTGGGTGGGTATTGGTTGATTGGGTGTTTGAAACTGGGAGTATGTGTGGTATTGTGGTGGATGTTATTGGTATTCGGATTGTGAATGAGTTTGTGTGAATGGAGTGAATTGGTTAGGAGTATGTTCATATGGCTGTGATTGCGTGAGTGGGGGTTGGAAATAGGGTTGGGTTGGGGGTTGGAAATGGGGTTGGGTTGGCGGTTGGAAATGGGGTTGGGTTGGCGGTTGGAAATAGTATTGGGTTGATGGTTGGCATTGAGGTTGGGTTGGCGGTTGGAAATAGGGCTGAGTTGGTTGTTGGGGCCTTGATGATGAATCTTGTTGGCGTGGGTCATTAAGATACCTTGGATGTGAAATAAAACCAATTGATACAGACTTATACCAAGTCATGTATTGTATAGATTGTTTCATCTCGTATGGAAACACATTGTCGGACAAAACATAGTTGTTGCGATGCCTCCATTCACGACACTCGTGTTTTGCATACTTGGTCCACGGATTATATTCCCATTGGTCGGAGACTTTACCGTTGTGATATTTGTCTGGTATGCACTTTGGGGGACATGGAATATCTTGAAGCATTCCAAATTGAAGTTTCACACGATCACTGTTGTGCATTTCGACGGTGGTGAAGTTGATAATGGGCACCTTTGCACTCCACACCGCAGAATCTTGTCGTTCAACTTGATGAAATGCTTCTAGACCAAGATACGGCCTCCAAATGAACTGAAGGATGAAAAAAATGTTTAGTATTTTCTAATAATATTCAAGGAGAGTATAACATTAATAGGTAGGTGAGTGAGTTTACATCTTCTTGCGCCAAGTGATCAATAAGATTGCGGTACTGCGTTATACTGAAGTGGGGACAATTGTCATAATTCATTCCAAGCGAAGACCACCTACAAATCGAAAACAATAAAATCTATTAATAATATGCTTAATAAATAAAAACACTTTGATAGATGAATGAGAATTGGAAAAAATAATTACCTTTTAGCGAATGGGAATTCAAACTGATTTTGTTGGATAGGTGCTAGATTGGTCATTCTTGACCAACCCCAAGATTGTAGAAGAACACCACATCCGGTCCAATTTCCGGTATTGGCTATTGAGTTATGAAATAAAGAATGATATAGGTGCACTAGTGTAGCGGACCCCCAACTATATTGTTTTATTTTATCTACGTCATCTAATAAAGGTAAGTACATAGAGTGAACGGCGCTTCCACTTGTATCCGAACATAAAAATAACCCTATTAATAGCATTATATAAATTCGGGTTTTTCTAATTTTTAGAATTTCAGGAGAATCGAGGGTTAATGTCAAGTCTCTATAAATTTTTTTGAGCCATGACATTAAAAGTTTTTGTCCCCTCAAATCTCGTGGGGTTGGTTCAACCCCCAAGAGTTCTCTTATGAAATCACCGGTAGGATTGGTTTTACCGTTAACCGCCTTACCATGAATGGGTAAACCCAATAACATGTATGTGTCCTCGAGTGTAACTGCACATTCACCTATTGGAAGATGAAATGTGTGTGTCTCGGGTCGCCACCTTTCTTGCAAAGCCAAAATAAACTTAGAATCAATGAGATAATTTGTTATCTTAACGACCTCTCCAAAACCTGCTCGCTCCAAAAAAGGTTGAATCAACGGATCATGTGGGAAATATTTATGCCCACGAGTACGAAATTCATGAGTATCCTACAAAAAAAAATAAAACATATCATTAAAACATTGTATTTGTTACAAAAAATAATAAAACATGTCATTAGAACATTTTAAATGCATTATAATGCAACAAATTAATACAACATTGTGAGTTATCAAGTAGGAATACTTACATACAACGAGATGCTGTTTGGTGTTCCTCGATGCGTTTCACCCATTGTTAAGAGAGACATGACTTCTATAGTGAAATTTGAGGGGAAGTATTGGGAGAATTTGAATTGTTGAATATATTTGATGTGTTTTTTAGAATGAAGAGGAGAATTATTTATAGATGAAATTTAGAAATTTGAAATTTGAAATTTGAAATTTGAATTTATGGTTGTATAGGTAAAAATTTAATTTGTGTAGTTGTAATATTTATTGATATTAATGAGATAGTTGAATTTGTGTAAGAAGAGATTGATGTGTAGAAATATTAATAGATGAATTCTTACACATGTCCTACTGCGTGCATGCATAAAGTAACTTCTTTTACACGTGTCATAGGGGCTCCATCCCCCACGGCGCCCCCCTTGTAACTTAAAGAAGGGGCTCCATCCCCCACGGCGCCCCCCTTATAACTTAAAGAAGGGGCTCCATCCCCCACGGCGCCCCCCTTATATGTTTTAATAATATTTAATTCGTGGGATTTTAATATATATGTATAAATTCAAGCAAAAGATAGTATACATCCCTTAAACTATCATTCAACCATGTCTAGAACATCCAATTACATTGTTCATGCCCATTATAATGGAGAGACTTTCATCTCTGAGAATTCCGGTTTCGGGTTTCAAAATACTGATCTTACCCGATTAACCATGAGTAGAAAAGCAAATTTTATGCATTTCAAAGAGCGCATACAGTCGAAGATTTTGTCTGGTCAAATCTCCCAGATCATTTACAGAAGTCCTGTTTTTTTTATAACAATGAGGTCAAGTATTTTCAAGAGAAAATACTTGACAACAGCGATGTTGATCAAATGTTCGATAGTCACGAACAATCTGACCTCGACTATATTGAGGTTTATCTGTTACTCTGCCAAACTGAACATGAGGTTGGTGAAACAACGGATATAGATGAAATTGATGTTGTGGACGAGGAGGAAGAAGATCCAGAGACCATGGTTGATCAAATGGTTAATTTGTTCGGGAGCGGGGACTACTCTGCAATGACTCCCCTGCAAGACATAGATGAAGAGGCCCTACCATTAAATCAAGTGTATTGTCCTCCTCAACACATGACGAACTTGCAATGCAGTGGCGACGATACTTCCTCAGATTATTTCTACAATCCTTCTCAACAAATTGAAAGTGTCTTGAAAGTCGGAAACCAGTACCGCACGAAAGAGGAATGCATGAAAGCCATAAGAAAGTTTCATATGGATAACTTTGTTGATTTTTACATCAATCGGAACGACTCAAAACTCTATGTCGTAGTTTGTCGTAACGCAAGTTGCAAGTTTCGGTTAGCAGCGTCCTATCGGAAAAGAAGTGATTGTTGGGAGATAGGTTCGATGGATCCACCTCATAGTTGCACAACCAACATCAATCGGCAAGATCATGGAAAACTAAGCTCTCAATTGATATCCCAAGAGATTTTGCATCTTGTGGGCGCGGATCCATCTGTGAAGGTGAGCACAATTATCTCTCATGTTGTTGCACGGTTCAACTATACCCCATCGTATAGGAAAGCTTGGATAGGTAGAATAAAAGCGGTGGAACATGTATATGGGAATTGAGAGCATTCTTACCATCAACTTCCACAGTATCTACTAGCACTTCAGAAATATGTTCCTGGTACGGTTGTAATATTGGAGTCACTACCAGCATACACTCCTGAAGGAACATGTGTTGCTGGAAGTAGGATATTTTCTCGCCTCTTTTGGGCATTTCAACCATGTATCAAAGGTTTTGCGTTCTGCAAACCAGTTATACAAGTCGATGGAACATGGTTGTATGGAAAATACAAAGGAACATTGTTGATGGCGGTAGCACAAGACGGAAATAATAATATATTTCCGATTGCCTTTGCCCTGGTCGAGGGTGAGACAGGCGAAGCTTGGAGTTTCTTCCTCAGAAATCTCAGAACACATGTCGCACCACAACCCAACTTATGTCTGATTTCTGACAGACATGCTTCTATTGTGAGCGCCTACAAAAATCCTGCTAATGGTTGGCACAACCCTCCTTCTGTCCATGTCTTCTGCATAAGACACATTGCTCAGAATTTTATGCGGGACATTAAAGACAAAAACCTCCGTAAAAAAGTTGTGAACGCTGCGTATGCCTTAAACCAACCATCGTTCATGTATTACCGAGAAGAAATAAGGTTGTCAAGTGCGGAAGCATTAAGGTGGGTGGATAAAATTCCAGTCGAGAAATGGACTAGGTCATTTGATGGAGGGTGTAGATGGGGTCACATGACCACAAATCTTGTAGAATCCCTAAACGGCGTATTTAAGGGAACTAGGAACCTCCCCATCACAGCGTTGGTAAGGGCAACGTATTACAGATTGGGGTCACTATTTGCAGCAAGAGGCAAAAAATGGAGCGTTGTACTGCAATCAGGGCAAATATTCAGCGAATCAAGCATGAAGTATATGAGGGATGAAACTTCTAAGGCGGCCTCACATCGAGTTAGACCATTTGATCGTCACGATTACAGCTTCATTGTTGATGAGACAATGGATCACAATGGGGGTCGGCCAATGGGACACTACAGGGTGGAACTTCATAAAAATTGGTGCGACTGCGGAAAGTTTCAAACCTTCCGCATGCCTTGTTCACATGTCATTGCCGCATGTTCAACTGCTCGTCAGGATCCATTCTTGCAGCTATCAGAAGTTTACAAGGTCGTCAACTTATTCGGTATCTACAGTAGCAGTTTTCCAGTGGTAGCTAGTGAGGATTACTGGCCAACCTATCATGGAGACACAATCTACCACAATGAAAATATGAGAAGAAACAAAAAGGGCCGCCCCAAAAGCACCCGAATCACAACTGAAATGGATACAGCTGAGAAAATGGAAAGACTGTGCGGAATATGTCGTCTTCCATGGCATACGAGGAAAAACTGTCCAAATGTTGGAACAAGTTCTAGGTAGATTTAATTTGGTCTTTAAAATTTGTGTAATCGTGCAATTTAATATTTATATCAACTTTTCATTACCACAAAAACGAATTGAATTACTTCTACAGCATAAAACGCAAATCATTAAAATACAACGATTATTACAACATAACCTAAGATATAACAACAATCAAAGTAATATCATCAGTTTCGAACATCATAGACCTAACTTCGTTGTCATCTCTAATTCGCACCCAGTCACGCCGTATGTTTCCATCTTCAACAGAGAAGTACGAGACAAGTCTTTCAATACTCCTAATTCTTTCACCATTTGGAATGTCTCCTTCTAGCCACCGATTCAAATTTCTTCGTAGTTGTTCTAAACTCTGAATGTTCCAAAACAACATTCTTATCGGAGGCTTCGTCGGAGAAAAAATTACATGCCCATATCTTCTAAGGAACATGACTCACTCTTCTAAATTTGGATGAAACAATGTTAGCAACATGTCTACCTATTTATAAAAAAAATTTTGGAAAACCATAATATAATATTTTAATTATATTAATTATAATACATTTAAAAAATTAATTTCGTTTACAAGGACGCTCCATAGGGGATGGCGCCCCCCTTTAGGGCATTTAAGGGAGGCTCCAATGGGTATGGCGCCCCCTTTATAATTTGTAGGGTGGCTCCAACCCCCATGGCGCCCCCATACAAGTTATAAGGGAGGCTCCAACCCCCATGGCGCCCCCTTGTAAAAAAAATTAAAAAAAAAAGCCAAACTAGGGTAGATTGGAAAATATATTGAAAAGATGGGTAGATTGGAAATATTTGTGTGAAAACATGGTTATTTGGGTGAAAATTCGTAAAGAGTATATAGAGACAAATATTGTTATAAATAAGAGTCAAAGAAAATGCATAACAACTATGATTTTTTGGTTAACCATGTTATTGATGCGAATTATACACCAACTTTGTTGATGATTAATATTTACGGCCTAATATCAAACTTTTTTATTCATATGACATGAATCTATAACATTAGTTTAATAAATTTAGAATTAAATATATTTGTGATCCTTTTAAATATTTTATTTTTCATTTTTAGTTATTAAAAATTATCTTTAAGAATTGTTCTCTTAAAAATTTTCATCCATATTTTTAGTCTCTCATGTTAAAATTATTGTTAAAATCATCGCTAATTCAGTCGCTCAATCGTTATAATCGTCACTAATTATGTTACTAAGTTGTAAAAATTATTGCTAAGTTGAAGGAGAGACTAAAAATGTGGATAAAAACTTTTAGGATGATCATTATGTAAAGAACATTTTGAACTAAATAAAATATGATATATTTAGGAAGAATACAAACATATTTAACCCTAAAATTTAAGTATGTTACACTCAAATTTGTGTAGTATTTGAAATCAGTAGCAAAGTTAATTTGAGAAACTTCAATTAAACTCTTAAATTTAAGAAAATACACACACACACACACACACACACACACACACACACACACACACACACACACACACACACACACACACACATATATATATATATATATATATATATATATATATATATATATATATATATATATATATATATATATATATATATAATGTATTTTTAACACTTTTAAAAAAACTGAGAATCAAAGAAAAATTTAAATGAGAGGTTGGAGATTTGGAGACAAACTTTAAAAATGTATTTGCTTTCGCCGAAGTAGAAGTAAGACGAAGAATATTGAATGTAAGTTCAACAAAAGGATAAGCATTTCTAATCTAGAGATGAAAGTTGGAGACTATATCATTCTACAAGTCACGCAGTTTAAATATCTTTGGATTGTAATACAAAATAATGGAGAAATAAAAATGGATTTAAATCATCAAATTCAAGTTGAGTGACTTAAATGGAGGAGAGCTTCATAGATTTTATGAGACGCAAAGTTACTACTTAAGTTGTATGAGAAACATATTGGGCGTTAAAATCAACACAAGAATAAAGTAAGCATAGCAGAGATGAGGATATCGTGTTGAGTGTGTGGTAATATTATATATAATAAGATTAAAAATGACAATATTAAAGGAATTGTTAGGGGTATCACCTATAGTAGAAAAGATAGTGAAAATAGACTTGGATGGTTTGGGCATGTAGGAGAAAAATCAAGCAACTAAAGGGAGAGAAAGTCCTAAAAAATAGAAAAGAAATTACAAAAAAAAATCTCAAAATTAACGATTTGGATGGAAGGATGGTAATAGGTAGGACATTATGAAGAAAATGGATTCATATAACTAATCCAACTTATTAAAAAAAAACTTGATTGTTGTTCACATTGACTCAATTGATGTTAATATTTTTTTCAACCTTTAAACGAGAGTCTTTGCTCTACTATTTGTTATAACTAATGTTTTGATTATGAGAAACTAATGAACTATCTTTTCAAAATATTGTTCATAGTTATGTACAACAATGTTTATGTTGGGTAAAATCTTAATCACAAGAACAATGGTGAATAATAAAGAGATGGAGAGAATGAGAGAATTAAAGATAATTAGGGTGAAAATATGGAATTCTAAACATTAATGACCCAACATGGGTATTTAAACCATCATACAAAATAATATAGTTATCCAACTAATGAGAAAAACAAACTTTCCATACCTGCAACCGATTGCACATTTGGTGCAATTGGTTGCGCTAAATCTCTGTTTCAGAAAATACACAAATTGAAAGGGGTGCAATCGTTTGCATATTTGGGGAAATCGGTTGTTCCAAATATCAATATGGTAATTAACATTGCTGTAACATATTGCATGTATGCTGCAACATGTTGTACTGGCTCAAATTACTATAATTTCTCAACACACCGCCTAATTCAAGTCCTCCAAGTCTTCCATGATAATGTGCTCCTTCAACCTCTTGAACACTTCAATTATTACTCATTTGGTTAGCAAATTGGCCACTTGGTTTTCACTTTTGCAATACCCCAACTTCAATTTTCCTTCACTTATAAGCTCTCTCAAATAGTGAAATTTTATCTCTATAAGCTTGCTTCTCCCATGTGCAATGAGATTCTTCGCAAGATTTATAGCGGAAACCATTGTCTATCATCAAAGTCACAACTTCATGTTCTTCATTGCACAACTCCTTCATCAACCATGCAGCTTGACATACACAGTAGATGCTGCAATATACTCGCCCTTGCAAGAAGAGAGCATCACAATTGACTTATTTTTAGAAAACTTAGAGATCATTGTTTCTCTGTACATAAAGTTATATCTAATAGTGGTATAATTGAGAAATTTGCAACTTCTATCTTTATCTGTTAGGGGAAATAGAATTCCAGAACCAATCGAACCTTTGACATATCTCAGAATTATCTTGAGTGCTGCCAAATGTGATGTTTTTGAATTCCCCATAAATCTAATCATCATGCTAACACTAAATGTCATGTTGGTCTCGTATTGTACGAGTACCACAATAATCCAATCAGCTTCCTCTATTATGTTGGATTAATATTATGCTCGTCTTCATTCTTGGACAACTGCAATCTTGACTCTATGTGGGTAATTCCCATATTACAATGCTCCATTTTGAACTTCTTTAATATCTCAAGAGCATACCTCCTTTGATGCATAAGCAGTCCCTTTTCATAGTTATGAAACTCAATGCCAAAGAAGCTTGTCATGATAGGAAGATCGTTCATTTCAAACTCCTTCGTTAAATCACCCTTGAACTCAACAACATAACCTTCATTGTTGCCCATATTCAACAAATCTTCATCGTAAAGACGTAGGATAATCACTCATTTTCTTGTATCCTTCTTCACACACACACCATATTCAGATACGCATTTATCAAATTCTATCTCCTTTAGAAACCCATCAATTTTTTTGTTCCAAGCCTTTGATGCTTTCTTCAGCCCATACAATTTCTTTAATCTATAGACCTTAAATTCTTGATTTTTCACAATAAAACCGGGTGGTTATGCCACATACACCTCTTCTTCCAAAGGGCCATTCAAAAACGTAGATTTGATATCCATTTGGTAGATTGACCGATTGTTGTTATTTGCAATACCAACAACTAGCTTAATGGTTGCAACTCTATCCACTGGTGCAAATACTTCTTCAAAGTCTATGCCTTCTCTTTTCAAAAATACCTTTGCAACTAATCAAGCCTTATGTTTGATTATTTCACCCTTGGGATTTGCGTTTACTTTACACATTCATCTTACACTAATTGGCTTGTTTCCTTCTGGTAGATCAACTAGTTTCTATGTCTTATTTTTCTCAATTGACTCCAGCTCCTCATTCATAGCATATATCCATTTTGGATCACTCAAGGCATCCTATTTTTTCACAGGTTTGGATTCAATCATGAGCATAAAACGGATGAGATCACCATTGTCGTTTGCTTCATCTGGGAACAACTCATAATCTTGTAATCTTGTGGGCGTACTTCTTTGCCTTGTTGATCTTCTCACAATTTATTCAACTTGAACTTCACCGGATGCATTTTTGGCATTTTCAAACATATTATAATCCGTTCCAACACCATTTGAATTAAATTTTGCACATGTGATTCCTTCAATTCATCAAAAGTCATGTCCCTGCTGATTACAATTCTTTTATTGACCGTGTGATAAAGTTTATAGCCATTGGTAAAGTGATACTCAACAAGTATCATATGCTCTCTCTCTTGTCATCTAGCTTCGTTCTAAGCTTATACATAACATGTCTATACACTATCGAACTAAATATCTTCAAGTGACTCAAGTTTGGCTTGAATCTAGACCAAGATTCTTTGAGTGTAATATTTTTCAGCTTCTTTGTTGGAAACCTATTCAACAATTATGCAGTTGTGGACACCGCTTCTTCCTATAATTATTTTTGCAAGTTCTTACCTTTTAACATGCTTTTCACCATGTTCATAATCAATTGATTCTTCCTCTTGGTGACTTCATTTAGTTAAGGTGTATAGGGTGGAACTACCTCATCTACAATTCCCTCTTGATCATAAAATTTTCCAAAATCATTTGAGACATATTCACCCCCACCATCTGTTTTTAGAGTTTTTATTTTGTGATCACTTTGTCTTTCTACCATGGATATGAACTTCTTGAATACTTCCAGCGCCTCATATTTTCTTTTAATCAAGTAGGTCTATAAATTTCTACTAAAACATCAATGAATGTGACAAAGTACATATTGCCTCCGATTGAGTCAACTTGCATCCGTCCACAAACTTTCAAATACACCACCTCAAGCTGACATTTGGTTCTACATCCCGCATCTTTACTAAAGTTGTCTCGGTGTTGCTTAGCCTGCACACACTCTTTGCATACTTTGGTTGGCCTCTCAATTGATGGAAACCCCGTAACCATGTTATTTTTCTTCATAACATTGAGGTCTTTGAAGTTCAAAGGCCTAAGCTTATAGTTCAATATCCATTTTTCTCTCCTAGCAGTCGTTGTGAGTCACCTATGCTCCTATACTTTTAATTTAACTTTGAAAGTTATGTTTTGAGCCATATGGGCCTTTCGGATCAAACTCTCGTTTGCATCCTTAACTTTTAGTACTTTGTTTTCCATGTGAATCTTGTAATTCTTTTCAAGAAATCATCCAATGCTTAAAATATTACATTTGGTTACTAGAATATACAACACATCTTTAATCAAGGAATGCTCGTCATTCTTTCCTCTTGATTGATTCATTGCCAATACCCTATTCTTTAAGTCTGCTATCATTTGTGAATTTCACTTTGTTCTTCAACGCTTGATTTACTTTAACAAACTAATTATTCCTTTTCATCATATGCATTGAACACCAGGAGTCAAGGTATCATTGGTTGTTGCATTTTGGGTCTTCTCATGTAGTTACCATCACGTTTTCAAGCAATTGTACTAGGATTTGGCTGCATTTTTCTCCACTATTTTTTACTTCAGCAATCACCATTAACTATGTGCTCTCATCATCTTCTTGCCTTGAAAACCTTAATTTAGTTTCTAGTGGATCATTCTTGTTAGCATGACATTCGCAAGTAAAATGTCCAAGCTTTTGGCAGTTGTAACATTGAATATTTCTCTTGTCATTCTTCCATCTTCCTTTATTGTTTCCACCTTTGTAATTTTTTGATTCACCACCTTTGTTGTTGCTGCTTTCACCTTTATGGATGTTGAATTGTTGGAATTTTTGGAGTCTCACACACCATTACTGTGGTAATTTCCTATACCTCTACTCATGGACCACTTTCCCTTCCCTTTCTTGTCATTTACATTGAATCAAGGTTGCAAAACAACTTTAGCCTTTGCTTTGTCAACACTCCTTTCAATCATTCTCTGCTCATGAGCCTCAAGAGAACTTTCCAACTCTTCTTTGCTCATGGTTGAAAGATCCTTAGACTCTTCAATGGAAACCACTACATTATAGAATCTTGACATCAACAATGTCAAGATTTTACCAACCACATACTGCTCAGTGATTTTTTCTCTGCAAGCTTTCACTTGATTCACCAATTTTGTGATTCTTATACTAAATTCACTAATGGTTTCCTTCTTCTCCATTTGAATTAACTTCAGCAACCTCTTGTGATTTTGTAACCTCACCACCTTTGACTTTGAAATTCTGGTATACAGATCTCAGATGTTCCAAAAGATGTCGAGACATTGATCTCTGCAGAACTAAACAAGGCCAAAAACAAGAACATCCAAATACTGCAAATACATTACAGTGTCATGACATATGTTTCAACATATATCAAGACATATATTTCTGAACATAAGAACAAACTAAATTTAACATAACAGAAAGATAAAGAACACCGATATATGATGACCCAGTTCGGTGAACAACAACACCTACATCTGGGGGCTACCAAGCCAGGAATGAATCCATTATTAGTAGTATTAATTTAGAGCTAAACTCCCCCATTTAAAAATCCTCACTTAATTCTTACCCAATACAATTATATCTAGAAATCACCATCTAGATAAGAGAAACCCGTATCAATTCCTAAATCACCTCAGTGATATCTAACAATCACAACCTCTGGTAATTGTATCGAACTATTCAATTGAAAGACAATCATCTCAATACAATATTCAGTCAAGACTCTTGACTAACAATAATGCTTGAATTTTCTTAATAGCTTCATCCAAGAACAATATACAATTAATTACCTACAAGTTTCTGAATATCAAAAAACTATGTATACCATAATGTATCAACTGATATAAAGGGTGACTTACAACACAAGAAAGTGCGCGGCTCTCAAAACCCTAAACCCTTATAATTAATTTACAAGAATTCGTTACAAGGTCTACTCTCTTACTATGCCCCAGGTCTTGGTCTTCCTTTTATAGCCTTTAGTATTCCATGGGCTTCGAAGTCTCTGTCCAATCTTTCCTTGATCCACGTTCTGATTGCACCTTAAATCTTGGAACATATCTGCAACAAAAATGTTGCACCAGACCAATATGTCGAGTCTAGAATGCTAGGACATCTTGTCTGACATGTTGTTCTTTACAGATTTCTTCTTGTTGAAACATCTTGTGCAATATAATGTTTTACCAAAATTTACTCAAATCTTAGAGTCTTCAATCTCCCATTTTGACAAATTTTGGCTAAAACTCATTTTGGACAATAAATCCAGGAAGTAAGGAGAAGAAGAGTAAAAAGTCCCGAAGTCTTTTCAGCCAGTCTGTAATGTACCTTCTGGAAGCTTTCACTCTTCATGTACAACATGCACGACCTGTTGTATGGCGAGTATCCTGAAACCTAGTGTACATAAGGAAGAAGATGCAAGCCACTCCCCCTAAAAACCAGTCCCAATATACCATCCTCTATTATCCAAGTCAGGGTTTAGAGGAGCAAACCCCAGTTCTAGATAACTCAGAACACAAGACACAACTGTGTTCATAACTCAAATCACAAGACACAAAAATAATACTCAAAAAAGAAAATGAGACACATACATGATGTTACAACATTCCATCCAACATCCTTACAAAACAAATGCAAAAATAGACTCATACCCAAACCGAAGATCAGTTATATGTTGTAAGGTGCAACGCACAACTGAGATAGATGTAACACCCCACTCTACCCCGTACGTGTATTATAGAAATATTAAAGAAAATACATCAAAGTTTTCAAAACACGTAGGATGTCACATAGACATTTTTCTCATTCAATGAAGTATCAAGTCACTTCATGTTGTCCACAATATTTCAGCAAGGTCATTCAATAATACAGTGGAATAAAATCAATGTTTAAACATAATCTCCATAATCGATGGTTATACATCACTAATCCAACAAATAAATGATACGTAACAATTAATCAAAAAAATAAGCAAATATAACATAATCCCATTATCCCATGTTACGTATCAGAGCGACTCCTAGGACTCGATCAAATAGCAACACACTCCAAGCACTACTCAGGTACCTGGTCATCTGCACTCCCCAAGGAGAACAGACGCAACAAACAGAAAAGGGGTGAGAACTACGTTCAATAAATAAGCGGTGAAATACACATTCTAAGGAGTAGTTACACGCCACACATACAATCATACACATATACAACACATACACGTGCTATCCCAATTACTCGACATTAATAGCCCATCCTCAACTACAAATATGAAATGTGACTCACTGACTCGACACAATGCATGTGGTACCAACACAATCACATACGGTTCACCTTAGAACCCGATCCCGTCGGAATCCGAATAAGTCGTATACGTTCCTCTGAACTACAACTTATCTCCAAAACGACTTCAACATGAAGTCCGGATGAAACTAGGCACCCATCATGAATTCCCACCTAGCCATCTCCACAAGACACATGAGATGAAATGCATGACAACACAATTATGCAATATAATTATTCAAGCATAATTCACGATCATCAATGATCCACACGAGCCATCCGCTCACCGTAATCCTCTCGGGAATTACCCCAATCGCACAAGATTATTCATATTCGATAATCATGGCTCTCACTCATCAAACACACCCCTTAGGGGCACACCCATATAATTCCACATTCTCCCAATTTAATTCATTTCTAATGTTTCTTAAGTTCATTTTAGTCCTATTAATCCTACCGAGTAAACGAAAAGGCGTTCCAAGCGGAAACTGGACAGAAATCACAAAAATGGGAACAAGTTGTCCCAAGCCTGCCCATACACGTAACACCTTACCCCATACGTGTATTGCCCTGCTGGCATACGCGTGTGGCATCTCCCTTACGCGTAATGGCAGAGGCTGACACCTCTCCTCATTCCCCCATGCAACCCTTTACGCGTATGACTACCCTTCATACACATATTTCCCAAGCACATACACGTATGGTACGCGTAACACCAGATGATCGTGCTGGCCTCAGGGACAGTGCACGCCTGCTACATGTACAACCCTCAGGAAGTCCCTCATATGCGTATTGACACCCCCAATACGCGTATGACCAGCAGATCTATCAAAAAATTCAGATCTGATCATTCTCACGAGTTTCCTCTCCAGATCCATCATTCCACCTTCCCATTCATCCAAAAACTCATATTTTAATCGATTCCGATGAATCCTATCTTTTATTGTTTCAAGGTTCTACTTATTAGATCTAATTTCGATTACTGTTAAACCCTTAATTCTCATATCTAACATCTGTCATAATTTCACCACAGTGTTCATAACTTTTCACACGAATTTTATATCAGTTATAGATTCGTTCGCTCAACACCAGATCAGAATATTCAGCAATGACAACAATTACAAGGAAAATCTTACTGTTACGAAATTCAATTTAATAAGCAAGAACAAACAGAATTCCTATGAGAGAAAGGACCTCTCACTATCCTCTCATGTTAAATCACCCATATTGAAATCCATTCTCCCCATTACCTTGGATTGAAGCTTTTTCCTTGGCAACAACGAAGAATTAGTTATTTTTGCCCTAGCTCTCCTTTCTCTTCCTTTTTCCTCTTTTACGTGTTATCTGACTAATTCCTCCACTAACTCTCTCTTAACCCCTTAATCAGGTTTTTAATTCATTTAATTCAATTAATAATAATAATAATAATAATAATAATAATAATAATAATAAAAATAACTACCATCCTATTAATATTATTATCAATAATAATTAAATAATAATATCAATAACCATAGTATTCTTATTATTGTTATTAAATGGTTAATATTATCATCACTATAGGTCCACCTCAATCACCCCAACTAAGATCACCTCTCACTCCTGCCATTAACCTCATACCCTTATCAAAGACATCACATCCAATATGCATACAATAAAGTATAAAAAGACTAAATACTTCAAATGGGGTGTTACAACTCTCTCCCACTTAAAATATTTTCGTCCTCGAAAGTGTACCTGCTGAGAACAATTCCGGATACAACTCTCGCATCTTGCTCTCCAATTCCCAAGTCACACTTCCCCCAACAGCTCCTCCCCAAGCTACTTTTACCAACAAAATATCTTTCCCTCTTAATTGTTTTATCTTGCGGTCTTCGATCCTCAACGACATCGCCTCCACCGTAAGGTTATCTCGAACTTGTACTTCATCTTTCTGAAGCACATGAGTTGGATCAACAATATACTTCCGAAGTTGCGATACATGAAATATGTCATGCAGATTTGAAATTTCGGGTGGTAACGCCACTCTATAGGCAACAACCTCAACCCTCTGTAGAATCTGATACGGTCCAATAGACTTAGGATCCAATTTCTTTGATTTCAGCGCACGACCAACACTGGTCACCGGATTGACTCTAAGAAATACGTGGTCACCTTTGTTGAATTCCAAGTCTTTCCTTTTATGATTATGGTAGCTTTTTTTCCTACTTTGGACCGTCTTCATTTTCTATCTAATCATATGGATTATCTCTATGGTTTGTTGCACAATCTCGGGTCCGAGTACCGTACTCTCGCTCGACTCATACCAACATAGAGGTGTCCTACACCTTTTACCATAAAATGCTTCAAAAGGTGTCATTCCAATACTAGAATGATAAATGTTGTTGTAAGTAAATTCAATCAGCGATAAATGAGTATCCCAAGCGCCTCATTGCTCGAGTATGCAAGCTCTCAACAAATCTTCCAATGACTGAATAGTCCTCTCAGATTGACCATTGGTCTGCGGGTGATAAGAAGAACTCAATTTCAAACTGGAACCCAAAGCTTCTTGCAAGCTTTTCCAAAATCCAGAAGTAAACCTCGGGTCTCTGTCAGATACAATGCTCGATGAAACCCCGTGTAACTTCACTATCACTCTGATATAAATTTATGCTAACTTCGTCAAAGGAAAACTGATGTTAATTGGTATAAAATATGCTGACTTCGTCAATCTATCTACAATTACCCAAATTGCGTCAAAACCTCTCGCCGTATTCGGCAATCGAGTCACAAAATCCATTGCAATACTATCCCATTTCCACTCCGGTATTTCCATTAGTTGCATCAAACCAGATGGTTTTTGGTGTTCCACCTTTGACTTCTGATAGGTCAAACAAGCATACACAAACCGAGTTATGTCTTTCTTCATACCTGGCCACCAAAATAATTTCTTTAGGTCTTGATACATTTTCATAGCTCCTGGATGAATACTCAAGCTACTCCTGTGGCTTTCTTGCAAAATTATCTTTTTCAAATCAGGATTATCTGGAACACAAATTATGTCTCAGAACTTCAACACACCAGAATCATCTACTTTAAAGTCTTCTTCCTTATCCATTCCGCCTACGGTCATCAAGTCTACCCATTTCAAATCCAGTTTCTGACCTTCTCTTATTTCACGAAGGAACTCATTATTCACTTTCAGCATCCCTAACATTACACTTTCTGAAGTTAACTCACAAACCATACTCAAGTCTCTAAACTGCTCAATCAAATCCAATTCTCTAATCATCAACGTCGACATATGTATCGTCTTCCGACTCAAAGCATCTGCCACGACGTTAACTTTACCGGGATGGTAGCTCAAGCTAAAGTCATAGTCTTTCAGAAATTCCATCCATCTTCGCTGCCTCATATTTAATTCCTTCTGGTCAAACAGATATTTCAAACTCTTATGGTCACTGAACACTTCGAATCTCGACCCATACAAATAATGCCTCCAAACCTTTAGTACAAAAACCACTACAGCTAACTCTAGATCATGAGTAGGATAATTCCTTTCATGACTCCTCAATTATCGTGAAGCGTAAGCCACAAATTTGCCATCTTGCATCAAGACACCGCCTAATCCCATTTTAGACGCATCGCAATATACCACAAAAGGATCATTCGGATTTGGTAAGGTTAACACTGGTGCGGTAGTCAACCTTTTCTTCAGTTCTCGGAAACTTTCCTCACACAAAATATCCCATACAAATGTCTGGCCTTTTCTAGTCAACTGGGTCAACGGAAGGGCCAAATTAGAAAACCCTTCGATGAACTTACGGTAATAGCCTGCCAAGCCTAAGAAACTTCTAATCTCTATAACTGACTTCAGAGCCTCCCACTGAAGCATAACACTCACTTTCGATGGATCCAGTGCTATGCCTCCTCTAGAAATAACATGTCCAAGAAAACTCACTTCGCTCGACCAAAACTCACACTTCGAAAGTTTTGCAAACAACTTATTATCCTTCAGCACTTGCAACGCAACCCTCAAATACTCTACATGATCTGCTTCTGACTTGGAGTAAATCAAAATGTCATCAATGAAAACTACTACAAATTGGTCCAAATAAGCATGAAATATACGATTCATGTACTCCATGAACACACCCGGTGCATTGGACACACCAAACGACATCACTGCATATTCATAATGTCCATACCGAGTTCTGAAAGCTGTTTTCTGGATATCATCTTCTTTCACACGGATCTGATGATAGCCTGACCTCAAATCAATTTTACTGAACACACGAGCTCCCACGAGTTGATCCATCAGATCGTCGATTCTTGGAAGTGGATACTTATTCTTGATGGTTACTTTATTCAACTGGCGATAATCGATGCACAAGCGCATACTGCCATCTTTCTTCTTTACTAACAAAATTGGCGCTCCCCACGGCGACACACTAGGTCTGATAAACTTTTTTTCCAATAACTCTTCCAACTGAGATTTCAACTCTTCCAATTCTGACGCTGACATTCTGTATGGTGCCATAAATATAGGTCTGGTACCAGGGACAAGATCAATCATAAACTCTACTTCCCTCTCTGGAGGTAACTCTGCAACATCCTTTGGGAACACTTCAGGAAATTCTCTCACAACAGGTAATTCCTCAATCGACGATTTACCATCCATAGATAATAAAGCGAACACTGCAAATACTTTAGCTTCGTCTTCTACCAAGATTCTCAATTCCTCAGTAGATATAAGACTAGCCATTTCTTCTTCTGTAGGAGTCAGGAAAACAACCTCTTCCTATAACAATCAATATAAACATAGTTGCTCTCGAGCCAATTCATCCCAAAAATAACATCCAGCTCGCTGAGTGGTAGGAAAATTAAGTCCACTCCAAAATCTTTACCAAATGTCGACATAGGAAAATTCAAACACACTAAAGATGTAGTGATTGATCCAATAGATGGAGTGTCAATAACCATCCCTCTACTCAAAGTAGACGGCACAAGCCCCAGTCTCTTCACACAATCCACATAAATAAACAAGTGAGTTGCACCCGTATCAATAATAGCAATCAACGGAGTGTCATGAATGTAACACGTACCTCTGACCAAACGATCCTCACTGGTAGGATGAGCTCCCACCAATGCAAACACCTTCCTACTTGTCTGAGACCTCTTTGGTTTCTGACAGTGGGTGCTAATATAACCCTGCTCACGACAGTTGTAACAGGTTGGTATGTTGGTTTTACAATCCGCGACCACATGACCTGACTTTCAACATTTAAAACACTTCTTCACCTTATTCTAACATTCATTCGCACGGTGACCTGCGCCACCACATCTGAAACACTTAAGAGGTTTGGAAGGATTTCCTCCTCCACTTGGTTTCTTCCCAGTAACATCTTTCTGCTTTCCTTTATCATCCGAAGCATGGTAAGGTGTATTCCCATGTCTGTTTGCCTCTTCTGTCACTTAGATTCTTATAGTGAGCGATTCTAGCTCTGTTGTCTTCATCATAGATATTACACCTGTTCACTAGCTCAGGAAAGTACCTGATCTTCTGATAACTGACACCCAGTTTGATCTTGGGACGCAGCCCATTCCTAAACTTGATGCACTTCGAACTCATAGTTGCATCAGTATTGTAATAAGGACAATACTTTACTAGTTCGTCGAACTTAACCGCATACTCTGCCACCGTCAAGTCCCCTTGCTTCAACTCAATAAATTCAATCTCTTTCTTTTCGCGAACATCCTCCGGAAAATACCGTTCTAGAAACTCTACCCTAAACACTATCCAATTAATGGGACCCTCCCCAACTTCCAATCTCTGGCGGGTGTTGTCCCACCAATCCTCAGCCTCACTTTCCAGCATATGGGTACAAACTGTAACTTCTGATCCTCTGAGCATCCCATGACTCTGAATATCTTCTCAATATCCTTCACCCATTTTTGTGCTACATCTGGATCATGTCCGCCTTCGAACTTAGGTGGCTTGTTATTTTGGAACTTCTCCAAATTACAGAACTCTCTGTTTCCAGCACTCCGATTGATATTCTGACCAATGTTCTCCACTGCCTGCGCAACAGCTTGTAGCACAACAGCCATCACAGCATCATTCATACCCGCCATACTATTCAACATCAATAAAGACACAGGTTAGAAAAACACATGACTATAACCATCCTATAGTCAGACTCTACTACAACACTGGCCGAACGAACCGACCTGCTCTAATACAAATTGTAACACCCAACTCTACCCCGTACGCGTATTATAGAAATATTAAAGAAAATACATCAGAGTTTTCAAAACACGTAGGATGTCACATATACATTTTTCTCATTCAATTATCAAGTCACTTCATGCCGTCCACAATATTTCAGCAAGGTCATTCAATAATACAGCGGAATAAAATTAATGTTTAAACATAATCCCCATAACCGGTGGTTATACATCATTAATCCAACAAATAAAAGATACGTAATAATTAATAAAAAAAATAAGCAAATATAACGTAATCCCATCATCCCATTTAACGTATCAGAGCGACTCCTAAGACTCGATCAAATAGCAACACACTCCAAGCACTACTCAGGTACCTGGTCATCTGCACTCCCCAAGGAGCACAGACGCAACAAACAGAAAAGGGGTGAGAACTACGTTCAATAAATAAGCGGTGAAATACACATGCTAAGGAGTAGTTACACACCATACATACAATCATACACATATACAACACATACACGTGCTATCCCAATTACTCGACATTAATAGCCCATCCTCAACTACAAATATGAAATGTGACTCACTGACTCGACACAATGCATGTGGTACCAACACAATCACATACGGTTCACCTTAGAACCCGATTCCTGTCGGAATCCAGATAAGTCATATACGTTCCTCTGAACTACAACTTATCTCCACAACGACTTCCACATGAAGTTCAGATAAAACTAGGCACCCATCATGGATTCCCACTTAGCCATCTCCACAAGACACATGAGATGAAATGTATGACAACACAATTATGCAATATAATAATTCAAGCATAATTCATGATCATCAATGATCCACACGAGCCATCCGCTCACCGTAATCCTCTCGGGAATTACCCCAATCGCACAAGATTATTCATATTCGATAATCATGGCTCTCACTCATCAAACACACCCCTTAGGGGCACACCCACATAGTTCCACATTCTCCCGATTTAATTCATTACTAATGTTTCTTAAGTTCATTTTAGTCCTATTAATCCTACCGAGTAAACGGAACGGCGTTCCAAGCGGAAACTGGACAGAAATCACAAAAATGGGAACATGTTGTCCCAGGCCTGCCCATACACGTAACGCCTTACCCCATATGTGTATTGCCCTACTGGAATACGCGTATGGCATCTCCCTTACGCGTAATGGCAGAGGCTGACACCTTTCCTCATTCCCTCACGCAACCCTTTACGCGTATGACTACCCTTCATACACGTATTCCCAAGCCCATACACGTATGGTACGCGTAACACCAGATGACCATGCTGGCCTCGGGGACAGGGCATGCCTGCTACGTGTACAACCCTCAGGAAGTCCCTCATATGCGTATTGACACCCCCAATACGCGTATGACCAACAGATCTGTCAAAAAACTCAGATCTGATCATTCTTACGAGTTTCCTCTCCAGATCCATCATTCCACCTTCCCATTCATTCAAAAACTCATATTTTAATCGATTCTGATGAATCCTATCTTCTTTTCTTTCAAGGTTCTACTTATTAGATCTAATTTCGATTACTGTTAAACCCTTAATTCTCAGATCTAACATCTGGCATAATTTCACCACAGTGTTCATAACTTTTCACATGAATTTTATACAAGTTCTAGATTCGTTTGCTCAACACCAGATCAGAATATTCAGCGATGACAACAATTATAAGGAAAATCTTACTGTTACGTAATTCAATTCAATAAGCAAGAACAAACAGAACTCCTACGATAGAAAGGACCTCTCACTATCCTCTCATGTTAAATCGACCATATTGAAATCCATTCTCCCCCTTACCTTGGATTGAAGCTTTTTCCTTGGCAACAATGGAGAATTGGATCTTTTTGCCCTAGCTCTCCTTTCTCTACCTTTTTCCTCTTTTACGTGTTAACTGACTAATTCCTCCACTAACTCTCTCTTAACCCCTTAATCAGGTTTTTAATTCATTTAATCCAATTAATAATAATAATAATAACTACCATCCTATTAATATTATTATCAATAATAATTAAATAATAATATCAATAACCATAGTATTCTTGTTATTGTTATTAAATGGTTAATATTATCATTACTATAGGTTCACCTCAAGCACCCCAACTAAGGTCACCTCTCACTCCTGCCATTAACCTCATACCCTTATAAAAGACATCACAACCAATATGCACACAATAAAGTATAAAAAGACTAAATACTTCAAATGGGGTGTTACAATAGACACACAACCTATCTCCCCCTTTTTAGCCAAAAGTTGACAAAGATGCCCAACACATGTCCTAAACAATGTCTTGACATCTGGTCAGACTTTGTCTAGTCTCTCTCTTGCCCACTTTGAAGCATAGCCACAATGCTTACCAATGAACTCCATGCATACTCCTTTCATCCAGAACTAGAAAGGCCTAATCATGATGTGCAAAAAATATGTGTGACATCTCCCATTTATCAAAAGAAGCTTCCATGGACCTTATTCCAAATTGTAGAGAAAAATAAATTCTCCCAGACAATATCTAATCCTTTTTATCAGGTCTCTTCTAAGAAACGTGAACATAGTTGAATTAATTAAAAACCTTAATATGTCAAGCTTGAAAGCAGAACTTATTAGGCTAAAGCACCAACACACCATGATGTTAAGACATTTAGTCGGACATCATAATCTCACATGATTTAGATGAACACCTTCATGCTCATGAGAGAAAGAAACAAAATAGGAGCACACATCTTGTACCATAACCCATAGGATCTTGGATTAATATCAAAAACACCATTGATCATTCTCCCCCTGAACACATCCATACACTGTACAAATCCATCTTGAACCTTACAGTCATAGATAACCTTGTTCTTGAGAGTAAATTCAATCAAGCCTGGATTGTTCACATTCCTGAGAGAGACATACACATTCTCTTAACTCCTTGGTTAACCAAGATGTAGTCCACACTTTGAAGTTATTAAAACCCTTCACCAAATGAAGAAGAAGACCTCCTCAACAAGCTTCCTTCTCAAGATTCAGTCTTCCAGTAGAACTAACCATCTACACACAGTTAATTAGAATCCATAAAGTCTTTACCATTCTTCACAATGAATAGATAACTCAGTTTTGATCCACTGGTGAGTAACAAACTCCACACCATGAACTCAAAATTATCTCCCATTAATAAATATATTTCCTTTCTGAAGATATGGTCAACTGAGGACTCCAATAGATCACAGCTATAGCAGCTCATAGACCATCATAGGAGGCATAATACCACAGAGAGAAATAAACTCTCATAAGCCTCATGAAGATTCAACCCAGAAGCACAATGTTCAGACATCTTATCTGACATTACAAAGTCAGCATCCATCCTTAAGCCCCCAAAGAGGAGAATCCCTCTAACAAATATCAGTATGACTGATAATAACCATAAAGATATAGATTGAGCATCATACCCAAGACAGACTTCTCTGCGAGATCTGCTTCTCTTCTGCCCCTCAAACTTATATCCTCCACTTTGCACAGTACACCATAAGCTAAAAAAACATCATCACTATCAAGCAACAGGCTTGAGTAGGTAGTTCCTTGGAGCACACTCTAAAGACACTTTCCTTCAGAGTAACCAAACAGAATACCTTTCACAAGGTCCTTGATCATGTGGGAATAACAGAACTGAAACATCCAATACTAACACCCCTTACCCCAGACAGAACTCTAGATTGCCCATTCCAAAAAACTTAGATGATACATCAATCAATCATTAACTCCCTTGAGCTTTTTCCATTGCATGATTCACAAAAGTTGAATTAGACTTTAGCACCATCCATTCTGATGTTTATAACAATGCTAGAACATTTGATTCACATCAATGACTTGACTAGCCACACATCCCTTAGACTTCCATACATTATCCCACCTTAAATGTCTTTTCCACAATAGAAGAATAAGAGTTCCATGTTCTCATAGACTTGATCATGTTTGAGTAAACAACCTCCATCCTGTATATAAATGGAAAAACAACAACCATTCCTTTTCAAGATGACTCAAGAGAAGGAACAAATACCAAGATGACAATCTGCTTCAAGCACAATTCTCCAAGGGAATGATCCACATACGATCAGAGTCCACACCAGACTCAAACCAATAGAAGAGGTAGTCACAACTATCAATAAGATCACTCATATTCAGCTTTGAAAGACCAGAAAAGTCTCCAAGTTATCAGAGTGAATGTCCCAGACATGTTTCCTTGACAATCATGTGCATAAAAACTGGTAGAGATGTCTTCACAGCCCTTTAGCATAAATTATGCCACAAGATCCTTCAATGGAGAACAAGAGGTCTAGCTCTAGATCCGAAATAAACTGACCTAAAGAAAAATCACCAAGGCTAATGGTGTCTTGATCTTCATCTTCACCCACACATAACTCTTGGATAGCGGCTTCCTAGACTGCAAACCAAACGACTCTTAATGACCAATCTGAAGAAGATTCCCAACATTATTGATAAACACATATTTGTTTATCCTCTAGAACATATGCTACATTCCTCCATTATCCAAGAAGTTCACTCCTTAGATCTACAAGATTTTGCACATACTTTTCTGTCGTGATGTTTCAACATCTAGTTGAACACTAGCTTCTTTTCCTATGAACATATCATTGGATCTTGAATTCTTGCCCTATCTGAAGCTACACCTTCAGGAGTGACACTTTTGACATCACCAATCAAGAAAGATAATCAATTAAATACTTGTTAAGACCACAAATGGCAATTAATTTTAAATCCCAATTCTGTATTCTTCAGACACAAAATGTCATAAGACACCCCTCCTTACTCAATAAAACACCTAGATAGAAATCTTCAAGGCATAAGTATTCCTTAGAATACCATCTTCTCTTTTGAACACATTTGGCAGTGCCTTTATGAGTGAACTTGAGAGATGACTCAAGTATCTTGGGCTATCTAAAACATGACATAGAGTGTTTACCAAATCCATAGATCATGAATTTTATATACAAGATTTCAACTCAACCTTTTTCCTCCTATTACCCTTAAAGGTACCTAGTTAAACCCGTCTCCCAAGCAACATAGGACGATCCTTCAGAGGAAGACATCACAATTCTTGCTTCAGCATCATCTTGAACAAGCTAGTACAGATGTCAAAACATTTTATAAGACATCATACTTAACACAATCATAATTATCAGCATCAGCGGTATAATCTTCACAGAGCACTCAGTCAACCATCAGTAGTTATCAGGCCAAATTTAGAGAGTTATTCTCCTAGCTTCCAATCTGCTCGATCACAACAGTAATGGATGGTCTGATCACACAGTCTTCTTCCTTGTTCAAAAGACCATAAAGTATCTTCCCTAGAACGTATCCAGAAACAGAATAGGATTTCGACTCTGATACCAATTAAAATTCTGGTATACTGATCACAGATGTCCCAAGAGAGGTCGAGACATTGATCTCTGCATAACTAAATAAGACCAAAAACAAGAATATCCAAATACTGCAAATACATTACAGTGTCATGATAGATGTTTTAACATCTATCAAAACATATATTTTTGAACATAAGAACATACTGAATTTAACATAACAAAAAGATAAAGAACACCAAGATATAATGACCCAGTTCGGTGAATAACAACACCTATATTTGGGGGTTACCAAGCCAGGAATGAATCCACTATTAGTATTATTAATTTAGAGCTAAACTCCCCCGTTTACAACTCCTCACTTAATCCCTACCTAGTATAATTCTATCTAGAAATTACCATCTAGATAAGAGAAACCCGTCTCAATTCCTAAATCACCTCAGTGATATCTAACACTCACAATCTCTGGTAACTGTATCAAACTGTTCAATTGAAAGACACCCCTCTCAATATAATATTCAGTCAAGACTCTTGACTAATAATAATGCTTGAATTTGCTTAATAGCTTCATCCAAGAGCAATATACAATTCATTACCTACATGTTTCTGAATATCAAAAAACTATGTCTATCACAATGTATCAACTGATACAAAGGGTGACTTATAACACAAAAAAGTACACGATTCTCAAAACCTTAAACCCTTATATTTACTTTACAAGAATTCGTTACAAGGTCTACTCTCTTACTATGCCCTAGGTCTTGGTCTTCCTTTTATAGCCTTTAGTATTCCATGGGCTTCGAAGTCTCTGTCCAATCTTTCCTTGATCCCCGTTCTGATTGCACCTTAAATCTTGGAATAGGTCTGCTACAAATCTGCTTCACCAGACTAAGATGTCGAGTCCACAATGCTAGGACATCTTGTCTGACATGTTTTTTTTTACAGATTTCTTCTTGTTGGAACATCTTGTGCAACATCATGTTTTACCAAAACTTGCTCAAATCTTAGAGTCTTCAGCCTTATCAGCTCCTACATAACTTTTCTCCAAGATTTCTCAAGCTTGCTTTGAGGATGTGCAGTCACCAACCTTCTCAAAGTTATCTGCATTAACACATTAATGAATGAGATACAAAGTTTTGAAATTGTTCGTCTTCTCCTCATTGTGTGTAGTTCTTTATGCAGTCGATGCACCTTCTACAAGTGGATTAACGTCGTTCTTGATCATTTCAAGAACATCTTAAAAACTGAACAAAACATTTGTCTGTTTGCACCACTTGCCATAATTCTTCACATCGAGAATTGAGAGATTTGCTGGAATAAGTTCATTGGAGATGGAAAGCATTTTCGTACACTAAGTGTCCGATCAAAGAACCAGACTCTTAATATCAAATGTTGGGTAAAACTCCAATCACAAAAACAATGGTGAATAATGCAGAAATGAAGAGAATGAGAAAATTAAAGACAGTTATGGTGAAAATATGACATTCTAACATTAATGACCCAACATAAATATTTAAATCATCATACAAAACAATATAGATAACCACCTAATGAAAAAAAAATAAACTTTTCAGACATACAACCGGTTGCACATTTGATACAATTGATTGTGCTAAATCTCTATTTCATAAAATATACATATTCGAAGAGATACAATCTAGTTGCACATTTAGAACAATCGGTTCCTCCAAATCTCTACCTAATAATTAACATAGTTATTGCACATTTAATTTAAGGTATTGCACTGCCTTGAATTACATTAATTTCTCAACCCTATACACATGTACTTATGATGGGAGTATGCATCAAGTTGTCATTTTCATTTTTCAAGCGAATATTATTTTTCTTTCAATGATTTGTTACTCTACTTGTAGTTTTTATTTTGGTTGACATATTGAGTGCTGATTTAATTATCATTTTTATGATGAGTGAAAGATAAGTTATCTAAAATCTATAGGAATGGATAACATAGACCAATAATTATTAACTTGTGCATTTAAAACTAACCCAAATTAGATCGTATTCACACTCAGATGCAAATATGATTATTACAAGAAATAATAAACATATGAATGCATAAATTTGAAAATTATTATCATAGTTGATTTAGTATTTAAACTATAAACTTCTAACAAAGGAAGACAATAAAATTTCACCAGTGTTCTTTTCCTAATATTGGACTAATCACTCCATGACAAACTAAGTAATTAAATATTCTCTACAATCTTCAATTTGAGCTACATATTTCATCAACTAACTTTCATCCCTTCTTAAAAAAGCCTAACTTTCATCCACGTAATCATATAAAATAATTATACAATAGTCCAAAACCAAAATTTCAGCATTGGGAGTGTAAATGAAGAATGCTAACTCTAAATCTAAGTTAAAAGTTGAATTAAAGTAATCTTGAGTCACTTTACTTATTTGAGTCTCAAGCTGAATTTTTTTTTTCATTTTCTTTTTATCCTTTAAAACCACTATTGGTAAACTAAGACAAAAGCTGGATAGTACTAGATACAGCCAAAAACAAGTTGTAACAAACTAAGAGAATCTTTATCTGCTTATAATGCATCTCATTTTCATTTCTTTTCAAATGTAAAGCCACATAAAAAGAGAAAAAGAAGAATAACTCCCACTTGCAACAATTTCCACTAACTCTGTTTCTTCTCTGTTTTCACTCTGTTTTTCTCCTTTGTTCACTCTGTTTCTCTCCTGTTTTAACTCTGCACCAAACTAAACAGAGTGGCTAGAGCCTCTTTCTATTCTATTCTTCTCCGCTCTGTTCTGTTTCATTCTAAAACCATAGATTCTAATGGATCCACCACTTATCTCCATAGCCTCATCTAACGTTCCTCCTCCTAATGTGATCCAAACAAATTATCCTGACTCGTTAGAGTCAATATCACCACGACAACAACCACCACCACGATCACGTGAAGCAATGAACGATGAGCCTCTACCTAATGTCCCAAACGCCAAGCTTCGTCTAATGTGCAGCTACGGAGGCCACATTATGCCCCGCCCTCATGATAAATCCCTTTTTTATGTTGGCGGCGACACTCGAATCGTGGTGATCGACCGCAGTTCTTCCCTGAAAGACCTATGTTCACGCCTTTCGAGAACAATTCTTAATGGAAGACCTTTTACTCTCAAGTACCAGCTTCCAAATGAAGACCTTGACAGCCTTATCACAGTCACAACAGATGAAGATCTCGAAAACATGATCGAAGAGTATGATCGAATAGCATCTGCATCTTCGACCATGAAATCTTCTTCAAGACTCAGAGTGTTTCTGTTTTTCACAAAACCAGAGTCCACGCTCTCGATGGGATCACTCCTTGATGATGCAAAATCTGAGACATGGTTTGTTGATGCACTCAACAATTCAGGGATTCTCTCGAGGGGTGTGTCGGATTCAGCAGGGGATTCTTTTGTGAATCTTGATAATGTTCCTGCTAGTGATTCAAGCAATAACTTGGAAGCACAAGGTGTAGCAGTTGTAGAGTCATTGAACCTTCTCGAAAACAACAACAACAATGTTAAGAATGTTTTTGATGTTGCTAATGTTGTGAACTCAACACCTGGTTCACCTATGCTAGAGAATAGTCCATCTTCTTCTTCTTTGTCTTCTTCCATGGCGAATTTGCCTCCGATTCGTGTCCGTGTTGACGAAACCGGTGGTAGCAGGCTTCAACAAGAGAATAAAGTTGGAATGAAGCAAGATGATGGATTTGTTGTTTCTTCTGCCAATGTGGCTATGGCTGCAATTCCTGCAACATTGACTATGGCTTCAGCTGGTGTTGTCACTACTACTATTACAAATGATGTTAATATGAACAGGGTTGTTTCTGATGATGAGAGATCAGATTATGGAGGAGTAACTGGAGCTCGAAAACCGCCTTTACCATTACAGCTTGTTCAGCCAAGGACTAGTGGTGGTTTGAGTTTTCCTTCACCAGATTCAGTCACAAGGTATTCTTATGAATTGTTCTATATTACCCTTTTTCTTTGGTTCTTTTTTACTTCTTTTGCTTTTGTTTCAAAGTTTTGTGCATATTTGCATTTGATCTATAAAGCATTGACACCTCTAGAATGCGTAGCAGTGTCGAACATTAATATGACACTCGTAAAATAGTAGATAAGGGTAAGAAAATTCAGCAAAATGTCCAAAAAAAAAAATATTTTCTTTACTTCGACATTCTTTAAATCAATGTTAAAAATCTGTATAACACACATATAATATGTGTCAGACAATTCGAACTTGTATTAGCATTTTTGTGTACATGCCATTAGTAATGTCTGTGTTGAAGTTTGGACTATTATATGTGTCAGACAATTCGAACTTGTATTAGCATTTTTGTGTACATGCCATTAGTAATGTCTGTGTTGAAGTTTGGACTATATAGTATGTGACTTCTATTCAATAAGTGTTTAAATCACTTATGTACAATAAGTGTTTAAATCTCTAATACATTGAAATCAATAAGTACTTACAAATTTTGTGTTTAATATTTTTTCAGTGATAATAGTAGTATTGCATCTACTAATTCTTTCTCCAAAATCATTTATCATCAAGAACAAGTCCAAGTCCAAGTTCAACCTACAAACATAGACAACAAACCACAAGATTCTAGTTACATCTTACCTCAACAACTAGATCAAAATCAACAACAATTTGTTCATTCCAACACTCACTATATCCACCACCCTACATCAACAAACCAAGTTCCAATCTCATCATACTACCAAGTTTATCCCCCACAATCACAACAACAACAACAACTTCACAATCCAATTGGTCAACAACAATATCCAATTTATGTAATGCCTATTGGAACCACACAACAACAACCTTACAACATGACATTGCAACATACTATAAGTGATCCTAATGTTGTGTCCTCTATTAGGCCATTAATACCTCAAAGTGGAACTCCACCAATTTACCCTAGTAAATCACCTAACCCTAATGTGCCACCAAATTCAACATTTGTTCAAGTACCTTCAAATCAATTTCAACAACAATATGTTGGTTTGCCTCAATTCCATCATCAACCACAACATCCAATCAATGTAGCTCCTTCTAGTGGTACTAACTATGGTTATGAATATGGTGGCAATGTGGAAGGTCAAGTGTACTATACTCAACAAACAACTAATGCTCCATTGGTTACTCAGTACCAATCCATGACTCCTGCAGCTGCTGCTGCAGCATTATCAGATACTTCCCAACAGTTCCCTGCAGATAATGTTCAGCAACCAAATAGAACTTCGCAGCCCGTTTAAATCGGATCTTGATTCGCTGCAGTCAAAATTTGGAAGCTAGTTTTCTACATGAAAAATAAGCATAGTTTAATTTTCTTTTTGTCTATATGAACTTATGAAGATGAATGACATGTAAGATCATATATGGAATAAGACAAGTTGTTGCCATTAGCCTTATGGAGGGACCCTTTTATTTTATTATTTCATTGTTCAATTGATGTAGAATTGAAATTACATTCTCTCTATTTTCTAGTGTCATGATTTATCAAGTTTAGAAGTATCACTATTTTCTGACAATTCATATGAACATAGATGCAGCGTGCCCATGATCTGGCTATAAATTAACAATATCTGACATCTAGAAAATTGGTATGTTATTTAGATTTGTGGTACCTTGAAATATAATATAATAAGTATGCAGATTAAAAATCTATTTAATTTGAATGAGATAAAAATAAATTATTTAAAAATATTAGTATCATCAATAAAATTAAAATTTTATAAAAATTAAAATTTCAACTTAAATGTTAACATTAAAATAAATTTTAAAAACATTAACCATAATTTGCCAAAAACAACAATAAAACTTAAATATATACCTCGAGCATATCTTCGATTTGTGATCGAAAGACTTTGTTCATCATTCGCTGGTATGTGGCCCCAGAGTTTTCAGACCGAAGGGCATTACATTGTAGTAATAGTAGTGTCCGACGAGGTCATGAAAGCGGTGTACCTCTTGTCCTTCTCTGCCATGGGAATTTGGTTACATCCCAAGTATGCATCCATTAAGGACAAGAGTTTGAAACCAGCAGAGTTATCTAGCCTAGGATAAGCGTCTTTCGGGCAAGCCCGATTGAGATCGGTGTAATCAATTCACATCCTCCACTTTCCATTATATTTTTTGACTAATACAATATTGGACAACCAGGTTGTATACCTGGCTTCCGAAATGAATTTGGCCTCTAAGAGGTCTTTTACAAGTTTTTCTGCTGCTGCTGCCTTTTCTTCGGATTGTTTACACTTGCGTTGTGCGACCGCTTGAGATGACGGGTCGATGGTGAGATGATGGCAAGCAGTCTCAGGATCGAGGTCAGACATGTCGGCGGCACTCTAGGAAAACAAATATGTGTTGTCTCTTAGGCATTTCTTCAGTTGCTCCTTCACCTCTTCGGGCAGTCATGCACCTATCATGACTCCTCTGTTGTGATTGTCCCCGAACGTGATCACCTCAAAATCCCTGTCTGGTACCGGGCGCATGACAGTAGCGGAAGGGAAGCTGCCCGTTGGTGCTGGCGTGTCTTCGATGTTGTCCTCTTCGCCCTCTTCTGAGATTCGACTATCAAGGTCAATGGTGTGGACCTGGGTGTTGGCTTCTTCTCAGGCTGACTTTCTTCGTTCAAAAGATCTTCATCTCTTGCTCGTTTGACGACTTGTGGTATTGCACCAATCGAACTCTGCCCTTTGGTAGCTGCCTCGATGCATCGTCTTGCAGCTTCGATGTCTCCATGTAAGGTGACAACGTGACCCTTCTCGGTATAGTATTTCATCTTGAGATGAACTGTAGATGGAATGAAATTAAGCTCGGCAAGTGTAGGCCTCCCCAGGATACACTGGTACAAAGAGGGACAGTCGATGACTAAGAATTGGATCTTAATCATTTTGGAAGCTTCTTCCTCCCCGAAGGTGACTAAAAGCTCCACGTATCCCCATGGTCTAGCGGTAGCCCCATTGAACCCCTGCAAGTCCGAGCCCACATATGGGGACAAGTTCTTCTAGTCGAGCTTAAGGGCGCGGAACAGGCTAGTGTACATGATGTCTACTGAACTGCCCTGGTCGACAAGAATTTGGTGGACATTTGTGTTGGTCAATCTGGCTCTTATAAGTAGAGGAATATGCGTGTTAGAGGAGCCTCTCGGGAGATCTTCACGATAGAACGTGATGTGTTGAGAGCGTCCTCGGAACTTTTCGAGTGTTGACAGTCGGTCTGGGCTGCTATCGGTCAGTTGGTCAAATATCCTCTTCACTGATCCTACTGTGAGCTCGTTGTACCCACCACAGGAGATGACCATCGCACTGGAGAAGGCCTCCCAGGAGATGTGCGTGGAGAAGTATGGAGGATCTTCGAGATAGTCGGGGACGAAAAAGTCCTCTAGTAGTGAAACAGACATAGCAACCTGCGGGGGAGAGCTAAAAGGTGAAGCTCTTGTTTTTGTTTTCTTTGACTCTGACGTCTCTCGTCGGGGGGCTTCTTCCTTCTTCGTATACTGTTTTAAGTGACCCTCCTTGATGAGGATCTCGATGGCGTCTTTCAGGTGGACACAATATTCGGTCATGTGGCCATGACTGTGATGAAATCGGCAATACTTGCTTTGGTCGGTGTATCCTTTTGATGAAGTCGATTTAGGGAATCGTACCCCTCCCTGCTTGAATTCAGCGTTGATACATTCATAAAGGATACACTCGTGGGGAGTAGTCAGTAGGGTGTATTCAGTAAAGCGACCAGCAGGCCCCTTATGATCACGGGGATGATCATCCCGTCGCCTGTCTCTGTCGCACCTGGAAGTTTCTGTCTTGTCCTTCTTCGAAGCTCTAGAACTCTCTTGGTCCCTCAAATCTCTAGCTTTATACGCGACTTCCTTTTCCTCGTATTGAATGTAGGATTGTGCCTGGCAGAGGAGTTCGGACAGGGAACGAGGAGGATCGATCCCTACTACTTTGTGGAAGTCACTCTTCGACCTCAGTCCCTTTTCTAAGAGTCACTTCTTCATGTGGTCAGTCGTGCGGATCTCGATTTCTTCCTTGTTAAACCTGTCGATGTAAACACGGAGAGACTCATCCTTGCCCTGTATGATACCTTCGAGTGTGGCCTCAGATTTCGGGTGACGCCTAGAGGCAGTAAAATGTCGGGAAAACTATTCATTTAAGTTCCTCCACGAGGTGACCGAGCCCCGAGGAAGACTCTTATACCAGGCCATAGCCCCCTTCCAGAGGGTGATGAGGAACAACCTGTATTTGATCGCCCCATTTACGTTATGGTAATGCAGCATGGCCTCAATGTTTTCTATATGATCTCCAGGATTTGTGGTACCATCATAGAGAGTCAGAGGGGGAGGCTTCTCCAGCCCGCGAGGAATGCGGGTGTCCATGATCTCTTGGGACAGAGGTTCATAGACGTTGTCCTCATCGCTCGTGCTCAACGACATGCTACGAGAATAGTTATGTCCCCAACTCCTATTGTGTTGAGGAGAGTGCCAATGCTGACTACGATGCTCTTCATGAGGCATTTCTGAAGGCCTGGTCCTCTTGGGAGCGAGAGAGCGACTGTACCTCTGGGGAGGGGTACGATTTCGTCTTCTGGTAATCTCGTGTTCATGCTTCTCCCACTTGGATCGTTCTCTGACTGAGGAGATGCTTATAGATTCGTCTCGCCGATGTTTTTGAATAGGGGAGCGAGACCATGGAGATGGACTGAAGTATCTCCGCGGGGGAGGTCGTTCCCCGAGGGTGTTCTCCAGCATGTGGATCTTTTCTCCTTGCTGGAAAAGCAAGTAGTTAGATTTGTTAAGGGCGGCGATGGGGGTTGCAGTGCAGGGGTCAACATCTTGAGGGGAGAGGATTGGCTCGTAGACGTGATCGGTATTCTGGACGTGGGGCTTCATCTTGTCGGAGGATGGAGACGCAAGCTTCCCAGCCCTGTGATCGTTCACCCCGATAGTAGCTCTGAGAATGGGGGTTTCCCCGCAACCCAGAGTGGCGATGACGAAATCTTGATGAATGTCATTATGGTGAGAGGCCATGACGATGAAGATTCAGAGAGAAATAACTTTGGTCTTTTGCATGGAAAGATTGGGGGGTCTTGGTTCAAAAGACGGGGGAGCTAGGTTCCCACAGACGGCGCCACTGATCTGGAGTGATCAGAATGGATCGTCGTGACCTTCAATGTAGAGCAGCAACAGTGATTGTAGGAGAGGAGGGGGTATACCTGCAAGGTACTCCGATGTCAAAGTAAGTTTTTGGGCTAGAGAGAAAGCAAGTACAAGTGTTTAGGTATGAATTAGAATGATTAGAATACTTGACCCTCTCAAGAGAGAGGGTATTTATAAGATTCCCCCCAGCGCGGGACCAAGGTCTCCCATGTGGTTAAAACAACTGACCGACCAATGGGAGACTGTCAGGTGAAAGATCTAGTGCGTGATCTTTGACATAGTCCAACCGTCCCCGTGAATTTCGGAGGGGAAATTGGTCGCGTGAACTGTCAAGCGCGTGAGGGGGATGTCCCCAACGGCTATATGCTTCAACGACTATATTGTGTTCAACAGTCATATTGTGTTCAACGGCTATATTGTGCCCAACGGCTAGATTGTGTCCAACAACTAGATTGTCCTAATCTCCTTATTGGGTTTGGCCTTAAGCTAAACTGGATTGGACCTTACCCAACTGTGGGGCATATGACAGTCCAGTCCAGAACAACAACCTTCATTCATTGGTTAAAAATATATTTTCGATAAAAAAAACAATTTTAAAAATAGTTATTTTTAATTTAAATCATAAATACTATTAAAAGCTAAAGAAAAAATTATTAATAAATATTTTGGCTGAAATTTAAACTATATAATAATAATTTTTGATTTTTTTTTCCTATAAAACTTGTTTATTTACATAGTTTTTGTCGTGTTTTAGAGATATTGGATGAATCTAAGGTGTGATAATTTATAATGATTGAGAAATATAAATATTTACTATTTTATATTTTGAAAATATTCTTATAATTATAAAACTTTCACAATTAATATATATATATATATATATATATATATATTTGAATAAAATGTTAATATTTCTCATTAAAAAATATTTAGAGTTTATTAAGAATTACTACAATATCATGAAGAAAGAAGAGTTAGTGAAAAATATTATAAACATTTATAAATAATAAATTAGGCGTTAAATTAAAAATATTTTTAACCTAATAACTTAATTTATTAAGCTTTTAATTTTAATGACTTAAACTTAATAAATTAATTTATTGTATATATAATTATAAAATAACATCTAATAATACATTTTTAAAAGATAATATATATATATATATATATATATATATATATATATATATATATATATATATATATATATATATATATATATATATATATATATATATATATATATATATATATATATATATATATATATATATATATATATAAAAGTTAGTTGATTTAATAGTGAATTTTTAAATATTTAATTATGAAGGTTTGAGCTAGTTGATAGACAAAAATTTACTATTATAATTATTTTTAACAATACAAAATAAAAAGATATCTATAATATATAAAACAATTATCTTTTTAAAATAATTAAAGGTGAATTGGTGTAGGATAAAAACATATATAATTTTGAAAGATTCAAAACATTCCTTATTTGTATGTTATTTTTCTAAAATTGACAAATTAAATATAATAAAAAGTGCAAGGATCCAGTACCTCCTCCAGAAGAATTTACTGAACCGCTCTGCCACTTTACGATATATTTGATTATGTTTGGTGCAAGTAAAATATATACAATTTATTTCATATATTTTTAGTAAAAAAATATGAGGTCCCAAAATTGTTGAGGCCCTGTGCTTTGGTACTGTTTGCACAGGCACAGAGTCGGCCTAGTGTGTTCATAAATGGAGATTGTATTTAAAACTTCGGTTTCAATTTAGGAAAACACAAGTGTACGTAAGGTGTGTATGTGTGTGATTTCGTTCTTCAAATTCACATTGAATTGGAGTGTGAAATCGAAGAGAATTAAAATTTTGATTCTAAGGGTAGGTTAAGCACTAGTGTTGGTGAAAATTGATTGATTTGCATACAAAATGAATATGAACGAAGCAAACGGTGGATTGAACACAAAATTACCAGTGTTTGAGGGAAATAATTATAATTGTTGGTCGATCTAGATGTGTGTGTTATTTGGTACTCAAGATGTGCTTAAGCTTGTCAATGACAGTTATACACTAGTTGTTGAAAATGCAACAGATGTTTTAAAAAATATGTAATGTGAGACGATGAAGAAAAATCAGAATCATTATTCTACATTCATCAATGTGTAGAAACGTTGGTGTTTGAGAAGATTGTTGATGCAACGATGACAAAGGCAAACCGGAACATACTTTTATGATGATATGGTGGTGACACATCGGTGAAGAAGGTGAAATTGCATTTCTAGCATGAACAATACGAGAATCTGAACATGAAGAATAATGAGAAGTTATTTGATTACATCTCAAGAGTGATTGTAGTGACGAATGAGATGAAAATTTGTGGAGAACGCTCTCTGAGCAAACAATCATTGAAAAGGTACTAAGATCACTTACTCCTCAGTTTGATTACATTATTGTAGCAATAGAACATTCGAAAGACACTAGCACTATGAGAATTGAGGAATCACAAAGTAGCTTAGGGGCACATGAAATAAGATTGACTGAAAAAAATTTTGAAAGAGAAACAGAACAAACTCTTAAGACTTAAATCATTAAGAGAAATAATAATGATAAGTCTAATTGGAAGAATGATAAATGGGAGAATAAGAAACAATCATGTCTAGAGAACAAGAATAAAAATAAGGAAGCTAATATAGCCAGAGGTGATTCCGAGGAAGAGCCTGTTTTATTAATCGTGACTGAAAATGATGGTGGAGGGGTGATAGATTGGTGTTATATGGACACAAGTTGCTCCAATCATATAACTGGAAACGAATAGTGGTTGATCAATTTCAATTCCAACAAAAGGACCAAAATCAAATGTGATAATGATGAACAGTTATCTGTTGAAGGAATGGAAATGTTTTGGTGAAGGTTAGGGATGGTATAATAGTCCTGATCGAATATGTGTGATATGTGACTGGCATGAAAAATAACTTGATAAGAGTAGGTCAGTTGCTAGAGAAAGGATATCCATTAACCATGAAAGACAATCTGCTAAAGTTATATGACTGTGTGAAGAGGTTGATTATGCAATCTTCATTGGAGAAGAATAGAACACTCAAGGTGAATATTGAAAAAACAGAGACACAATGTCTTAGTGAAACAAAAATGGAGAAAGAAAGTGCATTGTGGCACAAGAGACTAGGACATGTGAATTTTAGGAGGTTAAGTCATTTAAACTCTAAGAATCTAGTGTAGAGAATTCCTAGAACTGTGACACCAGAGAAATTATGTGATGTGTGCATGAGAGGAAAACAATCAAGGTTTCCATTCTCAGTTGAACTTCATCCTAGAGCCACTTATGATTTGGGAGTGGTACATTCGGATGTATGTGGACCTTTTTAGGCACTTTCACTTGGTGGAAATATGTATTTTGTGTCATTTGTGGATGAATTCACATGAATGGTATGGGTGGAACTCATTAAAATCAAGCATGAAGTGTTTGTTGAAATTAAGAAGTTCAAGGTGAAAGTTGAAAAGCAGAGTGGTCAATAATTGAAGATATTCAGAACTGATGGTGGAGGAGAGTTCAACTCAAATGAGTTTAAATAATTATATGAAGAGTGTGGTATTGAACATGAATTGATTTCTCCATATACATCACAACATAAATGGTCTTATTGAAAGGAGAAATAGGATTTTACTTGACATGACAAGGAGCATGTTAAATGAGAAAAACTTACCTCACTCACTATGGGTGAGGCCATTGCTACTACAACATACATACTCAACAGGTGTTCAACCAAACGGTTGAAGAAAGTGGTTCTATTTGAGAAATAGACTGGGAGAAAATAAAGTGTTAGTCATCTTAAGGTGTTTGGATCAGCGTGTTTTAAGCATGTGCTTGATGCCACTAGGAGAAAGTTGGATGATAAGAGTAAGGTCGTGTTACTTATAGGTTACCACTCCACAGGTGCTTACAAGCTCTATATGTTGGCGAAGGAATTAGAAACTTAGGCTTGTGGCAAGTCTCAACCTAGTCCTAGTGCAGTGACAACACTTGAAGTGGGAGATGATGATGATGTAGAACATAGTGATGATGAAGTAGTACGAGTGAATGAGCTGCCATTTGATGAGCCACAAAATTAGCAGCACTCTGAAAATGAATCAGAAGTTATGAGTGATGATGAACCAATGTAGATTCAAAGGGCATATAGAATTAGATACATACGAAGAATACTGGAAGATTTTGAGTTAATTTAGGATATTGAGGTTGATAGTGAAGGATAATTCATACATTATGCACTATCGGTGGATGTTAAACCTATTACCATTGATGAGGCACTGAAGAAGAAAGTGTGGGTGAAGGCCATGAAGGAAGAACTTGATACAATTGAAAGAAACAAGACATGGGATTGGTTGTTTTTTTCAAAGAATAAGAATGCCATTAGTGTGAGATAGATCTTCAATACCAAGCTAAAGTCGGATGGGTCAATTGTTAAGAATAAAGCAAGGTTAGTGGCTACAGGATTTCTAAAAAAGTATGATTTAGATAACTTTAAAGTTTTGCACTTATAGCTAGACATGAAATAGTAAGATTGGTGGTTTCTATAGCTACAAGTAGGAATTGGCCTCTGTTACATTAGGTGTCCATTCTGCATTTCTAAGTGGTCCCTTGCAAGAAGAGTTTGTGTGTCACAACCTCTTAAATTTGTGATGAAGAATAAATAGGAACAAACTACATAAAGCCTTATATGGGCTTAAACAAGCTTCAAGTGTTTAGAATCTGAAAGTTGACTTATTTTTCAAGAAGTGGGGATTCAAGAAATGTGAACTGGAGTATGGTGTGTATGTGCAGTACACCCCTAATGGCAATGTGATTTTGGTGTGACTTTGATATGTTGAAAATTGATATTCATGAATGCAATTTTCAAAAGGATATTCATGAATGCAATTGATATGACTAGCTTTGGCAACACGGTATACTTTATAGGGATGGATATTTTGTATACTACTAACGGAAGCATTGTTCACCAATTAAAGTATGAGATTGAGTTGCTAGAGAGATTTGAGCTGATGAATTACAAGCATGCAATTACACCAATGGAGAGAAACCACAAGTTAGAAGCTGATAATGATGGTGAAGATGTGGATGCTAGTGTTTGAAGGTGAGAAAAATACATAAAAAGGGGGGTTGAATTATGTGTGCCAAACCGATTTTACTTTTGAACCAGAGTTCAGAATCTAAATAGAATATCAGAATCTGATTTACAAGTGCAACGGATAAACTAACAGAAGTAAATAAAAAAAGTCAAAGAACACACAAAAGTTAACCTGGTTCCTCTCCAATTGAGAGTAGTCCAGTCCCCTTGAAGTGGAAGAGATTTACACTATAACCAATCAGATTACAACTACTTATACCCTCAAGTATAATACTTTTCTGCTCAGACCTACAACCTAAGACTTTCTACTCAATCAGCACCTGATCAAGACTTCCTACTTAGATCCTCAGATCCTAAGAATTCCTTGCTTAAACCCCTCAGATTCAAGACTTCCCTACTTATACCCTCGAGTACAAGACTTCCTGCTTAGACCTACAGTTCAAGACTTCCTTGCTCATATTCCACGAATCCAAGACTTCAATATTTTTCTGTTTCTCCCCCTTTGTCATTAACCAAAAGATAACAGTATAGAAAAAAATACAAGTAGACCTTAGTGATTAATAATGGTTTCTGAACAATTCATTTTAGTACACCAGTCAAGAACAAGTTTGTTAATCAACCCAGCTCGTTGCACATTGTTGCACCCCAAAATTTGCCCTCACAATACAAGACTTTGTGTTCCAAGAAGGTTCACAAGGTTCACAAAATTCACAATTGGTCAGAAGAGTTGACAATTCCCTCAGACAATGCACCTCCTAAGCAGTGCATCCAAAACTAGGGTTTTGACTTTAATCAGGCTAAATGGACTTCCAAGACTTCAAGTGAGCTTCATAACATCTTATATGTGTATAAGAACCCCCATGTCAAGTTTCAAGACTTTTCTCAAAAGTTTGCTCAGTCAGATGATCAGATAAGTCAAAAGCAGTCAATGCAGTTAAAAAGTCAAACTGAGGTCAACTGTGGTCAAACCAAAGTCAAACTTCATGATTTTTTTTGCAACATCAAAGAGAGGTTGGGTGAGAAATATTATCATAATAATTGTAATACCCCAAATTTTGCCCTAAGATTTGTCGTCGCATTTCATTGCATTTTTATTGCATTTAATCAATTACTAACAAATTTGTGTAGTCGTTTGACTTTTTGTAGGTAAATATCATATGGCATGCATTTTTTTTCTAAAAAGTAAAAATGGCACAATTGGCAGGAGGACATGTGTAAGGAGTTATGAGTGTGAGAGGTTGAGAGTTCGAATCTCACCTTTGTCACTTTTTTTTTGTTTTTTATTATTTTTACTCTAAAATTTTTCTATCTTTCATTAAAAAAATAACAAAAATAGTTTTTTATTATTATTTAATTATTATTTTCGTATTTTAATTAAATCATTTTTTAAAATATTATTTTTTTCACTTTTTCTAAATTATTCATAAAAATATCCAAAAAATCATAAAATAAAAAATATTGAAAAAAATTTTGTTCTTTTTATAATATTTTTGATTTTAGGAATCAATAGGATTATTAGTTTTTATTTTAAGTTTATTTTAATTATTTTAAATTATGTAAATTTTATTTTTTCTTAACTAATTATTTAGTTTGGGCTTTAAAATGGGCTTTAGGGACATTATTGACAATTTGGTGTTAACCCTAATTTGTTCCCTATATATACATGTGTTGCCTTGTTGGAAAAGAGGGGGAGAATGAAAAAAACCTAAGAGGAGTGAGTGTCGTTTGCCGTTATTTAGTTTTCTTCTTCATCCATTACTATTGTTTCTTTTTCTTCATCGTTTACCGTTATTTCTTTTCCTTCATCTATTACTGTTGTTTCTTTTTCTTCATCTTTTACCGTTATTTCTTTTTCTTCATCTATTACCGTTATTTCTTTTTCTTTATCTATTACTGTTACGTTTATATATATATAATTTTTAAATTGTTAGAGTTTATATATATAAGATTAATTTTTGATCGAATTATGTCGATACGATGTTTGCACATTTGTGTGCATGACGCGTGACATTTGTGTTAGTTCGATCTGGTTGCGATGATCGCATTTTTGTGTGAGCAATAATACTATTTTTTGCTTAATTTCTTTTTCTTTGCGATAAATTTTGTTTCTTCCGATTTAGATCTGGTTGCGATGAGCGCATTTCTGCGTTAGCAACATTGTTGGGTTATTTGGCACATTTAAAATTCATTATTGCTTTATTATTATTATTATTATTATTATTATTATTATTATTATTATTATTATTATTATTATTATTATTATTATCATTATTTATTATTATTATCATTATTATCATTATTATTACCATTGTTATTATTATTGTTATCATTAATTTATTAAAACTTGTTATAATATAAAAATCTGTTTTTTAAAATAAATAACATTAACATCTTTTCCAAATTAATATGAAAACCTATTATTTTTAAGAAAAACTTTTTTTTAGATAAATTTAAAATAATAACTAAAATCTTTTTTTTTTAAATAATAACTAGAACCGTTATTTATTTTATTTTATTATTGTTCAATTCAAATTTCATTATCATATTGTATCTGCTCCTCTCATGTAACCTCGCGAACTTAACAATCGCTCTTTAAATTCTGCCTTTAAATTTCTGCTTGCATGGTTTAAATTATGACATTATCTCTCTGTTTGCATGATTCAATTATCTCACGCGTTTACCATTATTTTTGTCACATTGCACACATCCGAAGGTTAGGTCTAACTGTTTGGCCGCCGCGCCAATAGTCCATAAACCCTCACACATTCAAACCCTCAAAATTACACCCTTACAAACCCTACTTTTCACAAATGCCTCGCCGCAGGCAAAATTACAACTTTACCCCTAGCATTAGGTCAAAGAGCCGCCGCGCTCATTTTAGGGTTTCCCGCCGCGGAATCCCTAACCTAATTTAACCCTAATTACAACTTAACAATTCAGCGTAGAGATTTGGAGTTTCTACACTCCGCGTAAGCGTGTCCTTAAGATGCATTTATTCCCCTTGAGACCTTGACCACAGTCAAGAAGTCTCTAACCTCCCTTTTGAGGGGAACTACGATTACTCTGATTCCACTCCCGTAAGGATACGTAGGCACAAGATGCGATGTCTTGCCGAGTAAACTTAGAATTAACCCCCTTTATTATTTATTATTGCTTATTTATATTTTATTTATCTTTGCTATTTAATTATTTTGCTTATTATTTTGTAATTGTTTCTTGGATGTAAAGTTGTTTAATTATTTAATTATTATTATGGTTAGTAATTAGGGAGTGTAACAACATGTATGTAATATTAAAATAAATTTAGATCACTTTTAAATAAAGATAATTAAAATAAACACGTCACACACGTAAGTCGATTTTAATCGCCGTCTCACTTCCTAAGGATATCCCTCAAGTTGCCTACGAATAATGGTTAAGTGGGGTGTATAAAGCAAGTCCCTCAAATAGAAAAATCATCAAAGTCCCTTATGGTTGCCTTTACGAATCGAGTCCCTTTCGAAAAATGATGATGGTCCCTTATATGTGCTTATTACATCCCACAATGGCCTTCAAAGTCAAATTGTCCCTCACATGTCCCTTAACATCCAAAGTAAGGACTACCTACTCCATTATAGTAGGGATAGTCTTACTAAAGGAAAGAATGAAGAATAAGAAAGACCTTTAAACTTTAGGGTAGGTTACTCCTAGGTGCTTGCTCACTTCAAAACTGTTTCGCACTTAAACAAATTTTCAACAAGTTTTCAAACAAGTTCTTAACACATCCTTACATGGATTATTTATTAACTATTCTGAAAATTTTCTATTCACACACTACAATTTCAAAACAATTCAAAAGTGAGCTTAAGTACCTAAGAGCCCATGGATAACCATGGATGAAAAGGATGCTAATACCTTCCCTTTTCATAACCTACCCCCCGGACCCAAAATATTCTCTAAGGTCTTTCCTGTTCTTTTATAACCTTTCCTTATGGATAAAATAAAAGTCGGTGGCGACTCTTGCTATCCGCAACATTGTTTAAAGTCAGTTCACCGGGTTACAGAACTGGCGACTCTGCTGGGGATCTATTTAAGAGGGGTACCCTTAGGAATTAAGATCACTTTAAATTGTTTGCCTTGTTTGCTTTATTATTATATTGTTGGGGTGCTCTTATGTGTGAAAGGTCCTAACCCGGATCTAGTGTACCTTAGGTAAATGGCAATAGACCAAGGAAACTGTACGACGTATATCGATACGGTTGATCTGGTGGCCATAGTTAGTGCGACTTCTTGGTTGGTGCTTATATTCCTTAAGTCAAGTTGAGGATAATATTGAGGCTGCCATATGTTGTCAATGCACTAACTGACTTTTAGAACCCTAGTTAACTCATCTTGGCCTTTAGAAAGTAGTGAGGTAACCGGCTTTGGTGCAGACTGAAGTTGGTTGACACTCGATACTACGCTCATTGAGATCTTAAACTTGGAGGGTTTTGGTTGGCAAGTAAGTTGCCTTCTGAACAACCACCCTTGTGAAGGATCAATGATATTGAGATCCCTTAGAACCTGGTTACTTTTGTAGGACAGGATGAACCATCTAACTTCAGGGGTGGGTACTTACCTTTAAACCTCATGCAAGCCTTTAAACCTAGGGCAATTGTGTGACTTGTTTGTGTGTGCCACATGTTTGTGATTGAACATAACATCATGACATCATCATGCATCATGAGCATATCATTTTCCCTAACCATTTCAAGGACCAAGGGATTTATTTTTGTTCTTTGTTGCAGGTCATGGCTTCTGCTCGTAGAAACACCATCAGGATCAACTTTGTAGGGATACCTCCCAAGCTCAAAGAGTTGGTTTCCCAAGTGTCTGATCATTCCCAGTTCGTCCAGAGACATGGTCACCTATTGGATCTAGTCACTTCAGGGTTCAGTGAAGACATGATGAGTGTGTTGTTTCAGTTCTTTGACCCTAAGCACCATTGCTTTACATTTCCTGATTATCAGCTGGTTCCAACCATGGAGGAGTTCTCCAAGCTTCTGGGTATACCTGTTCTTGATCAGAAGCCATTCACAGGCTTAGAGAAGGAGCTTAAACCAGAAGTTATTGCTGCAGCTCTACATCTGAAGAAGTCTGACATTGTTCTAGAGACGAGAAGTGGAGTTAAAGGTATTCTTGCCAAGGTATTAGTGGATAAAGCTCAAATGTTCTTGAAGGCTATGAGCTACGATGCTTTTGAGGAGATCTTAGCCTTATTGATTTATGGCTTAGTGTTGTTCCCCAATCCTGATCAGTTCATAGACGTTCATGCCGTCAACATATTCCTGAGTCACAATCCAGTGCCTACCTTACTTGGAGACATCCTACATTCTCTTCACACCCGTACTACAAGGACAAGAGGAACTTTGATGTGTTGCATACCTTTACTTTCTAGGTGGTTTATTTCTCACCTTCCTCGCTCAGTAATGAAGAATGAGCAAGGTTTCAGATGGTCCAAGAGGATCATGTCACTTTCTCACTCAGACATCCATTGGTGCTCCAGATCTATGGAGAATGTCACCATCATTGACCGTTGTGGGGAGTTTCCTAATGTGCCACTTCTAGGCATAAGAGGAGGCATCACCTACAACCCATCTCTAGCTTTACGACAGTTTGGTTACGCCCGGAGCGATGGTCCACATGACATGTTGATTCAGGGCATTGTGTTTGACTACGACAACGATCTTCAGGGTTACCGCCAGAGATTCATACGAGCTTGGGGAAAGGTAAACAGGATTGACAGCAAGACACTGGAGCCTAAGTACACCATTCCTATGGAGGCTTATCTCAGATAGGTACGATTTCGTGCTCAGACACTCATGATGCCATATCCTGCCATCCTACCAGTTACCATGGAACCTGTTGCTGAAGGAGACACAGCTTATACCATCCTTCACCCAGACATGCCTACTGATATGGAAGACTTGCAGAGATCATGGATCCAACTGAAAGAGCAAAGGGATACTTTCGAGGCTCATTACAAAGCAAGCCAAGCAAGGATCCTAGAGCTAACAAAGCTACTTCATGAGGAACGAAACCTCAACTCATACCTCAACACAAAGAGGAAACGTCCATGGGAGACTTAAAACCCCATCTTTTGTACTTATTTCGTTTTCATTTTTTGTAAGCCTAAAAGGCAAAACAAGTTATTACTAATAAAAAGTTACTTTCTTGTTTGTTTAAGCAAATTTAAATCCTGCGGTCCTTGAAAACATTGCATATGCATTCCCATATCATTGCATCACAGGTTTATAATTATGCACAGGTTTCTCATCTCCTCGCTGTTTATTTCAGCAATGGCTCTTGAACAATCAGTTAAGGATCTCCAGGCACAGAATGCACAGTTCCAAGAGCTGATCCTGAACCTATCCAAGGGGCAGGATGAATTGAAGACACTGCTGGCCAAGAAGACTAAGAAGGCTAGAAGGTCTGCTGGGTTGCTCAACATGGGAAGAAGGTTCAAAGGTCCTGCCAAGGCCAAGGAACATGTTGAAGACTATGAATCTGAAGAATCTGAGCAGGAGAGAGGCAGTCTCCACAACACTATGGGGGACTCTGATTCTGAGGCTAACTACTACCATGAGCCTAACGAAGACAAATTCAAGATGCTGGTGGATAGGATGGATGCTATGGAATTACAGAAATCATCTGGGCTGGATTTTGAGGATTTGAGCTTGATATCTGGGGTGGTCATACCCGTTGGGTTCAAAGTTCCTACATTTGTTGTCTATGATGGGGTCTCTTGTCCCAAATTGCATCTGAGGTCTTATGTCAGAAGAATGCAACCCCACACTGCCGATAAAAAGTTGTGGATCCATTTCTTTCAAGAGAGTTTATCTGGAGCTCAGCTAGAGTGGTATTATCAGTTGGAGAGTGTCAACATCAGAGATTGGAATGACCTTGCTGAAGCTTTCTACAAGCAGTATCAATACAATGCTGACTTAGCCCCCACTCGCATGCAGCTTCAAAGCATGTCTATGGGTGCCAAAGAAAGCTTTAAGGAGTATGCTCAGAAGTGGAGAGACTTAGCTGGAAGAGTTCAACCCCCTTTGACTGATAGGGAGTTGGTTGATATGTTCATGTGTACGCTGAATGGTCCGTTTTACAGTCATCTCATTGGAAGCTCATCATCTGGCTTCACTGAGTTGATCATGACAGGAGAGCGAGTAGAGAATGGTATCAAGAGTGGTAAGATCCAAGTGGGCACTTCTTCATCAGGTGCTGCAAAGAAGCCTCCCACTGGGAAGAAAGAATCTAATGTTGTGTATGGTCAGCCTGATCGTAACAGAAGGCATCAGTCTGTTAGTGCAGTTCATATTTCAAATCCAACTCCTGCAACAACAGAGCAGCCTCAAGGCAACCAACAGAGGGCTAGAAGACAGTTCACGAAGATCAACATGTCAATGGCTCAGGCATTGCAACACTTGTTGAAGGCTGAACTTATTACCCTGAGGGAGGCTCCTCAGAATCCCAATGTTACCTCTCCCAAGTACAATCCCAATGCACGATGTGCATATCATTCAAACTGTCCAGGACATGATACTAATAACTGCTGGGTCTTGAAGAACAAAATTCAGGATATGATTGATGCTGGAGAAATTGAGTTTGATCCACCAGGTACTCCAAATGTGATTACAGCTCCAATGCCAAATCACGAGAAGACTGTCAACGCCATTGATGAAGATATTGATGAAGATCTGCATGTCTATTCAGTTATGGAGTTGAGCACACCATTGTCTGTTATCAAAAAGAGGCTAGTACAAGCTGGGATCTTTCCAGGTTGTCATGAAGATTGTCTATATTGTACCTATAAGCCGGATAGTTGCTTCATTTTGAGAGATGGGATTCAACGTCTCATGGATAAATATACTATAGTGTTTGAAAGAAGACCAGCATCTGTAGAAAGTATGGTGGATCATCTGACTCAGGGTAAGAAGATTGAAGAGGTTGACATGGTTGACAAAGTACCACTAAGAATCACTTCAAAGGGTCCCATTAAAATCACTCATCAGGGCCCAATCAAGATTACTGCTGAAGGTCCTGTGAAAGTTGTTGCTGAAGCCAGAGTAGCTCCTCTGATCATTACCACTCCTGGTCCTATTCCTTATACATCTGACAAAGCTGTGCCTTGGCACTATGGGTCTGATGTTTACATCCATGGTGTCAAGCAGGAGCCTTTACCTGATATGCCTGTTGACATTGATAATATTGCTGGATCTAGCAAGATCACTCGTAGTGGAAGAGTCTTCTCTCCTCCAGTTGCTTCTAAGAGTGCAGTTACTCCTGCCGTTACTTCCACCACTGATGCTCAGGGCAAGGGTCCTGTTATTGAGCCTGTATCTACTGATGTGCCAGCTGCTGATGACCTCTCTAAGCAGATGGAAGAAGTATTGAAAATCATTCGCAAGAGTGATTATGATATTGTTGACCAGCTGGGGCATACTCCCTCAAAGATTTCTATGCTCTTCCTGTTATTATGTTCTGAGGCTCATGCCAAGTCATTGATCAAGTTTCTAAAGATGGCTCATGTACCCAGTGCAATTTCTGTGGACCAGTTTGAGAATTGTGTTGCTCACCTGACCTATGACAACGGGTTAGGATTTTCTGATGCTGACTTGACCCCTGCCAAGAGGGATCATAACAGGGCCTTGCATATTTCAATTGAATGCAGGGGCACTACCCTGTCTCATGTGCTGATAGACAATGGTTCCTCTCTGAATGTGTTGCCTAAGGAAGTCCTGAACAAGCTGAGTCCTAAAGATACGGTATTGAAGCCCAGTAATATTGTGGTAAAGGCTTTTGATGGTTATAGAAGAGTAGTGCATGGGGAAATTGATCTTCCAATCAAGGTTGGCTCTCAGGTGTTTACCGCTACATTCTATGTGATGGATATTCGTCCTTCGTACTCATGTCTGCTTGGTCGTCCCTGGATCCATGGGGCAGGTGCTGTGACCTCCACATTACATCAAAAGTTGAGATATCCGGTGAATGGAAAAGTTGTTACTGTCTTTGGAGAGGAAGAATACTTTGTCAGCCATGTAAACACTTTCAAGTATCTGGAAGTAGAAGGTGAATACATTGAAACTCCATGTCAGTCATTTGAAGTGGTTCCCTGGGCTGTTAAGGATTGTGTGACTCCTCCTGCTGTGAAGAAGGTTCCTGTGGTCATCAGAAACCCTCCAACAATGGCAATGGCCTCCCTCAATGATGCAAAAGCTATGGTGGAAGAAGGTGGTTGTACTATTTGGGGTCAGCTTCCTGATATTCCATACAAGTCTGACAAGTTTGGTTTGGGTTTCACTGCAGAGTCCCAGAAGGCTGTTCGTCGTGCTCGTGCTGTTCGTATCACCAATCAAGGGGTTATCAATGCTGTGGGAGATCAAGATGAAGACCACAACTTGGAGGCATGGATTTTTCCTACTGTGGGTGCTGGACTCAATAATTGGAAAGCTGAAGATGTTATCCCTATCTCCTTTAGTCAGGAGTAAATACTATTACTGTGTTATGTTTTTAAATTTGTAATTTCTGGAACAATTAAAACTTTCAAGCCATGTGCCTTACCCGGGGCACAATGGTGTGCTTGTTACGGGTTGTCATTTCATTTGCATACTTCATTCAATAAAATCAATGGACGTTTCGTTTTCGTAAATATTGTGTTCCTTGTCTTTCTTTTTCTTTTATTTTTGCTTTATCAGCTATGTGTTCTTACACACACCTACGTCACTAAAATGCAGATCCTCATCCACTCTGGATCCAGTTGATAACAGTTCTACTATTGCCGATTACAATTTCGAGAATCCGATCTATCAAACTGAAGACGGAGACGAGGATGATTGTGAAATACCTGTAGAGCTTGCTAGGTTGTTACAACAAGAAGAGAAAGCTATACAGCCACATGAAGAGCCAGTCGAAGTTGTGAATCTGGGAACTGAAGAAAACAGAAAAGAGGTCAAGATAGGGGCTGATTTAGAGGACAGTGTCAAGAGCAGGTTGGTTCAGATGCTACGTGACTATGTGGAGATCTTTGCTTGGTCTTATGAAGATATGCCAGGGTTGGATACGGACATTGTGGTTCACCGTTTGCCAGTGAAAGAAGATTGTCGTCCAAAGAAGCAGAAGGTTCGTCGTATGCGTCCTGAAATGTCAGAAAAGATCAAAGCAGAGGTAATGAAACAGTTCAATGCAGGGTTCTTGGCCGTAACTTCTTATCCTCAGTGGGTTGCAAATGTGGTACCAGTTCCTAAGAAAGATGGTAAGGTACGTATGTGTGTAGACTACAGAGATCTGAACAAGGCTAGCCCTAAAGACGACTTTCCACTTCCTCATATCGATATTCTGGTAGACAACACTGCTCAGCATAAGGTATTCTCTTTTATGGATGGTTTCTCTGGTTACAATCAAATCAAGATGGCACCTGAAGATATGGATAAGACAACATTTGTGACACAGTGGGGCACCTTTTGCTATAAGGTAATGCCATTTGGTTTGAAGAATGCAGGGGCAACATATCAGCGTGCTATGGTGGCTTTGTTTCATGATATGATTCATCATGAGATAGAGGTATATGTGGATGATATGATAGCCAGATCTCAGAATGAAGAGCAACATCTTGATCATCTGCACAAGTTGTTTGAGAGGTTGAAGAAATACAAGTTGAGATTGAACCCAAACAAGTGTACTTTTGGAGTTAGATCTGGAAAACTCTTGGGTTTCATTGTCAGTGGAAAAGGTATTGAAGTGGATCCTGCAAAAGTGAAAGCTATACGAGAGATGCCAGCTCCCCGTACTGAGAAGGAGGTTAGAGGTTTCTTGGGACGATTGAACTACATTGCGAGATTTATTTCCCAATTAACTACCATCTGTGAGCCAATCTTCAAGTTGTTGAAGAAAGATCAGGTGATGGAATGGAATGATGAGTGCCAGACTGCCTTTGATGAAATCAAGAGATATTTGCTAGAACCTCCAATTTTAATGCCACAAGTTGATGGAAGACCCTTGATTATGTATTTAACAGTATTAGACAACTCAATGGGGTGTGTATTGGGGCAACATGACGAGTCTGGTCGAAAAGAGCAGGCAATATACTACCTTAGCAAAAAGTTTACCGACTGTGAAACAAGATACTCACTGCTCGAGAAAACTTGCTGCGCTTTGGCATGGGCTGCTCGCCGACTAAGACAGTATATGTTGACCCATACTACCTTGTTGATTTCGAAGATGGATCCAATCAAGTACATATTTGAGAAACCTGCTCTCTCCGGAAGAATTGCAAGATGGCAAATGATCTTGACGGAATATGATATACAGTATACTACTCAGAAGGCCATTAAGGGGAGTGTTGTTGCTGATCATTTGGCTCATCAAGCAGTATGTGATTACCAGTCAATGAATTTTGAGTTCCCTGATGAAGACATTATGTCTGTTACCAAAGAACCTGGACAATATGACGGACCTGAACAAGGATCTCGATGGACTATGGTTTTTGATGGTGCCTCCAATGCACATGGTAATGGTGTTGGTGTTGTGATTAGTTCCCCTGAAGGTTGTCATACCCCGATTACTGCCAGACTTTGTTTCTATTGTACCAATAACATGGCTGAGTATGAGGCATGTATCATGGGTATGCAAGTTGCTATTGATATGAAGATTCAGTTCCTTGAGGTGTATGGAGATTCAGCTCTGGTAGTAAGTCAGATTAAAGGAGATTGGGATACAAAGCATGATAATCTCATTCCTTACAGAGAACATGTGTTGTCTTTGATCCCACATTTCAAAGAGATTACTTTTGGACATATTCCACGAAGAGAGAATCAGTTGGCAGACGCATTGGCCACCATGGCATCTATGTTTGAGATAAGCTGGGATGATGAAGCTCCCAAGATTACCATTAATAGATTTGAGAAGCCTGCATACTGCAATGAGATTGACACTGAAGGGGCAGAGGAGAAGCCTTGGTTCTATGAAGTGAAAAACTATCTTGAAGCTCAGGAGTTCCCTGAAGGGGCATCTGTCAAAGATAGGAAGTTCCTGAGAAGGTTTTCTGCTAAGTTCTTTCTGAGTAATGGCATTCTGTATAAGCGTAATCATGATTCAACTATGCTTCGTTGTGTGGATAAGAAGGAAGCTACAAAAATTATGGAAGAGATGCATGATGGGACCTTTGGCACTCATTCTAGTGGTCATACCATGGCAAAGAAGATTTTGAGAGCAGGTTACTATTGGTCTACCATGGAAGCTGATTGCTATCAACACTCCAGAACATGTCACAAATGTCAAATCTATGCTGATAAAGTACATGTACCTCCATCTCCATTGAATGTGTTGACTGCTCCTTGGCCCTTTGCCATGTGGGGCATTGATATGATAGGTGAGATCAAGCCTACTGCTTCTAATGGGCATCGTTTCATCCTGGTTGCTATTGATTACTTCACGAAGTGGGTAGAGGCAGCTTCATTTGCATCTGTGACTAAGAATGTTGTGGCTCGGTTCATTAAGAATAATCTCATATGTAGGTATGGTATCCCTGAAAGGATTATCACTGACAATGGCTCTAATCTGAACAACACTATGATTACTGATCTCTGTACGCAGTTCAAGATTAAGCATCACAACTCTTCTCCGTATCGTCCAAAGATGAATGGGGCAGTTGAAGCTGCTAATAAGAACATTAAGAAGATTGTACAGAAGATGACTGTTACTTACAAGGATTGGCACGAGATGTTACCATTTGCTCTGCATGGTTATCGTACTACAATACGTACTTCAACAGGGGCAACCCCATTCTCCTTAGTCTATGGTATGGAAGCAGTTCTGCCTATTGAAGTTCAGATCCCCTCCTTGAGAATTATGAAGGATGCAGGCTTGGATGAAGATGAGTGGATTCAGACTCGACTTGACCAGATAAATTTGATTGATGAGAAAAGGTTAGCAGCAGTTTGTCATGGCCAGATGTACCAGAAACGGATGATCAAAGCTTTTAACAAGAAGGTTAAGCCAAAGGTATATCAGGCTGGTGACTTGGTAATCAAGCGTATCATATTACCACAGGGTGATCCTAGGGGCAAGTGGACTCCAACATATGAGGGACCATTTGTAGTCAAGACAGTGTTCTCAGGAGGTGCCATGATACTGACTACAATGGATGGTGAAGACTTCCCACAACCTGTAAACGCAGACATAGTTAAAAAATACTACGCATAAAAAAAGACCCGCTAGGTTGACAGGCCTAGGCAAAAATAAGGGCATCCCGGCAAACCAAAAGGGTTTGGGCAAAAATTAGGGATATATATATAAAAAGATGTACACCCGGCAAGTCGAAAACCTGAAAAGGCGGCTTGGGCAAAAAAGGGTATCCCGGTGGATTGAAAACCTGAAAGGGCAATCCAGGCAAAAGTTAGGGATTAAAGCGTATGACTATGTCTCGTTTGGATCACTCATGAAACTGCAACCAGTTGTACTACTTACTCAAGCTCAAACAGATAAAGCTCAATCCAATCGTTTCCGTCTCAACAGCAAGAAGATGAGATACTTGAGTGGCAATAGTAGAATTGAAACTCAATAGGATTATTTCCCACATAGCTGATTCTTTTTGTAAAACTTCATGACAAAATTCTCTTACTAGGGTTTATGTCTCCTTGTACAAACTTATCCGTGTATGGGTCACTTTTGATATAAATAAATTCCATCTTTTGAATCCAGATTTACTTTTACCCTATTTACATAAGCGAAACGTCCATTGGTTGTGTTTGAATGTATGTATGCCTTTGAATATGATTGATGTTTACCAGAAACGCATGTATGCTTTTAATATGATTGATGTTTACCAGAAATGCATGAAAATGCAGTAATAGTATTTACTAAGGACGAACGAGGGAAGGATTTCAACGAAGCTTCGCCGGTTCATCTTTACAAGACAGTTACAAACCATCAGTAGGACTAATCCATTTTCACAAAGTCTAATCTCCCCTGGAATTTATATCCATCTCTTTTATCCTCATACGGATATACGGGAAATTAGTTTCCAATAAGGGCACGATGAACGAAGACGGGATGTTATACTTATCCTACTATCAAACGAAAACGAAGGTTATCTATACCCTACTATCCCCAACAACGGGAGGTTATCTATACCTTGTTATCCCCAACAACGGGAGGTTATCTATACCTTGTTATCCCCAGCAGACGGAGGGTTATATATTCTTCAACAACGAATCGGGATTTATTTTCCTTGGCCAGCAGTTGTTATACAAGGATATCCAGACACTTCCAGCAGTGTCATAGCATACATACATCATTTACATCATACCATAACATATATGTCTATAGTACATTACCTAAGTGCATCATGTCATACATGCATACATAAAGCATAAACTAATGTTGTTATACAGAACGCTACCTTGTTTTCAGGTTAATTATCCAACAAACAAGCTTATGATCTTTGGGACTGCTTTATTGTAACCTCAGGGTTACTTTATCCTCCTGATGAGCTTCTTATTACTTTGGGACTGCTTTATTGTAACCTCAGGGTTATTTTATCCTCCTGATAGCCTCTCATGACTTCAAGACTGCTTTAGAGTTACTGATTGCTCTATCCTCCTGAAATCATCCTATTACTTCAAGACTGCTTTAGAGCTATTCATTGCTCTATCCTCATGAGGTCATATTACTACTTCAAGACTGCTTTAGAGCTATTCATTGCTCTATCCTCCTGAAGCCATCTAATTATTTCAAGACTGCTTTAGAGTTATCCATTGCTCTATCCTCCTGAAATTACATTATTATTTCAAGACTGCTTTAGAGCTATCCATTGCTCTATCCTCCTGAAATCATCACTTCAAGACTGCTTTAGAGCTATTGATTGCTCTATCCTCCTGAAGACATATCACATTATTATTTCAAGACTGCTTTAGAGCTGTTGATTGCTCTATCCTCTTGAAGCCATTATTACTTCAAGACTGCTTTAGAGCTATTGATTGCTCTATCCTCCTGAGGTCAGATCATCACTTCAAGACTGCTTTAGAGCTATTGATTGCTCTATCCTCCTGAAGACATATCACATTATTATTTCAAGACTGCTTTAGAGCTGTTGATTGCTCTATCCTCCTGAAGCCATTCTATTACTTCAAGACTGCTTTAGAGTTATTGATTGCTCTATCCTCCTGAAGCCATTATTACTTCAAGACTGCTTTAGAGCTATTGATTGCTCTATCCTCCTGAGGTCAGATTTATCACTTCAAGACTGCTTTAGGGTTATCATTATTGATTGCTCTATCCTCATGAAGACATGCTGTTACATCAGTATTACTCCAGACTCCTGACAGTTCTCATTATACTACTGAAGAACTTTCCCCTAGTGGCATCTTTAAGCCCACTCAATCATGTTCAACCAACCATCAATATCACTCCATGCACTGGTGAGTGCAAATTTTTGGGCTTTTGTGTTCAATCCCCTTCAACCTTCCAGGTTACGACTGGCAAATATACCAATCTAACCCCTCAGGTTTCAGAAAATTGAACAGGGGCAGCTGTTGCACCCCAAAATTTGCCCTCACAATACAAGACTTTGTGTTCCAAGAAGGTTCACAAGGTTCACAAAATTCACAATTGGTCAGAAGAGTTGACAATTCCCTCAGACAATGCACCTCCTAAGCAGTGCATCCAAAACTAGGGTTTTGACTTTAATCAGGCTAAATGGACTTCCAAGACTTCAAGTGAGCTTCATAACATCTTATATGTGTATAAGAACCCCCATGTCAAGTTTCAAGACTTTTCTCAAAAGTTTGCTCAGTCAGATGATCAGATAAGTCAAAAGCAGTCAATGCAGTTAAAAAGTCAAACTGAGGTCAACTGTGGTCAAACCAAAGTCAAACTTCATGATTTTTTTTGCCAACATCAAAGAGAGGTTGGGTGAGAAATATTATCATAATAATTGTAATACCCCAAATTTTGCCCTAAGATTTGTCGTCGCATTTCATTGTATTTTTATTGCATTTAATCAATTACTAACAAATTTGTGTAGTCGTTTGACTTTTTGCAGGTAAATATCATATGGCATGCATTTTTTTTCTAAAAAGTAAAAATGGCACAATTGGTAGGAGGACATGTGTAAGGAGTTATGAGTGTGAGAGGTTGAGAGTTCGAATCTCACCTTTGTCACTTTTTTTTTGTTTTTTATTATTTTTACTCTAAAATTTTTCTATCTTTCATTAAAAAAATAACAAAAATAGTTTTTTATTATTATTTAATTATTATTTTCGTATTTTAATTAAATCATTTTTTAAAATATTATTTTTTTCACTTTTTTCTAAATTATTCATAAAAATATCCAAAAAATCATAAAATAAAAAATATTGAAAAAAATTTTGTTCTTTTTATAATATTTTTGATTTTAGGAATCAATAGGATTATTAGTTTTTATTTTAAGTTTATTTTAATTATTTTAAATTATGTAAATTTTATTTTTTCTTAACTAATTATTTAGTTTGGGCTTTAAAATGGGCTTTAGGGACATTATTGACAATTTGGTGTTAACCCTAATTTGTTCCCTATATATACATGTGTTGCCTTGTTGGAAAAGAGGGGGAGAATGAAAAAAACCTAAGAGGAGTGAGTGCCGTTTGCCGTTATTTAGTTTTCTTCTTCATCCATTACTATTGTTTCTTTTTCTTCATCGTTTACCGTTATTTCTTTTCCTTCATCTATTACTGTTGTTTCTTTTTCTTCATCTTTTACCGTTATTTCTTTTTCTTCATCTATTACCGTTATTTCTTTTTCTTTATCTATTACTGTTACGTTTATATATATATAATTTTTAAATTGTTAGAGTTTATATATATAAGATTAATTTTTGATCGAATTATGTCGATACGATGTTTGCACATTTGTGTGCATGACGCGTGACATTTGTGTTAGTTCGATCTGGTTGCGATGATCGCATTTTTGTGTGAGCAATAATACTATTTTTTGCTTAATTTCTTTTTCTTTGCGATAAATTTTGTTTCTTCCGATTTAGATCTGGTTGCGATGAGCGCATTTCTGCGTTAGCAACATTGTTGGGTTATTTGGCACATTTAAAATTCATTATTGCTTTATTATTATTATTATTATTATTATTATTATTATTATTATCATTATTTATTATTATTATCATTATTATTACCATTGTTATTATTATTGTTATCATTAATTTATTAAAACTTGTTATAATATAAAAATCTGTTTTTTAAAATAAATAACATTAACATCTTTTCCAAATTAATATGAAAACCTATTATTTTTAAGAAAAACTTTTTTTTAGATAAATTTAAAATAATAACTAAAATCTTTTTTTTTTTAAATAATAACTAGAACCGTTATTTATTTTATTTTATTATTGTTCAATTCAAATTTCATTATCATATTGTATCTGCTCCTCTCATGTAACCTCGCGAACTTAACAATTGCTCTTTAAATTCTGCCTTTAAATTTCTGCTTGCATGGTTTAAATTATGACATTATCTCTCTGTTTGCATGATTCAATTATCTCACGCGTTTACCATTATTTCTGTCACATTGCACACATCCGAAGGTTAGGTCTAACTGTTTGGCCGCCGCGCCAATAGTCCATAAACCCTCACACATTCAAACCCTCAAAATTACACCCTTACAAACCCTACTTTTCACAAATGCCTCGCCGCAGGCAAAATTACAACTTTACCCCTAGCATTAGGTCAAAGAGCCGCCGCGCTCATTTTAGGGTTTCCCGCCGCGGAATCCCTAACCTAATTTAACCCTAATTACAACTTAACAATTCAGCGTAGAGATTTGGAGTTTCTACACTCCGCGTAAGCGTGTCCTTAAGATGCGTTTATTCCCCTTGAGACCTTGACCACAGTCAAGAAGTCTCTAACCTCCCTTTTGAGGGGAACTACGATTACTCTGATTCCACTCCCGTAAGGATACGTAGGCACAAGATGCGATGTCTTGCCGAGTAAACTTAGAATTAACCCCCTTTATTATTTATTATTGCTTATTTATATTTTATTTATCTTTGCTATTTAATTATTTTGCTTATTATTTTGTAATTGTTTCTTGGATGTAAAGTTGTTTAATTATTTAATTATTATTATGGTTAGTAATTAGGGAGTGTAACAACATGTATGTAATATTAAAATAAATTTAGATCACTTTTAAATAAAGATAATTAAAATAAACACGTCACACACGTAAGTCGATTTTAATCGCCGTCTCACTTCCTAAGGATATCCCTCAAGTTGCCTACGAATAATGGTTAAGTGGGGTGTATAAAGCAAGTCCCTCAAATAGAAAAATCATCAAAGTCCCTTATGGTTGCCTTTACGAATCGAGTCCCTTTCGAAAAATGATGATGGTCCCTTATATGTGCTTATTACATCCCACAATGGCCTTCAAAGTCAAATTGTCCCTCACATGTCCCTTAACATCCAAAGTAAGGACTACCTACTCCATTATAGTAGGGATAGTCTTACTAAAGGAAAGAATGAAGAATAAGAAAGACCTTTAAACTTTAGGGTAGGTTACTCCTAGGTGCTTGCTCACTTCAAAACTGTTTCGCACTTAAACAAATTTTCAACAAGTTTTCAAACAAGTTCTTAACACATCCTTACATGGATTATTTATTAACTATTCTGAAAATTTTCTATTCACACACTACAATTTCAAAACAATTCAAAAGTGAGCTTAAGTACCTAAGAGCCCATGGATAACCATGGATGAAAAGGATGCTAATACCTTCCCTTTTCATAACCTACCCCCCGGACCCAAAATATTCTCTAAGGTCTTTCCTGTTCTTTTATAACCTTTCCTTATGGATAAAATAAAAGTCGGTGGCGACTCTTGCTATCCGCAACATTGTTTAAAGTCAGTTCACCGGGTTACACACATGTGCAACATCACCTTTTTGAACAAGAATCATAGAAAAAATCCTACCAAAAGGAACGAGAAAAGATAATTCCTCACGAGATGTTAATATCTCTTCTTTAAGATAATTGAACATGGTTTAAGGTAAGTTGATTTTTATTCTTGAGACTAGGAATATAATGAAATGTTTATCCTCAAGAGAAAGCCATCTTAATCCCTTTTCTCTAGGCCTTAGATTGGTCTCCATAATTTGGTACCATACTTTTGCCATAAGAGTAAGAGTAGAAGGGCTTGCAGCAAGGCCTTCACTGTCATAGATGTTGTTAATGAGATTCAGAAACCTATTGTCATGTATGTAATCTTCAACAGAAACTCCATACTCTTCACAATTTATTACTTGAGAAATGAGTGTAGACTTGATCACAACAGGATAACCAAAGACAATAGAATGAATCTGACAATCATATATCTTACTCTAATTAACATGAGCATTTGTCCAAAATTATTTCACAAGACCTGGATAGATTGATCTATTAAGCATTGCAAAATATCCATCCCATTTCTGAAAATGAATATCTAAGACTATCTTTGAAATATTAACCACCGTCAATTCATTGAGGTCAACTATATATTCCTTCAGAATATCTAGATCATAGATCTCTCCTTTAATGGTCTTTGAAGAAAAGAAATTCTAGTAGACAATAATGACTTTACATTACTATCTTATATAGAAGATAATATATGAAATTGGGTAAAACTCAGATGTAGTTACATAACACATATAATGCTAACTTATGATAAATAAGCAAGCATGCATTAAATGTTTGGACGGTAATGAGTCTGAGTATAAACAAATCGGAATCTTTGTCACTACACTCCTTTTAAGAGCCAAATTTCAAGAGAGGTTTGAAAAATAAGAGTCATAGGAATGTCCTTCAGCCTCAAGAAGAGTTACTTTTGAGAAAACACAACAATCAAAGTTGAATACTTAAGGTACTTTTGCTTAAAAAGCAAGTACGTGTAGGATTAGCCTTGTTGAATGTTTCTAACAATTTCACTAGAAAAAGAGTTTCTGAGACAACTTTTCATCATCAAATCAATACTTTACAAAATTTCAATTTTCATAGGATATATAAGACAAAGATTCTTATTTTATTAAAACTCAAAATTAGTCCAATTGTTAATTCAAAGCATAAAACATAGAATTAAAAATTTATTATCTGCTTAAATAATAAAGCAATCAAGAATGAGATTCAAAAAACTCTACAGACAAAGCTTATAGACCACACTTAGAAAAAAAATTTCAAACTTAATGATATATTGTATTCCAACTAAGTGCTATTAGAATCCAATTTTCCTTTAGAGTTTCAAAACACTGATGTTCCTTATAACTCGTCTATCATTTGAATATGTTTTGACAAATTCTAATTCAAACTACTTCTGATTACCAACAAGCTTTGATATTCCATTCAGACTTTAATCATTATTCATCAACAAAAACCATCTTCATATTTTTCCGTATAAAACCAAATCTTGCGATAGCTAAGGATTTTGTAAATATATCAGTCCAATGATGATCAGTATCAATAAACTGAATATCTACCATACCCTTCTGAACATAATCCCTAATAAAATGGTGTTTGATTTCAATATGCTTAGTTCTAGAATGATGAATCATATTATTTGTTAGATAAATAGCAGCAACGTTATCATAATTGTTCCGGACTGACCTGATGGCTAAGCATGGCCCAATCCACTTCTTCTCCTAGAACGGCCCAATTTCCTAAGTCCAACCTCTTTGGTGGAGAGTTTACCTTTCTGCCCCTCCAATAGGGGAGGCTGGCCTATTTACCCTTGGTCACAACACCTCTCCCCGTCAGTCTCTGCCCGTCACGCACGATTCCACCATCCAGAAACAGCCAAAACACTTATGCTCGTAACTATACCTGTGCCCATCACAACGGCTAGTTATAGGCACGTCTGCCCGTCCCAACAGTTATTTCTAGTAGTTACATATTCTTCAGGAAACAGTTATCTCACATCGAAAATAGGGACCAATAGCCAAGCGCTGGGGGAATTATAAAAACCCTCTCAAGTATAAAAACCCTCTCACTTGAGAGGGTCAGGTATCCAATTTCTCACCCTGAAACACACATATTATGTACTTTCTCGCTCTCTTACTCGTTTTCTTACTTTAGCATTGGAGTGCCTTACAAGTACACCCGCTCCTCCTCCTCTTTCACACCCAGCGTCACAGACGTTCGTCTTGACCCATCTCAGATTCTAATCGTTAGGTAAGATTAGTGGCGCCATTTGTGGGAAAATAATTATCCCCGTATTTTGTCTCTTCATCAAACACAAAGACCAAAAAAACTCTTCAACTTTGTAATCATGGCTGCTTGTGACAACAATCTTGATGCTTCTAACTCCACTTTCCTCCCTGTTAGCAAGACTGGTGTTGAAAGGGCTTCCACCTTTCATGACGGAGACACCCTTCAACAAAGGGGCGGAGCCACAACTTTTCCATCCCTTGTTCGTGTAGATCACGACGAGGCCTCACTCGTCCCGCAGCACCTGCCGGTTCCAGTTCCGCCCAACACCGACCCGGCCATGGCGGCCCTCCTCGAGGTTCTCAATAAGACCAACATCCTCATACTCAACCAGAGCGCAAGGATCGAAGCATTAGAAGAATCTCGTTGTCCAAGATCCCCCCCCCCCCCCCCCCCCCACACACACACACCAAGGAAATAGCGGAAACGATGGAGTCCCCCTCCCCTACGCGAGAGGAATCGCCAAATGCCCCCAGAACCAGCGATCGTTGTCATCCACAAATGCGACCAGAATTCTCCCAAGAACCGACACTCTCCGCAGCCCAAGAGGATCTGAAGAGGGAACCAGGTAGAGTCTCCATGTTCACCACCCAGGTACCCCGTCCCCATGACGTCGCCACCGTCCTACCTATGGACGTAACACACATTCCCCCTCCTGGACCAATTGCAGCAGCGACGACGAGCCTTGCGGCCCGTTGTCCTAGGAAATCATAGCCATGCGCCTCCCAAAGGGTCTAGAGAAACCCCCTTCTCTAGGCACCTACGACAGAAAAACCGACCCTGACGAGCACATCGAAAACATTGAAGTGTTGCTCGACTATCGCGACGTCTGGGGCACCATCAAATGTAAGTTATTCCCGACTACACTCAACAAAGGGGCCATGACCTGGTACAAAGGACTCCCAACCGACTCCATCACCTCATGGAGGCAGGGAAGAACCTCTACGAGCATACATTAAAAGGTTCAATAAGGAGGCCGTCCAAGTGTCCACTACTAATGACATGAAGATATTCTTGCTGGAACACGGGCTCCGCTCTCGCACAGACTTCGCTAAAGCCATAGGCCTCCGGGCCCCGACAACGCTAGATGCTTTCCTCCTCAGAGCTCTGTCGTACATTTTGTACGAGGAGAAGGAGGCTTCCAGCTCTGCCCGTGAGTCCAAGCACCGAGAGAATGCCCAGTCATACAGGACCGACGAGCCCTCGATATCCTGTCGAGGAGATAAAAAACGAGAAGACCGTCCCCGCGAGACCCGGGACAACAAGGGGCCTTCTGGAAGGTTCCACGAATACACCCCATGACAATCTCGAGGGAAAAGATTCTCACTGAGTACGCCAACTTAGAATTTCTCCAGGCAGGGGTCCGGTTCCCAAAGCAGATATCGGCCAAACCTAATATCGATAAGTCCAAAGAGTCACGGTCATACAATGAAAGACTGTACCCATCTGAAGGATGCCATTGAAATACTCATTAGGGATGGGCATGTGAAACAGTTCGCCAAGCGAAAGGAAGCTCCTCGACCAGATGCCCAAGAGGCCCAGAAGGTCGAGGAGGAAACACCTTCCTCCGGAGTAACCAACCTGCAAGTCACCATGAGCATCTCACGACCCAAAGATTTTTGCGTCTCCGAGGGACTCGCCACCCCTCCGTATTTTGCCTCACACAGCCCGTGGAAGATATTCCCTTCCTCCATGGTCATCTTTGTAGGAGGTTTCAACAAAGTAACGGTGGGATCCGTCAAGAGAAAATTCGAGCACCTCATAAGCAGCAGTTCGAACCGAAACTACACCCTCGACAAGACCAGAGGAGAGCCCGCCCCAATTTTCTTCTATCGCGAGGAGCTCCTCGGCGGAGCACCTAACACCAGCATCCCTCTGCTCGTCAGGGTCCAAATGGTAAACTTTTATGTCTGATGGGTCCTCGTCAATCAAGGCAGCTCCGTCGATATTATGTATTCCCAGCTGTTCTCCACCCTCCATCTGGACAAATCACATTTGACTCCCTACGTGGGCTCTGACCTCCAAGGCTTCAATGGATCAGTGACAAAGCCTTGGGGTTATGTTGAGCTAATTGTTACCTTCAGATCTGCAGAGACGGTCAGATCAATCAAAGTACAATTCCTTGTAATAGATTTCCCGTCGCTATAATAGTGCATCTTCGGTCGACAAATTCTAGCCGAGCTGGTGGCCGTACCTTCGATAGTACTGGTGAAGATGAAATATTACACCTCCAAAGGCCTCGCCGCAACTCTACACGGGGACATAGAAGTCGCGAGGAGATATTTTGAAGCAACGTCAAAAGGACTGAACATTATCACCTCCAGATCGAAGACTCATGCCCAGTCAACTCTGCCCAGTAGCTCCAACGAAGCAAAACCACTCCCTCGCATCGATTCCATCGACCTCGACAGTCGCTTCTCTGAAGATGACCAGAAAACTCAAAAGGAAAAAGGAAAGAAGGTCCAATCACCTTCGAGCACCCACTCGGGTAGCAGCAAAGTCGCCCATCCGATGCGCCCATCCCATATGGAGAATTCGAGCTTGTTCTGCTCGGTGACGACCCTCGGCGAGGAGTAAAGATTGGAGTCAATCTCCCCGAACTAGCGAGGAAACAACTAAGAGCATGTCTCCAGGAGAATGTGGGCCTGTTTGTATGGAGTGTCGCGGAAATGCCCAGACTAGACCCCGAGGTGGCCTGTCACCACCTCACCATCGACCCCCGTCGTCAAAGGTGTTGCCCAACATAGACGAATACGGTCCCAAAAAAAACGGTGGCTGTCGGGCAAGCTGTAAAAGACCTCTAAGAGACAAATTTTATATGAGAGGCCAAGTATTCCACTTGGTTGTCAAATGTTGTACTCGTTAAAAAGAATAATGGAAAATGACGCATGTTTGTTGATTATACTGATCTTAATAGGGCCTGTCCTAAAGACGCATATCCCCTCTCCAACATAGATAAACTAGTTGATAATTCTGCCGACTTTAAATTTCTATCTTTCATGGACGCCTATTCAGGCTACAACCAAATACCCATGGCAAAAAGCAACAAGAAGTACACGACCGTCATGATCGAATCGGGAAACTAATACTACAACATAATGCCCTTCGGCCTAAAGAATGTCGACGCTACCTACCAGAGAATGATGAATAAAGTTTTCCGAGGAGAAATTGGGGACATGCTCGAAGTCTATATGGACGACATGATCGTGAAGCCCCACGACAACTTCAATTACACAGCCCACTTGAGGAAGGTTTTCGAGCAGGCCAGGAGATACATGATGCGCTTTAACCCAGAGAAGTGCATGTTCGGAGTACGAGTGGGCAAGTTCCTCGATTTCTATCTAAGCGGATGAGGAATTGAAGCTAACCCCGACAAATGCAGGGCCTTCTCCGAGTTTCCCATGCCGAACTCAAAAAAGTTTATCCAGTCCCTCAACGGGATGCTCGTATCACTTTCCCACTTCGTAGCCAAATCTGCCCAGCATGCCCTCCCTTTTTTCAAACTCCTCCGCAAGGAAACCACATTCGAATGGACGGAAGAATGTGAAAAAGCTCTCCTCCACTTAAAGCAAGCCCTATCTGCACCTTCAGTCCTCTCCCGACCAGAAAACAGGGAAACCCTTTTTTTCTATCTCGCCGTTGCATCTAAGGCCGTGTGTGCAACCTTATCTGTGAAACCCAAGAGGGGCAGAAACTCATCTATTTCACAAGCAAGGCGCTGCAAGGGCCAAAACTACGGTATCAAAAGATAGAAAAGATGGCTCTCGCCCTTATCAATGCTGCAAGGAGACTAAGGCATTATTTTCTGGCCCATACTATTGTGGTACCCACGGATCAGCCAATAAAGCAACTACTAGGCCGCCCAGGTATGGCTGGAAGGATGCTCAGATGATCGTTAGAGTTGTCCAAGTTTGACATTAGGTATGAGAGAAGAAAGGCCCTGAAGGCTCAAGTACTAGCTGACTTCATAGCAGAAATGACTTTGCCCAGCCAACCTAATGAGGGTACCCGCAGGTGGGTCATATTTGTTGACGGGGCCTCTAGCTCGACAGGTAACAGAGCAGGTGTCATCCTAGAGAATAAGGAGGGAATCCTCATTGAAGTCTCACTCACGTTTTCCTTCCCAACCTCCAACAACCAAGCTGAGTACGAAGCCTTCTTGGCCGGCCTACGCCTCACTGAAGATTTGGGAGCGGACGAAGTTATCATTTGCACCGACTCTCAGCTAGTGGCCATCCAAGTCCAGGGAGAGTACCAAGTCAAGAATGATAACTTGTACAAATACCTAACCCTGGTCAAGGAAAGGATGACGAAGTTCTCCTTTGTGGAAGTAAAACATGTTCCCCACGAGCACAATGTCCGAGCTGACACCCTGTCAAAAGTAGCCAGCACAAAGAAGAAAGGGGGAAACAAATCCGTCATCCAGGTGATACTCCTCCGACCCAGCATCGAGAGAGTGTCCCTGATACAACTACCTCACTAAAAACGAGCTATTGTCTGATCCAAAAGGAAGCCAGCATAGTAAGGCGTAGGTCGTGCTCCTACATTCTGGTCGGGAACAAAATGTATAGATGAGGAATCTTCATACCTCTCCTTAAATGCGTCAAAGAAGAGATAGTCGCCCACGTCCTATGCAAGATCCATGAAGGGATCAACGCCTAACACCTACGTGGGAAGTCCCTCGCAAGGAAAGCTCCCCGAGCAGGCTACTACTGGTCGACCATGTAAAATGACGCGAAAGAACATGTGTAAAAATGCGACAAATGCCAATGGCACAGGGACATGCTCCTAGCGCCACCCAACGAGCTCAAGGTAATGTCCTCCCCGTGGCCCTTCGCTTGGTGGAGCCTGGACATCCTGAGACCCTTCTTCGTAGGCTCCAACCAAAATAAGTACCTAATAGTGAACGTGGATTACTTCACCAAGTGGATAGAAGCTGAAGCCCTGGCTAAAATAACTGCCCAAAACATATTGTGTTTCTATAAAAGAAACATCCTTGCCCGTTTTGGCGTTCCCCGGGCGATTGTCACTGAAAATGGGACACAGTTCACGGATAAGAAGTTCCAGGAGTTCGTCTCCCAACTAGGCACTAAACAACACTTCGCATCCATTGAGCACCCTCAGATTAACGGGCAAGTCGAAGCAGTGAACAAAGTAATCTTACGAGGTCTCAAACGAAGACTAGATAAAACAAAGAGATAGTGGGTCGAGGAGCTACACAGTGTAATCTGGGCCTATCGCACTACACCTCATTCGTCCACCGGGGAATCCCCTTTTCGCCTAGCATATGGGACAGAGGCGGTAATCCCCATTGAAACTCACGTGCCAACCAGACGAATAAAAACACCTTTGGAAGAAGAAACAAACAACGAGGCCCTGAGGGAAGAACTCGACCTTGTCGAGGAGGTTCAGACAGGGGCAGCCCTCCGTGAAGCTTCACTCAAGAAGAAAATAACAATTAGGCACAACACCGAGGTCATCAGACGAGAATTCCAAGTAGGTAACCTCGTCCTAAGAAGGAATCACAAAGATTCCTAAGAGGGCAAACTCGCCGCAAACTGGGAAGGACCCTACCGCGTTAGAGTGAAAACGGAGAACGGGGCCTATTACCTAGAATACCTAACCAGGAAAGAACTAGCTCGACCAAGGAACATTGAAAAACTGAAACAATATTATAGCTAAGGCCCCCACCGTCGACGTGCCCCATCCAAGCGGCGGGCACGATGAACGACTAAAGGTTGCACGCCCAGGTACAAGCGATGCACCACCAAAGGGATCTAAGCAAAGGTCTGGCAAAGACACCTACCCATGTTCGACGACAGTTCCTCGACCGAGCCTGTCGTTGCCACAGTATCGTGTACGCGAAAACCCTAGCTCGCAATGGGAATTTCATGCCGCGTACTCAATCCATGATCATGACCTGAGCTTCGCCTTGCCCGAAAACAACCCAGGCCTTTCGGTCAGCTCCCTGCACTATCGAACATCATCCGTCGAGTAGACCCGGAATATAACATATAGCTAAGTACTTCTGACAAGCGCGTTGGACGGTGCAGAACACTTAGAAAGCATCCAACATAACGTATAACTAAGTGCTTCTGACGACCACGTTGGACGGTGCAGAACACTTAAAAAATATTCAGCAAAATGTAAACATACAGACATTCGGGCTACTACGTACTTACATATATATACTTTAAAATGATCACAAAGGGCCACGATTGTGCATGATACAATCGCAAGGGGACCAAGCCCCAAATAATAAAATCATAACACAAATACATAAATGGCACGCAGGCCAAAAGGTAAAACTATTGCTCCTGCTAGGTTTCCTCGTGCGGCGCCTATCCTTGGTCGTCCCCACCCTCGTTGAACCGGAGGAATCCTGGGATGACTATCTGGTTATCCTTGACAGTGTAGAGGAACCATGTGCCCTTAGTATTAAGCTTGACCCCCGGGTTCACCACCTTTATCTGGTCCACCGTGTTCTGGAAGGCCTCCTCGTCGATGGCCACTAAGTCGTCAGTAGCCTGGACGAATCGGGCAACTAACTCCGAGCGATTTGTCAGCTGCTTCGTATCTTCAGGCTCGTCCTCAGCAGGAGTAGCCGTAGTCTGCAGTTTCTCCACCAGGTCCTCAGTAGCTTTCATCTTAGTGGCCACAACATCCATCTCCTGAGCCATCTCCTTGCGGCCTTTACGGGCATCCTCAAGCCCCTTTTCCCTCTCCTCCTGGAGTTTCTTGACCTTTTCTTCCAGAGCCGTCACTGTGGCATGGGATTTCTTCAGCTCTAACTTCAGCGGAGAGCCCTCCTTGGTATAGACCACAACCATCTCCAAGACCCTCATTAAGACAAAGGCATCATGGGCAAGAATGGCCCGTTTAGTGGGACGGTCCATTTCCTCGAGCTTCAGGGACTCCGCCCGAGGAATGGATTGAGAGGAACCCTTGAAAATTTTCTTGTTGTGAAAGCAGGGGTGCATCTTATACTTGCTTTTGGTAGACTCCCGGATGAGGTCTACAACCTCGTTTTAATGGGGACATTTGGCCCTCAAGCTCACGGGAAGAGGCGATGTCTAGGTCGGCGGGGGGAGTTGACGAGGATGTCCCTGACCCGGATGCAGGGGGACCGTCCGCTGACCAAGACGACTCTTACCCAGAGCAGCGCCACTCTTCATCTTTCCCTGGGCATGCTTCATCATCCGTTTCTGCGCTGAAGGCATCTTACCTACAAAAATAACGAACATGTAAGCACGAAGAAAGAAATTTTTTTAGCAGAATAAGGAAGAAGCAAGAACTACCCAGGAATTCAAGAGCCTCCTCGCGAGTGCTGCACTTGAGGAGCTCTTTAGTGTTGATATATCGGGATTCCACCTGCAGCCCACCGTCCTCCTCGTACAAAAGTTACCCGACGCGAGTCACGTATTAGGCAGGAAGGAAGCTATCCATATAAGCCATCAGCTTGGCGTAACTGACCCTATCATCCTCCACCAGCTGGTGAGGGGTAACTATGTACTCGTTGGTTGAGCAGGTAAGTGAGCCCTGCTCCAGCAAAAGGGAAAGGTAAAAAGCCTCCGAGCGACTATTTTTCCCTCTTCATCTATCAAGTCCTCCCCGTTCTCATCTGTGGAGATCTCCCATATGAAAGTCGAATTGGTGGCCATCTCCAACACCGGTTTGATCACATAGAACCTCTCCTTAAATGTCGAATAGATTCAGAGAAGGGTTTGAACAACTTCCTCCTTTGCTTCAGCGAAACACAGCTAAACCGTTTCCCCGGCACCTGCCGTTGGATATGGAAAATGGTAAAGAATAGAGGAAGGGTGGCCTCGATCTGCAGATGCTCGCACACCAGCTTGTATGCCCGCATGAAGGCGATAGAGTTTGGGTGCAGTTGAGAAGGCACTAGGTCGAGATGCACGAAAACGGTGCGCTAAAAATCCGTGAAGGGCAATCTCATCCCTATCTCCTTAAAGACATACTCGTACATAGGGAACCGCTCCCCATATGCCAGAAATCCGGTCTTTTCCTGAAGGAAAATGGACCTTCCATTCTCCCTCCGGTTCCACCATGGTGAAGGCGTCCCCGATATAAAAAGCAAAGATAGACACGTGCTCCATGGGCTCGGCCATTGTCCACTCATCCACCAGTGAGAACGCACTAGACGTCCCCACAACCTCGAGAGACGAGGAACTATCATCTGTATCTATATCCTTTGAGGATCTGTCCTCGGACGAATCCCTAAGATGCTCTTCTTCTTCTCCCCTGCGCGACATCTCTTTTAATTGAAAAGTAGAGGAAAACGGTGAATTCGATGGCAAAATCAAATCCACCCTTCCACTGCTAGTCAAGTGAAAGGGCGTGCAAAGGGCCGAAGACAGAATCCTCAACCTAAGCCCTACTCAAATGGTGCAGCTAGACAATGGGGAAGGTGCCCGACAGTTCTCCCTAAACGCATCCGAGGATATTCCCTGGTCATAGGACCCAGCAGTCTCATGGGGAAACCACCATAATCCATGATATTTTAACAGCAACACAACTGTGTCTCCCCTACCCCGGGATCATCTAAACCTAGGGGTTGCTAACTTACCTTCCTAAAAATACCAATTACACCGCCGGCAACAGATAGATGGTCGTGTCACCGCCTGGCACCAGTAGCCATCGCTAAACACACCCTAACTAAATCATTTCAATCCTAACCACATGCGATCTAAAGCACCAAAACAGAAAAATAAAGAACAAGTAGATGGTTGATGCACTTACGTAGTCGAGGAAGAGGGTCTGGAACAAATACGGTTTTGGTCGGACGTTGTACGGTGGTCGGAGCAAGCTCGACGACAGAAGACGGCGGTTGCAGAAACGGGCAAAATAGGAGAGGGAAGTAAAAGTTTTGAATGAACGTACTCTCTCACTATTTATAGGTGAACTCTATGCACGTGCACGAGCATGCGCACGTAGGGCATCATCGTGACCCTAGCCTAGCCATCATCATGCATTTGATGTAGCACACGGCTCGAGGCACACGTGGCATCCCCACTCTCCAGATCCCATTAACCGTTGGGCTCCCCGAATCTTAAGATCCCTGACACCAACGTCCACGGACAAGTATTCATCAGCACACGAGGAAACATACGGCGACTCTTCCTGGGAAGTAGGTCATCCTTAAGTCATCACTACCACGCTCAATAGCAACAACTTGGGGGGCTACTGGCCTGATGGCTAGGCATGGCCTAGTCCACTTTTGCTGCCAGAACGACCCAATTTCCTAAGCCCAACCTCTTTGGTGGAGAGTTTACCTTTCTTCCCCTCCAATAAGGAAGGCTGACCTATTTACCCTTTGTCACAACACCTCTCTCCGTTAGTCTCTTCCCATCACGCACGGTTCCACCATTCAGAAACAGCCAAGATGCTTGTACCCGTAACTATACCTCTTTCCGTCACAACAGCTAGTTATGGGCACGTCTTCCTGTCCTAACGGATATTTTTGGCAGTTACCTATTCTTTAGGAAATGGTTATCTTGCCCCAAAAATAGGGACCAATAACCAAGCGTTGGAGGCATTATAAAAATCCTCTCACTTGAGAGGGTTAGGTATCCAATTTCTCACCCTGAAACACACATATTCTATACGCACTTGCTCTCTTGCTCGTTTTCTTACTTTAGCATCAGAGTGCTTTGCAGGTACACCCGCTTCTCCTCCTCTTTCACACCCAGCATCACAGACGTTCATCTTGACCCATCTCAGATTCTGATCGTTCGGTAAGATCAATAATAGATAGAAATATTATTTCCAAAAATCTGATAGTATTTTAGCTGATACTTCATCCATAAAAGTTAAGTGCAACATTTAGCAATTGAGATGTATTTTGCTTCTGTTGTAGACAGAGTAATGGTTGTTTGTCTTTTGCTAGCCCAAGATATAAGGTTTTCACCTAAGAATTGACAGTTTCCACTTGTGGATTTCCTCTCAATTTTATCCCCGTTATAGTCAGCAACACATAATCCAACTAGCTTATAATCTGAGGATTTCTTAAATAAATCCAATATTAGTCGTTCCTTTCAAATATCTAAAGATCCTTTTAACAACTGTTAAATGAGTTTCTCAAGGATCTGATTGGAACCTTGCACACAAACATACACTGAATAAAATATCTGGTCTGGAAGCAATGAGATAGAGTAAGGAACCTATCATACCTTGATATTTAGTCGGATCCACTTTGGCATTGCACTCTTCACTATTTAGGTTGCAGGTAGGATGTATATGAGTTAACATGAATTTGCAATCATCAAGATTGAACTTCTTCAAAAGTTCTTTCGTATACTTTGACTGATGAATGTACCTTCTTTTCTTTAATTAATTTGAATTACAAGAAAGTATTTTAATTCACCCACCATGCTCTTCTCAAATTCAGCCTGCATGGTGTTTAAAAATTCTTGGCAAAGAGATGCACTAGTAGAACCCAAAACTATGTCATCAACATAAATTTGAACAATCAAAATTTTTTCCTTTAGATTTTTCCTAAATAGTGTAGTTTCAACTTTACCTTTATAAAAAACATTCTCAAGCAGAAAATTACTCAGTCTCTCATACCAAGCCCTTGGAGCTTGTTTGAGTCCATATAGAGATTTATTAAGCTTCTGGACAAAATCTGGATGATTTGGATCTTCAAATCCAGGAGGTTGATTAACATACACTTCTTTAGTAATAACTCCATTCAGAAAAGCACTTTTAACATCCATCTGATAAAGCATAGTTTTATGATTAATAGCATTAGAGGGAATAAGTCTTATTGCCTCTAACCTTGCAACTAGAGCAAAGGTTTCAAAGAAATCAATTCTTTCTTGCTGACTGTAGCCCTGAGCTACAAGTAAGGCTTTGTTTCTCACAACTTTTTCATGTTCGTTCAGTTTATTTTTATAAAAAAAAACCCACCTAGTACCAATGATGTTCTTCAACTGTGGTCTTGGAACAAGATCTCACACATCATTTCTTTGAAACTAATTCAGTTTATCTTACATAGCCACAATCCACCCATCATCTGATAAGGCATCATCAATAGAGGTAGGCTTTGTCAATGAGATAAGTCCAAACATTGATTGATCATTTCTGAAAGTCGATCTGGTTCTCAATGACTCCTCCTTATTGCCAATGATTTGTCCTTCTGGATGAGACGCTTTATGTTTACATGATCTCGTAGGTAGAATAAAGGCTTCAGAACCATTTTGAACAATTACCAAATCTGTAGTAATAGAATTATTTGGAGTAGCTTAAGTTTTTGTAGCTTCTGGTAGTTCTCCAATTCTAGTATTAGATTCTGATAGACCATCATCTAAACTCTTTTCTTTTGGAATACATACCACAAGTTGTTCTTCAGAATTCTGATTTCATGCAAGATTATCAACTGGATCCATAGTCTCTGACTTTTTATAGTCAGGAAATTTTTCATCAAATTTAACGTGCATACACTCATCAACCATTCTGGTTTTTGAGCTGTACACTTTGTATGTTTTTGATCGTTCAGAGTATCCCAAAAAGATACCGTTTTGAGCTTTAGCGTCAAATTTTTTTAGGTAGACCTTATTATTCAAAATGTAACAGGTACATCCAAATTGATGAAAATAAGAGATGTTTGGTCTCCTACCTCTAAATAATGTATAAGATGTTTTATTCAGAATTGGTCTAATATAGATTATATTCTACATATAACAAGATGTATTTACAGCTTCTGCCCATAAGTACTTTGGAAGTTTGTTTTCATGTATCATGGTTCTTGTCAATTCTTGTAAAGATCTGTTCTTTCTTTCTACAACCCCATTTTGATGTGGAGTTCTAGGAGAAGAGAACTCATGGATAATTCTATATCTTTTACAAAAAGATTCAAATGGCTCATTTTCAAACTCTCCACCATGATCACTTCTAACTTTTAAAATCTATACTTCCATTTCAGATGGTGAAACTAGCGGGATTATACCTGAGTGAATCGCACACTCAAAGATACAACAGAGTCGCCACCAAACTTTATTTATTCCTAAAGGACGGGGAAAATATAGATAAAACCCAAAGGGAAGAGAGACTGGTAAGGGGGTCAATTATGCGAGAGGAAGGGATTAGCACCTCTCGTATTCGTCGTACTTGACGCGAACCGTTTTGCTTGCTTCTAGGCTTGGATGGGTTATCTATCTAAATGTTACTAGCTAAAAGGGAAAGAAAAGAGAGAAAAAGAAATAAAGAGAAAGAGAGAAGGAGGAAGAGAAAAAGAAGTGCTTGTGTAGGATTGGGACCCTCGTGCCTACATATCCTCATAGTGCAATGAGAAATTCAGAGCTTCGTAGTTCATGGAACCAAGGAAGATAAAAAAAAGGATGGAATAAGGTAGAAGGTAGCTCACCAAGATCTCTCAATCTTGTGCCTACATATCCTCATGGTGCAATGAGTAAGTCAAAGCTTCGTAGTTTGGGGAACCAAGACGGAGAAAGAAAAAGAAACAATGTTAAAACCAAGACCAGAAATAGAAGGAAAGACTCCACTATGGAAGACAAAAGAATAATGTTAAAACCAAGAAGGAAAGGCAAAGGAGTGGTGTCAAAACCAAGAGAGTAAAGGAGCAAGGGAATTGATTCAAGATAAGGTAAGATCCATTGGGGATCTGGTACATTAACAGACAGTGCTTAAAGAAAGAAAATATTACAACTCTGAGGGGAGAAAGGTTGGTGTCAACAAACATATTGTGATTAACTAGAAAAATGAGAAAAGAGATTGACTATGTGGGGAAAGAAATTGGTTTTAATAGACGAACTATGATCAACTAGAAAAAGGAGAGTATTGAACCAAGAGAAGGTGTTTGACTCTCTGGGGACTCAGTGTGTTAATTGATAAACAGCGGTTAAGTGAAAAGAGAAAGGAATTGGTTTTTAATTGACAGATGATGATTAACCAAAAAGGAAGGGTGTAGAACCAAGCAAAGGTTGTGACACAAAAAGATGGGTGTGGAACCAAGCGAAGGTTGTGACCTAAAGAATGGGTGTGGAACCAATCGAAGGTTGTGACCCAAAGAATAAGTGTGGAACCAAGCGAAGGTTGTGACCCAAAAAACGGGTAGGGAACCAATTGAAGTTGTGACCCAAAGAACAGGTATGGAACCAAGAAAGGGTTGTGACCCAAAGGGGTTCGATACACTGACTGAACAAGTAGTACTTGACCAAAGAAAGGATATTTCAACCAAAATAAGGTTACAAACCCAAAGGTGCGAGTGTTTGAACTAAAGAAAAGTTGCTAACCACTGGGGATTCAGTATTTTAACAGACGGACTGTGATTAACCGAAAAGAAAGAGTGATTAATCAGGAGACAATGATTAACTCAAGAGAAGCTCAATATATTAACAGACGGGTTGTGGTTAACTGAGGAACAGGTGATTAAACAAGAGACTATTAACCCAAGGGAGATTAGTTTAAACATGTGGACTATGATCAACCAAAAGAACGGGTGATGAACCAAGAGAAGGTGATTAACCCAAGAGAAATTAAGTATGTTAACAGGCAGACTGTAGTTAACTGAGAAAAGGAGCAATTGGTGTTTTAACTGACAGGAAGTTGTTAACCAGACGCCCTTTCTAACAAATTGTTAGAACGAGGGTAGGACAAACTCCATCATCATTCATTCTCTAGCACCTAAAGTGTAGTGGGAAACTCCGACAGAGAAACGACACAATTTTTACAGTGCTCCAATATGTTGTACAGACCTCCAACTCCACAGGGGATTATGAAAGAGAAACTTTAAAGGAAGCCTAAAGAGAAGAGCAAAAGGAGGATTAACTAATTGAAAAAATGTTTCAATAGATCAATCAACAGGAAAGAATATGCCAACGACTTTTCAAACGAGTCGAAAAATCATTAAAGCATAAGTGTGAAGAAATAATTATACAAGATTAAATTTGTTCAATAAAGAACAAACTTAATGCAAAAAAATGAACTTGTCAAGCATTAACAAGAATTAATTAGCATGCATCTCTAATTATGTTAACACATAAACAAGAACAAGTGAACAAAAGTGCTTTGAATACATGATTAAATTGCAAAATAATCGAAGAAAATAAAGCAATTAATTTAGCAAACATCATTTCATGTAGATTCTGCCTTAGAGCAGTAGCAATAACATGTATACAAGTAAGCATGTGAGGAAGTATAATCAAAGCATCCTAAACAGCCCCTAAAATAAAGATTTTTGCAAAAAGTTACAGATGTAATAGGTTACATGGTGATGTAATCGGTTACATCAACCAAAACTTCACTTCCAGAGGCGTGACAAGGGTGATGTAACCGGTTACATGGTGATTTAACCTGTTACATCAGCAAAAACAACAACTTTTCAGAAAAAGCACTTTTGAGAATTGATTTTTCAAATGACAATGCAATGGATCATAACATGACAGTAGGTAAATAAAACATGTTAATTCACATCAATTAGAAACCACAAGAATTGATCATGCAAATTAAATATTCAAGCAACAAAGCATCAATTAAGCTACATTATGAAAAATGCAAAAACGATCAGAAACGTAAAATCGAGCAAGAATAACCAACCTACAAGGCGGAGTTTTGCCTTGGTAATTGTTGCAAGTAAAATGTAATGAGAATAAGTAAAGAAAACCAGAGAATTCCAAGCTTGAGATCAAATTGTAGCGAAATCGATAAAAACGCGATAAATGCTCCAAATGCGAATTTGCTCTGAAACACTTGAGATGATTACTTGAATTGAAGTAAAAGCTACTGTAAATCCAGAAATCCAAGTAAAAATGCAAGGTGATGAAGGTTAAGCTCAAGAGAAAATAAATTTCAATGTGAAGTTTTCTACTATTTAATGGTGAAAAAGAGCTCTAGTGTGTGGTTTGGTGAAGAAGATGAAGATGAATGTGAGAAGAAGTTGTAGAAATTTTAGAGAGAATTGAGAGAGAATAGTGGAATTTGAGAGAGTAATCAAGTGTGAAAAGTGAAGAATGGTTAAGGTCCTTTCCAAAAATGTGAAGGTTTCTTTATATAGAGTGGAGGTTTGAAGTGGGATAGGTTTGGAATTAGGTCTGGAGCTTGCTTTAAAGTTAGTTACATCTAACTCACTGAGTCAGAATTGACTCGGTTAGTTATTTGTTAACTCAGTGAAGAATCCCAATGCAAGTCTAAAATCCAATGGTTCACATGTTTAGAAATGTAAGTGTATAGTGAAAATAATTTTAAATGATGTATTGGAGCAAATGCAAGTGGATTCTTGAAGTGTCTAGAACATTCCACACAATGCTAGAATAAAATAGACCAAAAGAATATAGGGAAAGTTGTTGTCATGTGATGAAAATACTAATTTTTTTGCAAATATACAGTGATGTAACCGAATACATGGTGAGGTAATCGGTTACATCATCCCAAACATGCATTTTATGGCTGAATAACTGTGATGTAACCGGTTACATGGTAAGGTAACCCGTTACATCAGCAAAAACTTCATTTTTTACCTTTGAAACATCATAACTTGAGTTCTAGGGATACAAATGATGTGTTCTTGGTATCAAAAGAAAGCTTGAAGAATGAGGAACAACTTTCATGTCTGAGGAAATTTGAATTGAAGCTTAGATCACCAAGAAAATTGCCCTTGAAAACATGCCCTCCAAGCTGAAATTCTATACTTAGAAAAAATCCAAAAATCCTAATTTAGAAACTTCTCCTGATTTTATGATTCCTCTTGATAAAACCTCGTGATAACATGGATGATGACATATGACCCAAGAACTCAAGAGTTGACTTTTGTAGGGCGCCATTTGAATTTTTGACTAGATGAATTTAATGCCTCCCATATCTACTTCAGAAACCCCTAAAATGATTTGTGATGAACCATGAGGCCTATATGAATGCTTTGAGATGTATGAAGAACTCGAAATCTTATCTTGCTCAAGAAAATGACCATAAGTGGCCTTTGTCCAAAACCCTAGTTCATAACCACTAGGAGCTTGATCAGATGAATACCTTGAAACCAAAGAAACCCTAATCACCAGATGATCGAGTGAACTTGTTGAGATACTTTGATATGTATGAGACCCTTGTATTTTTCTTAATGTGATAATCAGGCTTCAAAACTCTCTGAAATTCTAAACGTTCCTGCAATAAAACCACAGAGAAAAAAATATTAATGTGTATGCTAGAGATGCGGATGCACATGCTTATACAAAAAGGTAAAAGGAGAGGTCAAATATCAGGTTACAACAGATGTTACTTGAATGCAAAAGGTGCTAAGTACTTCATACGTTTCATCTTTATATCAGAGACATTTTACTCAAGTACATCTGTTGAAATCATCAACATTGGCCAAACCATATTTCTTCCCACTAATCGAAGCCCAATAGGACCAAATAGATCAACATGAAGTAATTCTAAGGGTATAGAGGTAGAGATAATGTTTTTAGTTTTAAAAGAGGTTTTCACAATATTTCCAATTTGACATGCTCCATATAGATCATATTAGTGATAGTCAAGGTTTGGCAGCCCTTTAACAAGTCTTTGCTTGCTAAGTTTGGAGATTAATCTCTAGTTAGCATGACCTAACCTTTGGTTCCAAATCCATTTCTCATCACTCATTGCATTAGGAAAACATCCTTCTAATCAGTCAATTCTGAAATATTGATTTTATAAACATTTCCCTTCCTTTTCCCTTTGAACACAATGGTTTTGTCAACATTAATAACTGAACAGAAACTCTTATTAAATATCACTTCACAATCACTACCACACAATTTACTTATGCTTAGTAGATTATGCTTTAAGTCATCTACTAGCCAAACTTTATTAATAAGACTTAGAGAGTTACCAATGACACTTGTACCAATGATCTTTCCTTTTCGGCCTCCTCAAAAGCCCACAATTCCTTCCTATTTTAGATTCAAGGTTTGGAACATATGCCTTTCTCTTTTCATATAACGTGAGCAACCAATGCCCAGATAACACGATTGGTTTTCCATTATTTCCTTTAGGTATATCTATAGCAAAGACAATTTGAGATTTAGATACCCATACACATATGGGTCCTTTCATGTTTGTCTTAAAAGGTTTTTTTCCTATCATGTCCTTTTACCATGTAAAAAGGTTTAGCTTCACCCCATGTTTTCAGTTTGCAAAAACTTTGACTAGAGTTATTTTCAACCTTAGTTTTTGAATCCTTCTTAGCTTGTGATTCAGATGTTTTGGATACTGATGTAATCAAAAACTTTGGACTATCAGGTTCTAATGTTACAATAACTTTTAATTTCTGATCAATAGGTTATGTTAGATTTATAACTTTTACAGTATTATCAGCAGGAACATAATAGTTGCTTAGCATTGTCTGAGCAATGCTAGAGGAACAAGGATCCGGGGACACTTTATACAATGATGTATCAGAACTTTAGCAGTTCTCATTGTACCCTAATTCTTCTTTATTGATTTTTCCGATTCCATAAATCATAGATGCCTGTTTAGTTATATCAATGTCAGATGTGATGAAATTATGAAGTGCTAAAATACAGTTAGAATTGTCTCTTTTTGAGATGTGTAGATTTCTTTTAATTCTTCTATCAACATGAAATTGTCTCATTTTAAAATTTTAATGCGACTGGCTTGATCTTTGCAATGATTCATGAGATCATCCATGCATAAAATAAAGTCAGAATAAGAGTATACCTCATCTTCGTCTTCAGACTCTATGCCAAATAAAGGTCCTTCTTCAGATGTGAGAGCCATCAGCGCCAGATTGGCTTTATCTTCTTTTTCCAAATCTTCATCGTCTAGCTCTTCCCATATCATCGTAAAATTATTCTTAAATCTGTTTATGAAGTTATGCTTTTGATGACTTCCTTCCTTTTGACTATCTCTCTGAAGATCGCAACAATCAATTTTGCAGTGACCAGGTTTGTTGCAATTGTAGTAGATTTTATCTTCTTCTTTCTCTTTAGATCTTCTAAAGCCGCTGCTTTTAGAAAATATTTTGTTTCTTCTGGCCATTTGCTGAATTCCTCTGATGAAGCATGTCATATCATCATCATCAGATCTACCATCAGAATCTTCTTTAGAAATTTCATCAAGTTTACTGATCTTTGAACACCTTTTGGTTTTTCATCATAATTTTCAAAAGCATATCTCAAAGCAAGAGATTTAATTTTCTTTGAAGATTCATCTCCATTCAGTTCCATCGCATGGCTCTAAAGGTTGTTGATTAGACTTTCAAGAGATAGCATATTCTGGTCTTTAACTTTCTGAATAGTTGTTACTTTAGGTCTAAACTTTAAACGAAGACTTCTTAGAATCTTTTTCACATGATCTGATGCAGAGTAACTCTTGTTTAACACTTGAAGGCCTGATACAAGAATTTGAAACCTAGAGAACATGGTTTCAATGTCCTCATCATCCTTCACTTTGAACAAATCATACTTTTGTACCAACAAGATAGCTTTTGCTTCTCTAACTTATTGATTTCCTTCATAAGTAGAGCACAATAATTCAAAGATAGTCTTAGAAGAAGACTTATCAATGATTTTTAGATACTCAACATGTGGTACAACATCGACCAGAATACCTCTGACTCTGTGATGTTTTCTATAAATTTTCTTTTGAGCTGGAGTCAAGGTTTTTCTATCAAATACCATACCAACATTGTCAATGGTGATCTCAATACCATCTTCAAGTATATCCGATAACTCATCATCAAGTCCAATGATATAAGTGTACATTTTTCTTTTCCACCATTTGAACTCTGTGGAATCACCCCTAAATACAGGAGGTTTAGCAGAATAATAATTTCTCTCAGACGCACTGTGATCATAGGAAACTCCTCTTCTTGAAGTACTGGAAGTAGGATCTTTAATAGAAATATTTTTCTCTTTGGATCTTTATATGTACCTCTGTTAAGTGTTACATACAGACCTTGCTCTGATGCTAATTGAAGGTGAAAAAAATACAAAAAAAGGGGGATTGAATTGTGTATGCTAAATCGGTTTTACTTTTGAACCAGGGTTCAAAATCTAAACAGAAGTTCATTATCTGATTAACAAGTGTAGAGGATAAACTAAAAAAAGTAAATAAAAAAGGAAAAGAACACACAGAAGTTATCCTGGTTCCTCTCTAACTGAGAGTAGTCCAGTCCTCTTGAAACACAAGAGATTTCCACTACAATCAATCATATTACAACTACTTATACCCTTAAGTATAAGATTGTTCTGCTCAGACCTACATGCTAAGACTTGCCTGCTCAACCAGCACCTGGTCAAGACTTCCTACTTAGATCCTTAGATCCTAAGACTTCCTTGCTTAAACCCTTCAGATTCAAGGCTTCCCTCCTTATACCCTCGAGTACAAGACTTTGTTTAGACCTATAATTCAAGACTTTCTTGGTCATAATCCACGAATCCAAGACTTCAATGCTTAAGCCCACGACAAAAATCTTTATCTAAACTGGCTGTTTAGAAAAGGAATAACTTATAATAACACTTGATTAATAATCATAGGTGTTCAAATATAATACAAAATAGTTTAACAAAAAGGATTCATAAGTTATACAAGAATAAGAACTCTTAAAAGATTATCTTCTCTTGAGCCGATACAAATGGTGTGAAGTGTGTGTATATTTTAGTTGTAGCTGCAGTGTTATTCTCTTGATTGATATTTAATTCTTCTACTCCTTTTATAGTTGAAGAAATAGAGTCGTTGAAGCATCCCAACGGCTATATTCAGATCAAATCTTCTTGTACATCTTCTTTTCCAATAAAGCAGGTGTTGGAACTCATAGCAAGGAATTATCCATTAAACAAGGCTTTTGTGCAGAAAACTCTTATGTGAAACAAGTACAACACAATCTTTTGAAGATAATGTCAACTACTCTAAAGTTCCGTGATTTTTTAGCTTAAGTTAACATCCATTAGTTTCAGAGGCAGGGTTAGCACGCTTCTGACTCTGAAATATGCAAATATTTTTTCGGTCAGACTCTCTCACAAGAGCCTGATCAGAACCGAACTGTAGCTTTTTATCATGACAGAACTAGTCTCATCAAGTAAATTGAATTTAGTACATAAGAACCATATGGTTAGAAATCCTAATTGTTCTTCAAATACTTTGTTATAATCAAAACTTTAGAGGATACATGGTGTGAACCAAATTTGTCTCAACATTGTTTTCAAGCAACTGGTTGGTTCTTTGAGGTACCTATGTAACACTAGGCCTAATATAACACTTAGGTACATCAAAGGAACTATGAAGTTGGGGTGGTGAGTAGTTTTATGAATAAACAAAAGTGGTCACACTATCAAGCAGCCACTAGAATACTTAAATACATCAAAAGAACTCCGAGGTATAGGATTATACTTTCATCTAGTACAGTTAGCAATGCTACTCAATTGGTCTGCTATTCAGAATTTGACTGGTGTGGAGATAAAGTGGATATGAGAAGCACTATAGGATATTTTTTTAAGGGCTCCTATTTCTACTTGTGAAGCATAATATATAGTTGGAGTTGTAACTGCTTGCCAAGCTATATGGTTAATTAATTTGTTGCATGAATTGAAGTTTGGTGTGCAGACACCATTGAAGTTATTAATATACAAAATATCATCAATAAGTATTTCCAAATATCGAGTGTTTCACGAGAGGAGCAAACACATTGATACAAAGTTCCATTTTCTACGGTTCACAGTGGAGTGCTTGAGGTTGTTCATTGCAGCACTTAAAGGAAACTTGCAGGTGTGCTTAACAAAAAAATCAAGACAAACCAATTTATCAAGTTGAGGAATGATCTAGGTGTTATTGTTTTTGAGAAATATGAATTAAAGGATGGTATTGGTAGTGATTCATACTCTCATTTACTATTTTATTTAGAATAGTTACTATCAAGTGTTATTGTTAATTTTCATTTAAATTTTATTTGGTGTACATTTGAATTTCATTTAGGCAATTAAGATTGCATTAATTGTGTATAACCAACACTTGTAATTCAGTTAAAGAATGGATGCAAGTGTGAGCTTTCATTTTGCTTCAACCACTTTGTCACGACTCGAAAAAATACCCGAGTGCATCGCAGGCTCGAAGATACAACAGAGTCGCCATCTAAATTTGTTTATTCCAAAAGGAAAAGGAAAATATCGATAAAACACAAGGGGAAGAGAAACGGGTAAGGGAGTCGGTTATGTGAGGGAAAGACATTAGCATTCCTCACATTTGTTGTACTTGACAGGAACCATTTTGATTGTTCTTTGCACTGGTTGGTGTTATTATTTAAAGGTTACTTGTGGAAGAGGAAAAACAAGTTTCAAATTAGTGTGCTCACCAAGGATTTGAACCTTTGTGCCTACGTATTCTCATAATGCAGTGAGGAAACCAGAGCTACGTAGTTCATGGTAGAAAATATGGATTTATTGGTTGCTTTTAGGGAACAATTATAATCATATCTTAGAAGTGTGTAGACGTTAGCTAATTTTGATCTGTGGTCGTATGCTCCAAGCTTTTAGTCTGACTGCTAGGGAACGAAATAGGCAAAATACCCTTTTGTAGCACCCAAAAATTTGCCTTTTCATTTTTAACCAAAACTGGCTTATGTTTTGTTCATCTCTGTATTATCATTTTGCATATCATGGCATTGGCTCTTGAGACATGGGATCAAGGTGTTTCTATGACTCAAGGCTTCCTTTCATTGCAAGTTTTTAAGCGGCAAGCATCAGAGGCTCTGACATCTATTTTGCTCAACAATCAAGCAGCCGATTATATTTCCAGCAGGTTATTTCAAGCACAGGAGGCGATTCACAGTTTATTTCAGGCATTTTACAGGTGCAATATCAAAAGACAAGTTTTAGAGGCTTAACGTGACTCAAAACAGGTGGCAACGTGTGTTTCTCCAAGTTTCCCTCCTTATGGCGCCAAAATTTTGAAATTTTGAATGTGGTAATCGGTTACCACAATTAGGGTAATTGATTACCTCAAGCGAAATTTACAAAAATGCTTCAAATTTCAGCACTGCTGGATTTTCCAATCATTCTCACCCCTTGATTTCACATGTGCATCATTGGAAGGATCTAGAATAGGTCCATTTTCACAAACTCGCTCCAAAAATTAAAACATTCCATTCCTAATTCAACTCATAATTTCCATTCCCCACACTAACCCACACTCCAAACCAAACTTAATTCCTAACCTAGGGATTATTTAACCAAATTCACTTCAAACCTCACTCATTCACTCTCATTTTTTACCTCATTTTCAGAATTCGCTCTCAATTCTCTCTCACTTTTTCATTATCCATCTTCATCTTCAACCTTTCATCAAAAGCTCCATATTCATAGATTCACAAATTGTGCATTACAATTTGTGAATTCTTGAGCTAAGCCTCCACTACATCACTATTCTTGATTCAATTCTGCATTTGAAGCTTGTTTGGATCTAGATTCAAATTTTGAAAGCCATTCTTGAAGGAGCTTTGAAGCAAGTTCATCACATTGCTTGAATCTTGAAGTTTCTTGCTAGGATCTTGGATTTCCTGTGTTAGATCTATCAATTTTCGTTTACAACACTCACCAAAGCAAATCTCAGCTTTGTAGGTTGGTAAATTTTAGATCCATACTCGATCTAGCTTAATTTCAGCTTATGTAATGTAGATCCTTGGCTTTTGTTATGATTTTATCCATTTGCTTGTTTTGATTTGTGATCTTGTTGTTTGATTAATAAAATTGGTGTTTGGTTGCTGTAATATGATGTAATTTGTGTGCATAATTGATTGGTTAATCATTTGCATGTTTGAATAAGTCATTTGCTGCTGAAATTGCTTTTTGAAAGTTGATTTTCCGCCACTGTCTCAGTGGTAATCGATTACCACTATCACGGTAACCGACTATCCTATTCATTTTACACGTGATTTTTCAAATTTTCAAAGGGGTAATCAATTACTCATATACTGGTAATCGATTACCACTAAGACAAAATGTGATTTTCTTGTTCTTTCTTGCTTGTTTGGGTTCCTTTTCACTTTTAAACTTCATGAATGGATGCTATGCATACGTATGGATTGTTTTGGACCTGTTTCACCTTACATGATAGTATGCTTGAGTTTCTTCGACACGTGACTTTTGGTTTCTATAACGCATGTGCACGATTTGTTCATTTTGTATTCTTGATGTGATGATCATGTTGCATAATCCTTTGTGCCACTATGATTGCTTGTTCTTGATGTTTACATTGCTGGAAATGTGATTCGTGTTCATGTTTGTTTCCGATTCTATGATTGCGTGTTTTTTCAAGTGATTAACTATTGAATTATCCATGATGCTTTTGATGAATGTTTAAGCATGTGATGCCATTGAAACTTGTTCATGCTTATTTATTTGTGCTTAATTTTCTACATATGTGAATCATTTTCTCTTGCTCGATGCTTGTGTATGTTTGTAATTCATGTATGTTTGCTTAAATGTGAAAGCATGTTTTTTATCTTCTCTTTTGGATGCATGGTTATGCTTGATGTTTGGACATGTTCATTATTTTGATTGATCAATCTTGTATGCATTGCTTGTGTTGTGTTACTATATGATTGTGCATGTTTGCTGCCTATCCATATGCATTTACTTTGATGCATTGTATGTTGCCTTGGTGAATACATGACTATTGTGCATAATAGTAGTTGTTTTATGCTGTTTTGTTTGACTTGTCGTCTTTTACACTTGTTTCAGCCTGAAAATATGCGCTGTTAAAAGCTATCGTGCTTGTGTGCTGGATTTTATTGTTGTTTTATGCAGGAAGCACTATTGTAGCTGCTGTTTTTGTTTTGTTTTCTTGTTTTTGGTTTGTTCTTGCATGCTCTCTTGGGGCCTCCTAGTCCAACTTAATTTTTTATTAAGCTTGGAGTAGGATAAACATTAGGAGTTCAATCCATGCATGACAACATTAGGTTAGTCCCTTTTAACCTCAACCGTAGGTTCATCCTATGCATGCTAACATTAGGATAGAATTTCCTTTCGCATCCCGACCTTATGGCTATTTTGCATGACAACATTAGGACCAAGTTTCCCTTTATACCTTCCGTGCGTCTCTTTCTTCTTCTCTCTCAAAAAAAATTCAAAATACTTAACAAATATGATGAACATTGTGCGTCTCAAGCCTTAAGTATATGGAAAATGATGAGTGAGAGGTCTCTCCTTGTTCGTCTAGAGTGTTTAGCGTACGTCCCGTCTGGGGGAGATCATGCGACGCATTCACTCCTATATCATAGACTTTAGTGTGATGTGAATCTCAAATCGAATCAACTCACTTCTCTAAAACTCATAAACAAACTCAAATCATTTTCATACTTCGGAATCGTTTGTCAAACCATTTTCAGAAAGAGTACGTTATTTTTACGTTTTATCGCAAACAGGCATCGACCCTAACTGTTGGAATAGGAACTTAACGTCGCTCATAAAAAAACACTAAGCAAACCGTGGTGAGCCATACTACGACTGCTCTGATTTCTCATACTAGATGAGGATATATAGGCACAAGACGACAATGTCTTAGCGAGCAACCTTCCCCCTTTCACCCATAGTTTTCTGAACTACATTGACTCTGAATTTCCCATTGCATGAGGGAATACGTAGGCGTAGGGTGTCGAAGTCCTATCGAGTCTCTTCTCCTTTTTTTTCCTTTTCATTCTCGTTTCCGTTTAGCAGCAGGCTTTAGATAACAAACACTTTGATTAGACAAAAGCATGGATCTCGTTGAGTACAATGGGTGTGAGTGGTGCTAATACCTTCCTCTCGCATAACCGACTCCCGAACTCAAGATTTGGTTGCGATGACCTTGTCTTCTCCCTTCTTTGAGGTTTTCTTTGATCGTTTCCTTTCCCTACGTCAGGATAAATAATATTCAGTGGCGACTCTTCTGTTTTATCCGCCAGGTGTTTTTCGCAGTTGCGAAACCTTTTTAGTCCCTTAATTTTACCTCGGGGTCCACTTTGGTCCCTTAATTTTTAAAAATACCAATGCAGTCCCTTATGTCTTAAAACTGATACATTTAGGTCCTTTTCGTCTAATTCTCACAAACGGCGTCAATTTTTGCTCTCGTGGCATCTGATGTGGTATGTACTCATACACGTGGCATCTGAAATTGCGTATACTTATCACAAAGGTCATTAAAATTCCCAAATAAATCTAAAACCTTGCCCTTCTATGAGATTGAACTAGAGACTTCACTTTCACAAGTGGACACCTCTACCAACAAGGCTACTATCAACTTGTGGAATATTAATGCCATGTTATGTTCTTATATTTTAATTTATAATACAACCACATCTCTATCTTCTATCCAACTGCATCCACATATCTATCTTCCATAAGAGCGGATAAAATATTATTCCATGAACAACTTAATTAATAAGCTACTTAAGCCTATTAAATTAAACATGTACAATATACTCATACAACTAAAAATCATGGATTTTGCTGAATGATCGTGTTCCTCCCAAATTGCCTTGCAGAAACATTGTGTTAAAAAAACCATTAACCAAAGTAGACGCTGAGGTAAAGTTAAAGGAATAAAAAGGGTATTTTAATAAAAAAAATTACAATAGTTCTTTTATGAAAAGAAGGAAACTTGTTTTGAAAAAGATTTGTGTGTCAAAAGAAAAGAAATAGTTGCTTGAATTAAATTAAAAGGAAAAAGAGTTAATTGAATTGAAAAGTGTTGTGAAATTTTGTTGAGATAGTGTGAAAGTATTATTTAGGAGTGTGTTGCTTGGATCCATAGGGTAGATGTATCTGAACCAAAGAGTATGATGTTAACCAGTAGATGGTGTGGCCAATGCAAAATTGTAGGAATTTTCCTAGACCCGAAGATCAAGACCTACAATAAGGGGTGTTTTCCTAAGCACAGGGCTTACAGGGCATGAATGAGGATTGCAAGAGCATAAAGCTTCACAGGACAATGTGTGAGAGTTTCCAGAGCACAGGGCTCTATATGGCAATGCATGAGAGTCGTTAGAGCATAGGGCTCCACAGGGAAAAGTAAAAGAAAAGGGTTTGCTATAGCACATAGCTCCATAGGGCAATGCATGAAGAGGTTTGCCAGAGCATGGAGCTCCACAAAGTAATGCATGAAGGTTTGCTAGAGCACATGACTCCATAGGGAAATGCATGAAAAGGGTATTGATTTAGAGATGGGTGCTTAACCATGAGGTGATTAACCCAAAGAATGTATGGATGCCGAAGAAGATTGTGTTTAGTCCAAAGAGAAGAATATTATTGATGTTGATTGTTACAGTGTTGTTTATGGTCCATGGGGGAGAAGAATTGAAAGTTATTCAATTTGAATTGTACTAAAGTATATGAGTGAAGATGAATACTTTGAACAACCGGGTCAGGCGCCCTGTATCCAAAGATATTCAGAATGAGGATAAGACTACTCTCACTCATTCCTTCTCCACTACTTAAGGCTCGTGGCGCGCAAATCATAACTGAAAATTGTTGAAAGAAGAATCTTTTGTTGTGCTTGAAGGATGAAGTAGTGATCCTGTCTTGATGTCCAGAGTCTTCAGAGTCTTGCATATGAAGCTTGACTTGACTTTGAATTGAGAGATCCAGTGTAGTGCCAATGTAGAGGACTAATCATGCCAATGATCGAGAGGCTTATAATCACTTGACTGTATTGGGGAAATAAATAAATTTCAAATGGTTAATTGATTAAAGATAAATTTGATCAATCACTCAATCAAGGACATGATCAGGATATACATGCACAAGGATTTTGAATTGAGCATAAATTATAATTCTAAAGAAACTAATGGAATTTGATTGAATTAACTCTAAAACTAAATTTACTTGATTTCTAATTAAAATCTAAGTGTATGATTATTTTTATTTCAATTGAAATATGGATTACCTAAAATCTAACTAACTCTAATTATTATCCTGGAATTTTCTAAGTGTTTTTCATATCAAAACAAAATGTAAAAAAAAAGCTTTAAAAATGTATTAAAGTGAATTAAAGTGTGTACATAAAAATGCCAAACAAAATAAAAGAACCAAACAAATGATTAACAAATAGAAAAAAAGAGACAAGGGGTGTAGCTGGTAAACAGAGGCGTGTAGCAAGTAGTTGGTGTTGGGTTAAGTTCAGAAGGCCCAAGGGAATTTTGCAAGGTTATCCAAGAGAGGGTGTGGAAGTTGTAATGGTATGTGGATAACAATGCGTGTGGGCCTATAGGGCTTCAAAAGCCCACACGAACCAAGCCAAGAGTGAGTGAGAAATAAGCATGTTCATTTCACATTTCTCATTCAATCAACTCACGCTCACCAGCCTTGTTTCATCCACCTCATCGAAGAGCAAAACCTTGTTGTGCCGAAAATCGCTTCCGACGACGACGGAGGTCCAAATGCTCCCAAACATACATCAATTCATTCGTCTATACAGCCTATCTCATACTATGACAATGATTTATTTTAACTCCTAAACAAGACATCAAATTGAGCCAGCAAGTTTATAAACCCTAAAAGACAAATCCAAAATTAAATGATGTTGAAGAGTCGAACAGAGCTCAAACCCTGAGGGTTTGGCTTCACTATGAAGAAGCTACATGGCAGCGACAAGTTTAAACAAGAAAATGAATTACAATAGATTAACTAACCTACAAGAGTGCCTTGTTGATGTTACAAGCGAATGTGATGAAAATGAATCAAGAAAATCTAGAAGATCTTTAATTCAGTAAGAAATTTGAATTTCAAACTCTTTTAGGTTTATGATTTCTTCTTCTTCTTCTTATACCCTTAGTCTGTTTGACTTATTGCAATGCTTTGTGTTGTTTTTGTTATTGTGTATGTGTGTGAGTGAGAGCGGAGAGGTTGAATGAGTGATTTGCAAAGAGCGATGGATTGAGATTTGTTAGAACAAGATTTGTTCTTGACATTTTTTCTTTTAGTTTTGATGATAACAAAACTATTAAAAGAACAATGGTTTATTTGATGTGTGTTTTATTTATGCAGGTTCTTGTTTTTGTACATAAATAATCATAGTCTGTTTTACTTAAGATACATTTTGAGTTGCTTCATTGTTAGCTTCTATTGGCAGAGTTTGAAGAATAATTTCTAGTGTGGTTTGACGAAGACTATGAACTGAAGGCCTCAATATTCAAACGAGTTTCTTCACTTAGTAATTGTATATCAGCTTTTGGTACCATTCGGAGTTGGTGATAAAGATGTGGATTATCCGTACTACTGAAAGCATGTTATATTGTCTTATCAGCTTATTAGCTCGATTCTACAAGATTTTAAGGCTCAAGAAAAGCTGGTATGTTCTATGGATGTCTTCTCCCAACAACTCTAATAGTATAAAACCTCTTAAAGACTCAAATGTTAATCGTGTTACACACTGGATTCAAAAATCTATTGTGCATCCATCTTCAACATCTTTTATACTATGGAGCAAAAGCAAAGACACTTGATCAACTCACCTTCTCAACAGATAGTTTCTAGAAAGGCTATATATATGGCTGAAGATTCAAGCCTGGATTTTTAACAAGGATTCTTCTATTGAAGGAGTAGAAATATCAAGCAATTATCAACTATATGTAATATGCATATTTTCTGTTTTAGGTTGTAATTGTAAAAGCCTTAAGATTTCTTACCCCTATATATTTAGAAATCTTAAGTTCTTTAGGTATTTGTTATAGTGATCTCCAGTACCTCTAATGCGTGCATCATGTATACCTTGTTCTCTAGTCTGATGAGCCTTCAATAGTTTATATTAAGTCTCCTTCTATGTGCTTAGCAAAAAGTCTTGTCTTATTGGGATTCAAGTAACAAGTCTTGAGCCAAGATGCTTAAGTGCTTGAGTTGTGAAAGTATTATTCAGCTAGTTTGGTTGAGCAAAAAAAAGTCTTAGACATGTTCTCTAAGCAAAGGTAAGTCTCAACCAGAAGACAGATGAGTAGGAGGCCCAGTCAGATGGTGTAAGCAAAAGAAGTCTTAAACATGTGCTCTAAGCAAAGGAAAGTCACAACCAGAAGACAGATGAGAAGGAGGCTCAGTCAGATGGTGTGAGCAAAGAAAGTCTTTGACATATGCTCTAAGCAAATGAAAGTCTCAACCAGAAGACAGATGAGCAGGGAGCTCAGTCTGATGGTGTGAGCAAAGCGTAAGTCTTAGACACGAGCTCTAGGAAAGGGAAGTCTTAGATAGTTGGTTTGGGCAGTTCTAAAAGTCTTATGCAGAAGCATAAGCAATTGTAATCATAAAGTGGTTATAATGAAAAGCTCTTGTAAGACAATGAGACTGGACTACTCTCAATTAGGGGAGGAACCAGTAAAAATCTTTTGTGTCCTCTGCTATTATTTTATTTACTTCTATTGTATCTGCTGCCAACCGAATTAACTCAGAATCTGAACATCAGTTCTGAATCTGAAACTCCGATCAAAAGAAAAATAATAAGAAAACACAAAACACAATTCAACCGCCCCCCCCCCCCCCCCTTTCTTGCATTCTTTTCACATCTTCAATTGGTATCAAAGTCTGGTTTGTGCTTAACACTTAACAGTGGTACAGATATTGATCCAATAAGAAAAGTATATTTCTTCTTCAAGAAGGAATCAAGTTCCACATGAAAAATATCATACGGATTTTCCTACCATATTCAAATGGGTGATTCTATTGAATTTAAATGATGGAAAATCTAAACATATTCTTAACTTATTGAACTTGATAAAGGGTTGTTGAAGGTCTATAGAATATACTTGAAAAAGTTATTACTATAGAAGTTGATGGTGTTATAGACGATCTTTTTGAAAATCTCTTTCACCAACTCAGAAGATACATATTGAATATCTTCAGAAGTAGTTGCATTATGTTAGATGCATTATCTCACTTCTGAGTATGTCAACATCATTGATATGTCTAATGCTTAGACTATCTTTGAAGTCTCGTGGTTGGGTTTGTGGTGATTAATTTCTGAAGCTTGAACTAGTTATACTTTATCTAATCTTTTCAAGCAAATTCTGAGAGGATTTTTTCTTGACTTAAATCTAAAGTCTTTTTTATGTGTTTACATCCTGAATCTGCTGTATTATGAAGGTTTATCTTATAGTCTTTAAAGAAAAGAAATGAAGTTGGATGATGAAAAACTACTCAACAGATCACCTTCTCTTTTTAACTTAAGATCGTTGGAATGACTACTGATGAGAAACTTAGGTTTCTTGTCAGAAGGACTTTCATACTAGTTGAATGGATTGTGATATCTATTGATAGAAGTGTAACTTCAAGAGATTATGAAATATTTGTATTTCAGCTAATTTCCCAAATCTGAAAGCAAGAAGAAAATTCTACCAGAACCTAATATCAGATGCTCTTTATTGCTTAATCGTTTGAAGTTGATATTTGTACAAGATGCAGGTGAAAAGAAGCATTTGTGTTTTGAAATAAAAAACAAGTATTGAAAAGCAAGAGATGTTGTTAAATCTATATTGTTTCAAAATATTTGCTTATATGGAGTTTGTTCTTTAAGTTGATATCTTAAGAAACTCCATTGCTTCATGGTTGAGGACCATTATGGAAGTTGTTTTAAAAGACACTTCTATGAGAAATATTCAACTTCTCTTTGAGCTCTGTTAGTCGTACTAAGACAATACTCTGATCTACTTTATGTCAATCTCTGATAGCTAACGCCATCCGGTTCTGAGCTTGTCAATAATTTCAAAGTCAAAAGATTTAATCTAAGATAATGAGATTATTGACATTTCTTAGAACAAGATTTTGTTCATATCTCATTCTAGGCTCACACCCTGGAGTGACTTATGATTTGCTGTTAGATTGAGATGTAAGGCACAAAAGAGTCTGTTTGTACTTACATGTACGGTCTTATAGAAATATGAGTGTCATAATGTATCTAACATAGATATCAAGGAAAGAAGCAGAGGCATTTTCATAAGGTTGTTTACAACATTGATTAGGAAAAGAGCCAACATCCCAAATTCAAGTACTGGTGGTACTGAATTTGGTGAGATTAGTGGAATTAGTGGTTAGACAACCATTGAATTATAATCCACTCAAAGTTGTGTTCAGACCTTATTGGTCAAGTCTAAATATTGAATCAAGTCTGACAAAAAAAATGTGGCATGTTTGTTCTTTTCTGACTTATCTTTTGATTTAATGAAACATTTATTTATATATAAATACAAAGTTTCTGTTACATCTCTAGAGAAGTTCTTTTGAAAAAGAGAACTTCAAAAATCTTTAAGAGGAACCTCTGTTGTGTTTGTCTATACTGAATGTCTTATCGAGCCAGATGGTGATCACATTTATGAAAATAGTTTTCTCACTTTTGTGTTGATATTGTTGCTTGTTAGATGTCTAAAAAAGACAATTTCATATTCATCTATCACTTATGACTCTTCTTTTAAGATAAAGTGCTAATTCTGAATAGAATCTTAGAGACTTATGACTGACATGTGATATCTCTGTCTATGTCTAGACTTACTAGACTCTGAGGGTTGATAGCTTCTAAAAGTTGTCAGTTTCTGAGATTCATAAGAAGATTCTTTTTTACTGTCATAGAAGTTTAAGTAAAAAGTTTCCTAAAAGCTTTTATAATACTTAACCTTTCATAAAGGTGAAACTTATCTGGTGGAATTGAAATATCTACTGAATAAAGAACCTTTGGGTAATGATGTTTTCTCTTTTAGTACTTGTTATTACTATTCCATATCTTATGAAGCATCATTATGTCCTTTTTCTGACAAGATTCTTATTTCTGTAAGATTCTTGTTCATTTTCTTTTCTTTCTTTTTCTTCTTCTTCTTCTTCTTCTTCTTTTCCTCTTGTTTTTATGCTGACCAAACCAAACATGTCATGACTTCTTCAATTTATTCTTCTTTGAATCAGCTGGTTGTCATCAATGAAATGTTTATGGATTTTGATGAGTTGCTTAAGATTGGTTTCAACTTCTGAGAGACTGTGTCTAACAAAGGTGGAATGGCTACTTTGAGATTCTCTGTGGTTTCACTTATCCAGGTCTTGTTAAAGAATTTTGGATTAATGCCTCCATTGTTGAGCTGAATTCTAAGCATGCTATTTTATCTAGAGTAACTAGCATTTCTATCACAGTACTCTATAAAGTGATTGCAAATGTGATCAATTGTGAGGAGATCGGATAAATTCCAGGAACACTTATTTGAGAACACTATCTTCCTACTTGGCGTATCTTTGTAGATCCATCTAATACATAAGTGGTTTATAATCTTCTACCAGATGTTGTTGTTTGGAGTCAGATTCTGAATTCAAACTTATTGTCTAAGTATCAAGATTTAGACCAAGTGGGACCTATTGAAAAGGATCTGCTTCTACTTCTTAATTCAGATTTGAAGATTGATCTTCCTCAAGTTATGTTTGACCATCTGAAGAGGTCTCTTTCTTCTTTTAAAAAGGGAAAGACCTTCTCCATACCTTTTGGACGAGTTATTTCTAAAATACTTGTTCAGCAAGGGGTCAACATAAGTTCTGAAGCTAGTTCTTCCAAGATTTGGAGAGACAAGTTTGAAGCTATCTATGAAAGATTCTGATGTTATATTTCTGCATAGTTATGCTTTGTATTATTGATGAAATCTTTGTATTAAGCATCTTATTAATAAATTCAGAGTTTGTTCAAGCTTGTGTTCAGTTTTAACTGATTAATATTTACTCTTGTTGTTCATTGAGAATCTGAAATAGATAAAAGAACTCAAATGTTTGCAACTTATTTTATTACTGAAAAGGAAGTTATTACAAAACAATTAGATTTTTCTAGTCTAACGGATGTATCCTAAGGAACTCCCTAGGATCATCTGACATGTCTAGATTATCTAAGAAATCTTGTCATTCTTCCATAACAAACTCCAAAGCTTTCTTCCTCAATTTGTTTCTGCGTCTGGATCCAGAAGACTTCTTTCTTCTGTGTGTTTTCACTAAAGATGTTGAAGAGGAGAGCACTTCTGAAGTTATCTGCTTGCTTGCAAGTTCTTCAGTTGTTGTCTTGCTTTGATTTACTTGAGTTACTGCATTCAGTAATGTTGCCTTCCTGAAATCTCTCTTTGAAACCCATATCAGCTTTTGCTTATACATCTTGGTGTTTTAGGGATCAGGCGATGATGGAAGAAAGCTTACTAGAGTCCTTTTATAGAATTATTACATTTATTTTTATGAGTTTAATATTATTTAAGTACTGATTAAATCAGCATTTTAATAATAACTCTAGGTAATGTAATATAATCTATTAAGATTCTCTGAATAAGTATGAGTTTATGATTGATCTGTTGTAACTGTCGTTTCTGTGTCAGTTTCACTTTAATAATGTACCTTTAGAAAATCTAAAGAAAAGTTCTGAAATGTAAATGCATGATAAAGAAGTATTGGTCTGGAAAACTTTTTCATTAATTAAATGAAGATTACAAATTTTTAACAACAAAAAAAGGGGGTACAAGATGTTGTCTAGAATTCATCCCTAGCCATTGCATCACTTGCCCAACGGTGTCCACTATTGTTATAGTCCATCACCTCGTCTTCTAAATCAATCACTTTTTCCTCTTCTATGTCTGGAAGAAAGCGGTAGAACGACTTGTTGACTCTCCTTTTCTTCTTCCTTGATCTCTTCATGCTTCTTTTCTAAGGCTTCAAGGCAGCTACTGTTGAACCACCTTCTAAATGTCATTCAGGGGATGCTGAAGTAGCTTTTTCAGAAGCAAGTTGTGTTGAGAGAAGAGGTACAGTTGTAGAGGACTCAGAAGTAGATCACCTTTGAGGAGATTGGATAGCCAAGCTTGTAGAGCTCTTGGTTGTATCTATTACGACAGATGCATTATGACTCTCAGTTGCTGATGCCATATCCTTAGGTTGGTGATTGATGAAAATAACTTAGGAGTGGGATGTTTTTATAATGACTTATATGGATACCAAGCATCTAAAATTAATCATTGTTTAATTCTTGGAACAGTAATGACCACTAAAACTTCAAAGCGTGCACTTTACAAATCTTAATGACTCTTATTACTTAATTACTCTTCCTTCTTGGAAACTAATCTTGTAATGATGATCTGAGTTACATTTATTAGTGATATTTTTTTCTTTTTACTTCTTTTATTTTTATTCTTTTTTATGTGAAAAAAGTGGGAGAAATAATAGTAAGTATTTAAGTGGAAACTGAACCTAATGAATACATATTGGTCATTTATTTTTTGTTACTTTCCCAGGGCGCATTTTTTACTTCCTTGTACATAGGTGTAAGTAAGAGCTTACAAACCTCATACTTAGCCTATCAGACCCATAAGGAGCTTACAAACCTCATATTCTGGTGTTGCCAAGGAAAGTTAAAAAGGGCGACATATTTTAACTCTCTTGTACATAGTGTTAAGATAGAGCTTACAAACCTCTGACTTAGCATATGAGACTCAAAAAGAGCTTACAAACCTCATATTCTGGTTTGCGAAAAGGAGTTAAAATATTGTTATCTTGGTGTTATTAAATATGAAACTAAGGGGGGGCTTACAAACCTCAACCTTAGAACTGTTTGACTCAAGGGAAGCTTACAAACCTCAAACCCTGATGTTGCAAAGAAGATTAATTTATTTTTCTTAAAAAATAGTTCTTAATGCTAGAATAAGCTCAGCTGTGAACTATCAGACTCAGGGGGAGCTTAAAAACCTCATACCCTGTTGTTGCAGAGAAAATTAAATGCCCAACATTGTCCTTTAAATACTTGTGTTTATCATCATCAAAAAAGGGGAGATTGTCAGAACAAGATTTGTTCTTGACATATTCTCTTTTAGTTTTGATGATAACAAAACTATTAAAAGAATAATGGTTTATTTGATGTGAGTTTTATTTATGCAGGTTCTTGTTCTTGTACATAAATAATCAAAATCTATTTTACTTAAGATACACTTGGAGTTGCTTCATTGCTAGTTTTTGGTGGCAGAGTCTGAAGAACAATTTTTAGTGTGGTTTGATGAAGACTCTGAACTGAAGGCCTCAGCATTCAGACGAGTTTCTTCACTTAGTAATTGTATATCAACTTTTGGTACCATTCGGAGTTGGTGATAAAGATGTGGACTATCTGTACTACTGAAGACATGTTGTATTGTCTTATCAGCGTGTCAGCTCGAGTTTACAAGACTGCAAGGCTCAAGAAAATCTGGTACGATCTATGAATGTTTCCTCTCAACGGCATATTAGTACAGAACCTATTGAATACTCAAAGGTTAAACGTGTTACACACTGGATTCAGAAATCCGTTGTGCATTCATCTTCAACGTCTCTTGTATTATGGAACAAAAGCAAAGACACTTGATCAAGTCACCTTCTCAACGGCTAGTTTTTGGAAAGGCTATATATATGGCTGAAGAGTCAAGCCTGAATTTTTACCAAGGATTCTTCTGTTGAAGGTGTAGAAAGATCAAGCAATTACCAACTCTATGTAATATGCAGATTTTCTGTTTTAGATTGTAATTGTAAAAGTCTTAAGATTTATTACCCCTGTATATATTTAGAAATCTTAAGTGCTTTAGGTATTTGTTATGGTGATCTCTCGTGTCTCTGATGCATGCATCATGTACATCTTGTTCTCTATTCTGCTGAGCCTTCAGTAATTTAAATTAAGTCTCCTGCTATGTGCTTGAGCAAAAAGTCTTGTCTCACTGGGATTCAAGAAACAAATCTTGAGGCAAGATGCTTAAGCCACGTAAGTCTCATTGCTTAAGTGTTTGAGTTGTGAAAGTCTTATTCAGCAAGTCTGATTAAGCAAAAAAAAAAGTCTTAGATATGTGCTTTAAGCAAAGGTAAGTCTCAACCAGAAGACAGACAAGCAGACAGATCAGTCAAATGGTGTGAGCAAAGGAAGTCTTACACATGTGCTCTAAATAAAAGAAAAGTCTGAACCAGAAGACAGATGAGCAGGCGGCTCAATCAGATGGTGTGAGCAAAGAAAGTCTTAGACATGTGCTATAAGTAAAAGGAAGTCTCAACTAGAAGATAGATGAGCAGGAAGCTCAGTCTGATGGTGTGAGCAAAGGGTAAGTCTTAGACATGCGCTCTAAGTAAGGGAAGTCTCAGACAGTTGGTCTGAGCAGTTGTAAAAGTCTTATGCCGAAGTATAAGCAATTGTTATCATAAATTGTTATAATGAAAAGCTCTTATGAGACAAGGGGACTGAATTACTCTCAGTTAGAGGAGGAACCAATATAAATCTTGTGTCTTCTGTTGTTATTTTATTTACTTCAGTTGTATCTGCTGTCAACCGAATTAACTCAGAATCTGAACAACAATTCTGATTCTGAAACTCTGATTAGAAGTTAAATAATAAGAAAACGCGAAAATCCCCCTTCTTGAGAATTAGTGTTAATTGATGAAACCCTTTTAGAGTTAGTATGTGGCTACATTGTCATGAAGTTAACATCATGGTGTATGCACTTTGAAATTGGAAATACATGGTTTTGTACTGTTAGAATGTGAACTAATTAGCATCAGATAGGATGTTATGAAAAATAGTTAGAAGATTAGAATGACTTAGGAAACTAATTCAAACTTTGGCATTTAATTTGTTTAGTTGTTTAGAGAATGGGGGCTGATTAGTAGGCTTATTGGAAATTTGGTTAGGAAGGTTGAATTATTTGATGAATGTAAGATGTGAATGATATTGATTGAACAGTTAAAAATGAGATATTAATGTCTAATTGAACTATGAAGGCCTTACTTGAATTAGTAAAAATTGAATCAGTGATAAGTTAGCAGTGAAAGTATGTTTTGAAGTTTTATTTTAACTGTTTGTGTTAGGACATCTCAATGAGTTAGTAATATGAAATGGTCATGGAACTTGGTTGAATTGGCTTGCATTAATGGAATGTTGGGTTAATTGAAAAGGTTTAAACTTCGAAAAGACTTTTTTGTGCATTCTCTTCAAGACTTTCTCAATGATATTATCAAGGACGGATCCATAATAAAAATTAGTATTGTGAGATATGACACAAATAAAAATGCTATTTCTACACTAAAATCATACATGTACACTGTATTTCACTGTTCATCTATACGGTGAACAGTGAAATATTAATATAATATTTTTTAATATATATATATATATATATATATATATATATATATATATATATATATATATATATATATATATATATATATATATATATATATTATTTTAATTTTTTTTATATTTTTAATTTTTAAATTAAATGATATTGACATAAAATTGTGTGATTTATATATTGTATTAACCAACTTTATTGATTGTTAAAAATTATTCTTAATATTTGGACGCGTATTAACCAACTTCATAACTTCATTAACCAACTTTTTATATTTCATTAACCAATTTTGATTTATCGCTAAAAATTATTTTTAACATCTGGACGTTTATTAACTAACTTTATCATTTCATTAACCAACTTTTTACATTTCATTAACCAATCTTATTTCATTATTTTAAAAGCATTGTTCACGCACTGTTCATACACTGTTCACATATTATAAATATTATTTTTATTTATTAAAAAATAAAAATACTGTTCACCGTATAAATACGATGAACATTGTTTGGTGTAAGTATTTGGTGTAAAAAATGGGTGTAAGAATAACATAGCTCATGACACAAATCAATTTTTTTTCAACACCAGTATTGTGAAATATGAACTATATATATGAACTAAATTATATTCATATTAAGAAATAGTATTGTTTATTGAAGTACATTTACAATAAAAATCGTCTACTATTCATTTTTTGAAAATGATCTAAAATAACATCATTGTTAATTGTTCAAAGAATATCTCTTTTTATAAAAGTTACAAGTAGGGATGGCAAAAAAGCCCGTGCCCGCGGATATAATCCGTCACGGATACAATGTGAATAGCTTAATGGATATCCATGGATAAAATAAATGGATATTTAAATATCCGTTATTTAATGGATGTGGATGCGGGTTTAATGATACCCGTACCCGCGGATATCCATACCCGTTAATAAATTATAAAAAGTATTTAAATATTTTTAATTTATTATAGACGTCATTACATCTTCCAAGAAATTTAGTCTTTTCATATTTCTTTTTTTTAACGTTTTCTTGGAAGAAAAAGAAAACCTTTCACATTCCAAGAAAAATCATATTTAGTTATTTTATATTTATTTAGGCTTCTTCTATATTTTAGACCTAACATCTCTTTCACTTTCACAATTCCACTATCCAACTCCAACCTAAAGAACCAGTACCGTCTTTTCTCTATCCAACACTGCAACTCAGAGTCCTAATTTCCTAAATGATTAAGGTAATCTATCTACCTTGTTACATTTTGTTCTTGTTCTTGCTATTTTAATTTTAATTTTGGTTGTTGCAACACTGAAGTAGTAATAGGTGGGGCTGCAAAATAGTTTCTTATTTTAAGGCAATTATAATGCAAAATAGTTTCTTATATAGTAATAGGTAGCCCTATATACATTCTTTTTCGTTTCATTGATATAAAAATGATATTCATGTGTGCCTATTCTTTCCATCTATAGGCTCTTTTATTTATTGCTATATTCATGTGTTATTAATATATGCAATGAAATATAATCATACTATATCAAGTAAATGATAATTTTTTCTCATTATAGGTTTTCTCATATCTACGTTATGCATCTTTATAGGTTTCTTTGTTTTTTTATTTTAATGTAAACGTTTCACCATTATTATAATATTAATATTGTTATAGTTAATGCTTTTTAATTATTAATTTATATTTTTAATTGCTAATTATTCATTATCTCTTAGTTTTTTTTTTCCGGTTCAAGTTTAGCGTTGATAATTTGGACCACAATTGTTATACAGTATTGAATATTGATATTGATATTAAAACTATCACATTAATACAGTATTGACAAATTTATCTTTTTTTTTTTGTAGAATGTCTTTTGATTAAACCTTTACTCCTATAGAAGTTATGCAAGAGAATTTGGCAGTCTCAAACGCAGATGAGTCTAATGTTGTTGCTTCAAATGGTCCGAATGTAGAAATTAATTCAACTCCTAATGAAATTGAAAGTCCTATTTCATGTGAAGTTGACACTGAAGGTCTTAAAAGAAAGCTAACTTCTGAAGTTTGGAACCATTTCAAAAGGCAAAAAATAGATGGAAAGTTGAAGGCCATTTGTAACTATTGTGGTGCAAAACTCTTGGGTGTTCCAAAACAAGGAGCGTCACACTTAAAATCACACATTAAGTCTTGTCCACGTCGAACAAATCGAGATATAAAGCAAGCTTTGATAAAAATTGAACAAGTTTATGGTCAAACTGTAATGGTAGGTTCTTATGCGTTTAACCAAGACATAGCAAGGTATGGTGTTGCTAAGATGATAATTCTTCATGAGTATCCTCTAGCAATGGTTGAACACATTGGTTTTAGAGAATTGTGTGCTTCTATGCAACCTCTATTTAAGGTGGTTTCTCGTAACACTATCAAGAATGACATCATGAAAATTTATAACGATGAGAAAGAGAATACCATGAAGTTGTTGTCAAAGAATCAAAGTCGTATTGCAATCACCAATGATATGTGGACTTCAAGTTAACTAGAATAAAGGCTATATGACAGTTATAACTCACTTTATTGATGATTCATGGACCCTTCAAAGTCGACTTGTAAGGTAATAACAGTAAATTATTTTGATTTTTTTTGTGTATAATGTTAGTAATATTGTTCTTGAAAATTTAATTTATCTTAGGTTCATTTATGTGCCTGCTCCTCACACTAGCAAAACTCTAGCTGATACCTTGATTCAATCTTTGATGGATTGGAACCTAGATACAAAGTTGTCTACAATGACTGTTGATAATTGTTCTACGAATGATGCTATGATTGAACGCATTTTAAATAAGATTACACCTAGGTCATTGATATTGGGTGGCAAATTGTTTCACATGCGGTGTTCTGCACATATATTGAATTTAATTGTGAAAGAGGGTTTATCCATAATCTCTAGTGCCATTGAGAATATTAGAGAAAGTGTTGTCTTTTGGACAGCAACCCCTAAAAGAGAGGAGAAATTCATAGAGACATGTGGTCAAGTGAACATTTCTTATGATAAAAATTTGGTTCAAGATTGCAGAACTAGGTGGAATTCTACATTCTTAATGCTTAATGTTGCCATACAATATAAAGATGTGTTTGGTTGATTGGCAAAACGAGATACTCAATATAAAACCTTGCCTAGTGAAAATGAGTGGATGAAAGCAAAAGAAATTTGTGAAAGGTTGGAAGTTTTTTATGATGTTACACAACTATTTTCTGGTACCAAGTATCCAACTGCAAATGTTTATTTTCCCAAAGCATGTGAAATGAAATTGGCTTTAGTTGAATGGATTGGTTCTACTGATTGTGTCATTAAAGACATGGCTTCAAGTATGCTTTCTAAGTTTGACAAATATTGGAAGGTGGTCAATGGAGTGATGACAATAGGCATTGTGTTAGATCCAAGGTACAACGTTGATTTGTTAGATTACTTTTTTCCTCTAATTTATGGAGATGAAGCTGATAATGAAATTAAGAAGGTAAAATCTTTGTTTCAAAATATGGTAATTGAGTATAATTTGAAAATAAAGGAGAAAGAGAATGTTTCTTCATCCTCAAATCAAACTCAAATTGTGTCTGATGCAATTGTTGTTGGCAAAAAAGAAGCTTGGAGGTCTAATTTTGCAAAACATGTCAGTGCAAAAAAAAGTGTCACGTCTAGTAGGTCAGAATTTGACGGATATATAGAGGAGAAAGTGTTACCGGATGATGAAAATTTTGACATCTTAGGTTGGTGGAAGGTTAGTGGATTAAAATATCCAATCTTGCAAATGATTGCAAGGGACTTCTTAGCAATTCCTATTTCAACGGTTGCTTCCGAGTCTTCTTTTAGCACAAGTGGTCGGATTCTTACTCCTCATCGTAGTAGATTGCGTTCGGATACTTTAGGGGCATTGATGTGTGTCTAAGATTGGCTATGGACTGATGTGAAAGGTAATCAATTTTATAACATGTTTTTTTAAGGTGATTAATTATAATAAATTATTATTTGACATATTTTTATTACAGTGATTAATTATAATAAATTATTATTTGACATATTCTTATTTCTTTTCAGGTTATACCAAATCAAAAGTTGAGGTTATTGAAATTAATTCAGTATTGGAAGATATAGATGCTAACATTATTAGTGAATGAAATTGTTACTGTATCTTATAAGATTTGGTTACAAATATCACTGTTATTTTGGATATTTTATTTGGAATCTTTTAAGCTTTTAATTTAGGAGCTAGGAAACCAAAGTATGAATGTTAAGCAAGAAATGCATAATATGGAATTTTGTAATGATTGATGAAAACTATTTGCATTATTACTTTTTGTTTTATTTAAACAATTATTATATGGTATGATGAATTTTATTTTGTTAAAAATGAAATGTATGGATATTATGTTTGAATGTTATTATGTTTTAGTGAAAAAAGAATGAAAATAATATGATGAAGTTTAGTTGTTAAATTGAGAGCGAAAAAATATATTTTTAAAAAATAATTTTAGACAAAAAAAGTTATTCATGGATATCTGTAAATATCCGCGGATACCTTAAAACCCGTGGATTACCCGTTTAACTAATATCCGCATGGATATGGGGCAGATACGGATATCATATTTATCCAACGGGACAGACACGAATATCATACTATTCACCCTCATGGATATCCATTTACATCCCTAGTTACAAGACGATCATTTAGTCATTGATCACTCATTTCATTACATAATTGACTCTTCACAAATTTCATAGTTGAAAAAGCACATTTCATGCTTACAGTTGCTACTGGTAAGATTAAAGTCAACTTCAAAAGTTTATAAACCATATCAAATGTGTTGTACGTATTTATTTCCACAAGTTTTGCATAAAGATCTGAAAATCTTTTTAAATTGGCAAATTTTGAGTCACATCAAACATTTATAAGATAATTATGAAGCTAATGCCGCAACACCACTTTCGACACATCTATAAAATCATTTGCATAAAATTATTCATAGTATAAAGAGAAGAATAAAATCAATTGATTATAAAAAAATTGATTTTTTTTAACAAATTGGAATTTTATGGTTCAGCCCAAAAAAGAGAAAATATAAAGGAAAAATTAAAATACTCACTTTATCTTTAATTTTCAATCATCCATAAATAAATATGATCAAACTAAGTGAATAAATTGAGAAAAAAATAAAGGATTAATCAATATAAGAATAAGAAACAAGCCTGAGAGATAGTGAGGTTTGAGAGAAAATGAAAAAGAAATTAGAGAAAAATAAAAGGAAGAATTGCTATGAGAAAGAAATAAAAGTGAATTGATAATTTTTTATTTATAATAATTATTTATATATTTTTATTATTAAATAATTAGTTATATAAATAATATAAATATTTTTTGAAAAATTGATGCAGTTATAACCACATCATGCCAAAATGTAGGTCCACCCACCCATATATATATATATATATATATATATATATATATATATATATATATATATATATATATATATATATATATATATATATATATATATATATATATATATATATATATATATATATATATATATATATATATTTGTAGAGAGTCACAATATATATGATCTGACCTGATCAGGAGGGATCGCGGACTGGCCACACTCCGTTGGGCTGTTATCTGTTCGCCGGGGTGAGAAAGAGGAGGGGGGTGTACCTGCAAAGCACTCCGACGCCCAAGTAAGAAGTTGGACAGAGAGGAAGCAATAGTACAGAAAAAGGGGCAAGAAAAGTTACCTGACCCTCTTGAAGAAGAGGGTATTTATAGAGAGACCCCAGCGCTGGGCCAACGGTCATTCGAGGTGGGCTGGACGACCAGGCCCAACCCTAATGACTGCTAGGGCTTACGTGGCGTAGTGAAGACCAGGACGTGGTCTTCGCCCTAGTTCAACCGCTCCTAGATCTCCGGAAAGTGAGTTTGACCTGCTCTTTCGGAGGTGGACAGTTGGCCGGTGACGTGTCCCCGCGGAGGGGAGCACGTGGAGAACGTGCGCCGAGCACGTTATTCTCCCCGCGGAGGGGAGCCCGGGTGGTTCCGCTCGACCGGCGTGGTGGACGACAAGAAAAGGGGTGTGGAGACGTAGCTTGTGCTCGGCGGCCTGCCCCTGCTCGCCTAGGAGGGCGCGTGCCCGGCGTGCTTGGTTCGCTTGTTGGGCCGCATGCGTTATTGGGCCTGCCGAGGTGAGGCCCATACCGGAACAGGAGCCCCCCAAGTCGAAGCTCTGGGGGGAGCGAGGACTTAAGGTCGTCGTATCTGGAACGGGAACGCGCACGAAGGGCTCCGGTCGTCGGCAGAACGGGGAGGAGGCAGGTGAAGGGACGCGACTGTCAGGTTGCCGCCACGTGTCTTGTGTTAAGCGGTCGTAGGGGCGGCTACCCTATGTCATTAATGAGCCTAGGGTCGCTTCGAGTCCCGCGCCGGGTTATAAATACTGAGGTCCCCGCTCATTTTGTTACTTTTCTCCCTGCTAATCTTCTATCGTCTCTGCTCGTCCGCCGCTTGCCGCCGATCGCCGTCGTACCGTTTGCTATTTTCATCCGTCCGCCGCCGTTACAAGTGAGTTCCTCTTTTCCCTTCCTTTTTATTTCCGTCGTCTAACTGAAACGTGTGGTCGGGGCGTGATGAGCGCCCCGAGGAGGGACGCGAGTTCCGCCGCGTCTGGCGAGTTTTCCGATGAATGTCCCGGGGACGGTAGGCTAGTTCCGATGAATGCCCCGAGGACGGGAGCTTTTTATGATGAATGCCCTGAGGACGGGAGCTCTTTCTGATGAATGCCCCGAGGATGGGGGCTTTCTCTGATGAATGCCCCGGGGAGAAGTACCTTCTCCGACGGCCGTCCCGAAGGGGGTGAGGGGTCGTTCTTTGATCCCCGAGGAGGGTAGACGGGGAGCGAGTGTCTGCTCGTCACTCCTCGGCCTTTGTCGCCCTTTCACTTGACTTGCGGTGGAAGGGTGGATTTGATCCTGGCTATTGAATTCACCGATGTCCTCTGCTTTCAGGTGTAGATGTCGGCTCTGGTGCCGGGGATAATGGTTGAAGATAATGAACCTGAGGTCCCGGAGTATGACGACGAGCGTATCGCCCCGTCCGAGGAGTGGGCGGCCGAGGAGCCACTTTCCATCCCCTCTTGCTTTGTGGCCGACTCGTCCGACGTGTACGCCACGGTCGAGGACACGCCGATAGGGGAAACACAACACTGGCAGGTGTACCGGCCAAAAGAGCACCACCGAATCTGTTCGCGATATGGGCGGAAGATGTTCCCGATGTATGAATTTTATTTTAAAGAAGCTCGGCTCCGGTTGTCGTTTTCCGCCTTCCATCTGGGGCTTTTTGACTGGCTGCGTCTCGCCCCGTCTCAGCTGCACCCAAACGCTTTGGCTTTCATCCGGGCTTTCGAGGTGGTGTGTTTCTACCTCTCGGTGGAGCCGACGGTGCCGTTATTTTTCCGCACCTTCCATTTGCAGCGGCAGACGGTGCGAGGTCGCCACGGATGGGTCTCCTTCAAACAATCGACCAAAATTTTCAAAGCGTATAGCGATTCTGTCAAAGACTTCAAAAGTCGGTTCTACCTCGTCAAGCCGATCACGCAGCACGGCTCGGACACTCTTTTCGACGAGGGCGAGCGCACGGTAGATGGCCAGCGGTTCCGTGCGTGGCTCCCTAAGATACATCTACTGTGGACTGCGGAGCATTTCAGCCGAGGGACAGATAGGTATATCGTCCGGGCGGGGACCCTCGAGGAGAAGGACATGGCCGCCTATTTGAAAATAATTGCCTTTGTGCGGTCTCTCCCTCCGTCGAAACTGGTGACGCCCGACGGTCGGTATATCCTCGACGCCCAAGGGAACATACGCACCAAGAAGCGTTTGATAAATACAAAGACTTTGCTCGGTTGTGCGACCGGGGCGGCCGCTCTGGATTATCTAGGTAGGGATGTTCGTTTTCCCTCGTGGTCGGGGTTTTTTATCGTCGCTAACCCATTTCTTTGTTTTTGCAGCGAACATGTCTACTGTTGACGAGCGGGTGAAGCAGTTGCGCGCTGCTAGGAATGCCGTAGCCCCGAGGACGAGGGTGAGTCAGCTGGTCGGGCAGGAGGTCGCGACGCAAGGGGGGCAAACTTCGTCCTCGTCGCCTCAAGAGAGCCAATCCCCGGTGTCTCAAGGAGTGTCGAAGAGGCAAAGGTCCGAGGAGCCTCAGGTGGTGGATCTGACGGTCGGCGCCGTCGAGGAAGGTTATGTCGTCCCTCCCTGCCACCAGCATCCGGGATATTTTCATGGTGCCCGTTCCCCCACTGTTTCCGCCGGGGAGGTGAAGGTTGTTCGTCAGGCTGATCGGGAGACCCGTCGACGTGTCCTGGCTGAGGACTTGGCCGCAATGATGCGGACGTTTACGACGGCTCTCGTGCTGAACGAGGAGGGCTGCTCCGCTGCTGAGCTGTCCAAACTGCAAGGGGATCTCACTTTCACGCAGTCGCGGTTGGCCAAGCTCACTGAGGAGTTGGAGAAGAGCCAGAAGGATGCCGCCGAGCAGCGGAAACGGGCAGAGGGTGCTGAGGGGAAGGTGACTTCGCTGGAGGAGAAGCTGGGGACAGTGACGACCGAGGTGCAGGCGTTGAAGGTTCGCACGGAGGTTTTGGACAGCGTTGTTCGTCCTGCCGAGGACGAGACTGATGGGGATCGACGGTTAATCACCCGTGCTGACTTGATCGCCCGTATCCGGGTGTTGGAGAGCGATTGTCTGGAGGCCGTTGAGGTCGGGTTCAAGAACGCGGTCGAGCAGATTCAGGTCGCCAACCCTGGTGTCGTGCTGGTCGTGGACGGGATAGGGTCGTACCACGAAATTGTTGATGGGAGGGTGATCGATCCCTATCTTGTTATCCCCGAGGAGGAACCCGTGGCTGCTGACCGGGCGGACGAGGAAGCATAGGTTGCCGGGCCTGCGTGCTCGTTGTTTTTTGTGGCCTGCGTGCCGATGTTTGTTATCTTTTTCTTTGGGCCTGCGTGCTCTGTGTTTGTACCATTGACTACTGGGCTGGTGCCCGCTTTTGTTAAATATATTTATCGTGGATTTTCTAAGTGTGCGCTCGTTATTTGCATGTCGTTTTATGCTCATTTTTCATATTTGTTTGAATGCCTCTGATGTGTATGACATTTCTTGTAAATTTTCTAAGTGTGCGCTCGGTGTGTTTAGCTCGACAATTTGTTACCGGTAGTGTAGGGAACTGGCCGGTTTGGCCGGGGATGTAGCCGGGCCGTTTCGGGGGTAGTTTTCCCTGGGGCGTGGACGGCCCATCGCGAGCTGGGTGTCCTGCCTGTTTTGGTACGGCGGTGAGGAGCCTCGGTCGAGGTATTCCCTTCCGAGCAAGGCCTTCTGCCCGCGCACACGAGAGGCATGGCTTGCTTTTCTTTGGTCGCTGGTGGACGCGGGGGTGTGCGGTGGTACCATGTCGCCCCCCCCAGTGGTCGGGACGATGGGTCGTCGCGGGCAATGTGTTAACTGTAGTACCGCTTAAGCTTCGCGGCGTTCCATGGTCGAGCTAGTTGTTCACCGTGCAGGTTTTCGAGGTAATAGGCCCCGTGCTCCGTTTTGTCCCGGACTCGGTACGGGCCTTCCCAGTTCGCAACCAGTTTGCCCTCGTGGGAGTCTTTCTGGTTTTTGCGTAGAACTAGGTCGCCTGTTTGAAAATTGCGTTTTATGACTTTGTTGTTATGGCGAAGTGTGACTTGTTGCTTCAGCCGGGCTTCCCGGAGAGCTGCGCCTGAGCGGATTTCTTCGACGAGGTCGAGCTCTTCTCGGAGGGAGCCGTCGTTGTCGTCGGTGTCCAGGGGAGCTTCCGTTCGTCTGGACGGTTCGCGGATTTCGACCGGTATCACGGCCTCGGTTCCGTACGTGAGGCGAAATGGGGTCTCCCCCGTGGTTGAGTGGGGGGTAGTACGGTATGCCCAGAGGACGCTGTGGAGTTCTTCGACCCATGCTCGTTTGGCGTCTCCGAGTCGTCTTCTGAGTCCTCTGAGTATAACTCTGTTCGCCGACTCCGCCTGGCCGTTTGTCTGAGGATGTTCGACCGAGGCGAAGTGATGTTTGGTCCCGAGTTTGGTGACGAAGTCGCGGAGGTTTTTGTCTGTGAACTGTGTGTCGTTGTCGGTGACGATGGCGAGCGGTACCCCGAATCTGGCGAGGATGTTGCGTTTGTAGAATCGGAGTATGTTGTGGGCGGTGATTTTGGCCAGAGCTTCAGCCTCGATCCACTTGGTGAAGTAGTCGACTCCCACGATGAGGTACTTGTTCTGGTATGAACCGAGGGGGAAGGGCCCGAGGATGTCCAGCCCCCACCAGGCGAACGGCCACGGAGATGAGAGGGACGTGAGGTCGGTTGGGGGGGCGAGGTGCATGTCTCCGTGTCGTTGACACTTATCACACCGTTTGACATGTTCTTTCGCGTCGGACTGCATTGACGGCCAGTAGTAGCCTGCGCGTAGGGCCTTGCGTGCTAGGGATCTGCCGCCGAGGTGCTGCGCGTTGATACCTTCGTGGATTTCTTCTAGAACGGTCGTACTCTGGGATTTGTCTATGCATTTGAGGAGTGGGATTGCGAAGCCTAGGCGGTACAGTCGTCCCTCGAGGAGGACGTACGAGCAGGCCCGTCGTTTCGTTGCGTTGGCCTCGCTAGAGTTGGCCGGCAGACGGCCGGTGCTGAGGTAGGTGTGGAGGGGGGTCATCCAGCAGTCCGGGTCTCCAATGGCGTTGATGTCGAGGGGTGTGGTGGTCGGGTTGGTACTTGGTTGGGACAAGATTTCTTGAATGACCGATTTGTGGCCGCCTCGTTTTTTGGTGCTTGCTAGTTTGGAGAGGATGTCGGCGCGGGTGTTCTGCTCCCGAGGAACGTGCTGAATTTCTGCTGAGTCGAACCCTCTTAGTTTTTCATTGATGAGCGCGAGGTATCCGGCGAGGGTGTCGTTTTTTGCTTGGTATTCGCCTCGGACTTGCGAAGCGACCAGCTGGGAATCCGTGTAGATTCGGATGTCCCTGGCTCCCAGGTCGGATGCTAGGCGAAGGCCGGCGAGAAATGCTTCGTATTCGGCCTGGTTGTTAGTCGTTGGAAAAGCTAGCGTAAGGGAGACTTCGATGACCGTACCCTCGTCGTTATCGAGGACGATGCCGGCGCCGCTCCCCGTAGAGTTGGAGGAGCCGTCCACAAAGATGGTCCAGAGGTGGTTCCCGGTGGTATGGTCGGGGGGCGTGGTCATCTCGGCGACGAAGTCGGCCAAAGCTTGAGCCTTGATGGCGTGCCGGCTCTCGTATGTGATGTCGAACTCGGAGAGCTCTAGCGACCATTTCAGCATGCGCCCAGCCATGTCGGGGCGGCCGAGTAGCTGGCGGATGGGTTGGTCGGTGCGGAGCACGATGGTGTGTGCTAGAAAATAATGTCGGAGTCGGCGTGCCGCTGTTACGAGGGCCAGGGCGACTTTCTCGATCAGCTGATATCGGGCCTCCGGGCCGTGGAGGGCTTTACTAGTAAAGTAAATGGGCTTTTGTCCTTCCCCGGCTTCGCTCACGAGGACGGCGCTGACGGCTTCGTTGGAGACGGCCAGATACAAATACAGGGTTTCGCCCGTCGCGGGGCGCGTCAGCACTGGCGGTTCGGATAGGACGCGTTTGAAGTGGCGAAGGGCTTTCTCACACTCGTCCGTCCATTCGAACTTGGTCTCTTTCCTGAGTAGTTTGAAGAACGGGAGGGCGTGTTGGGCCGATCTCGCGATGAATCGCGAGAGGGAGGCTAGCACGCCGTTGAGGGACTGGATGGCACGCTTCGTGGTCGGCGTGGTTATATTGGAGAAGGCGTGGCATTTGTCCGGATTGGCTTTGATCCCCCGTTCGGTCAAGTAGTAGCCGAGGAATTTACCGGCGCAGACGCCGAAAGTGCATTTCTCCGGGTTAAAACGCATGCGACATGATCTCGCGGTCTCGAAGACCTTCTGGAGGTGTGCTGCGTGGTCGTCCTCCGCGCCGGATTTGACGATCATGTCGTCCATATATACTTCGAGCATGTCCCCGATCTCGTCGCGGAAGACGTGGTTCATCATCCGCTGGTACGTGGCTCCGGCGTTTTTGAGGCCGAAGGGCATCACGTTGTAATAGTAATTGCCCGACGCTGTTATGAAGGCCGTGGCTTGTTTGTCGTGTTCGGCCATCGGGATCTGGTTGTATCCCGAGTATGCGTCCATGAAGGATAAAAGTTTGAAGCCCGCCGAGTTGTCGACGAGCTTGTCGATATTGGGGAGGGGGTAGGCGTCTTTAGGACATGCCCGGTTGAGGTCAGTGTAGTCAACACACATGCGCCATTTTCCATTATTCTTTTTAACAAGTACAACGTTGGACAGCCAGGTGGAATACCGGGCTTCCGAAATAAAATTTGCCTCTAAGAGGTCTTTTATAGCTTGTTCGGCTGCTGCCGATTTTTCGGGGGACTGGCGACGTCGGCGTTGTACCACGGCCTTTGCGGTTGGGTTGATGGACAGCTGGTGGCAGGCGACCTCAGGGTCGAGTCCCGGCATTTCCGCGGCGCTCCAGGCGAAGAGGTCGGCATTCTCGCGGAGGCAGGCTTGGAGCTGTCGTTTCGCGAGGTCTGGGAGTCCTGCGCCTATCCTCACGGTTCTGGTCGTGTCTTCCCCGAGGGGAATGAGCTCGAATTCACCATCTGGGATGGGGCGCGCTGGGTGCGGGGGCTGCCTGTTGGCTTCGTCGGTCTTTTTATTGTCGAGCTCGTCGGTGAAGCGACTGTCGAGCTCAACGGATCCGACCAGCTCTGTTGGTTTGTCCTTTGGTGTAGCGCTTGGCGCTTTCTTTTTGGTCGGTGGAGCGATGGAGTCGAGGCCTTTCAGCGCGGCTTCGAAACATCTTCGGGCAGCTTCGATGTCGCCGTTGAGGGTGACCACGGCTCCCCTTCTCGTGTAATATTTCATCTTCAGGTGGACGGTGGAGGGTACCGCGGTGAGTTCTGCTATCATCGTCCTGCCCAGGATGCAGTTATAGAGGGACGGGCATTCGATGACTAAGAAGCGGACGCTGATGTCCCTGGCCGTTTCCTCTTCCCCAAAGGTGACTTTCAGTTCCACGTATCCCCAGGGTCTCGTCGTCGTCCCGTTGAACCCCTGGAGGTCGGAGCCTACGTAGGGGGAGAGGTTGGATTCGTCGAGCTGGAGAGTTGTGAACAAATGTGAGTACATTATGTCGACCGAGCTCCCGCCGTCGACGAGGAGGCGCCTGACGTCGAAGTTTGCCATTCGGGCACGTATGAGCAAGGGTATGTTGGAATTAGGAGATCCCCCGGGTAGTTCCTTGAGGTAGAATGTGATCGGGTCGGAGCGGCCCCGGAATTTGTCGAGCGTGCTCATCTTGCCGGAGTTGCTCGCGATGAGTTCGTCGAATTTCCTTTTCACAGATCCTATGGACAGACTCCTCGTGGCTCCATCAGAGATGACCATGGCTCTGGGGAAGTATTCCCATCGGCTGGTTGGTCGGATTGGCTCGTCGACTAGGCTGGGTCCTTCGGGGATGCCGAATCCTCTGCTCGCGAACCAATCCTCGGGGCGGCTGACGCACAGCGCGACCTGGAGTCTCCCGCTGTCCTCCGGAGAGGGGAGTTCCTCGATTTTCTTAGCCTCCGGAGCCTCTGACCTGGGTGGTTCACCTCCTCGGGTGTATCGCTTTAGGTGCCCGTCTTTGATTAGGATTTCGATCGCATCTTTGAGATGGATGCAGTCTTCCGTTACGTGCTCGTGGGTCCTATGGAATCGGCAGTACTTTGACTTGTCCACGTTGGGTTTGGGCGGCGTTGGTCGTGGAAAACGGACACCTCCCTGCACAAACTCGGTTTTAGCGCATTCGGCCAGTATGCGTTCGCGTGAAGCGACCAAGGCGGTGTACTCTGTGAATCTTCCTGCCGGGCCGCGTGGCTCGCGCTGTTCGCGGGGTTCGCGGGGGCGGTCTTCCCGACGGCGGTCCCCTCCTCGTCGATGGCTCGAAGCTCCGTCGTCTCGGTGCCCGCGGGGGGCTTCTCTGTCTCGGGTGTCGCGAGCGGAGTTGGCCGCTTGCGTTTCCTCGAACCGGATGTAATGCGCGGCCCTGTCGAGGAAATCTTGGAGGGACGTGGGCCGGTGTATGCCTACGGCCTCGTAGAATTTGGAGTCGTGGCGTAGGCCTTGTTCCATTAAGTAGCGTTTCATTTCATCGGAGGTTGTCACCTGCACGGCTTCCCGAGTAAACCTTTCGATGTATTTCCGGAGAGGTTCGTCGGGGCCTTGGATGATTGCCCCGAGGACTGCTTCCGTCTTCGGGTGACGCCGGGACGCCGTGAAGTGTTTGGAGAATAGGTCCTTCAAGACCCTCCACGACGTAACTGATTCGGGCTCCAGACTTTTGTACCAGGTCATAGCGCCTTTCCTCAGAGTCGTCGGGAAGAGTCTGCATTTGATAGCTCCCCGGACGTTTCGGTAGTCGAGCATAGCCTCGATATCTTCCAGGTGATCGTCCGGGTCGGAGGTGCCGTCGTACGTTGACAGCGTCGGTGGTTTCTCCATTCCCTGGGGTATGGGGGCTGCCATGATCTCCCGGGATAGCGGGGTGCGGTAGTCATCCTCGTCGCTGTGCGCCGGGGATCTTAGGGGAGATGAGCCGTTCATGGTGTGTCCCGGGTTTCGGGTCCTCGATCTTCGGCCTGAGTTCCCGCCTCGGGGTTCCTCGGTTGGGATCGCCGCGGCGTTCTGGTTCCTCCCGCGATCGTGTCTCGCCGGGGATCTGGTGCGCTCCCGCGTCGCCTGCGGGCGGTGTCTCTCCAGCCGTGGCCGGCGGTTCCTGAGTCGAGGTGAGGGGCTCCTCGAACCTCCGTTCTGGTCTTCCCGCTGGGGGTACCTCGGGGGGCCGACGCGTTCCAATGCTCCAATTCTAGCATTTTGTTGGAACAGCAGTTGGTTCGTCTGGTTGATGGCTGTAAAGAGAGCGGCCACCGTTGGGTCTGCTCCCGCCGGGATGGGAACGGGGTGGAATGCTGACGGGCTCGGGGGGCGGTGGTCGGCCTGTAGGGGCCGTTCCTCGGATGATGGTGAAGCAGTTTGCCCGTCCCTTTCGTCGGCTTCCGTCAGACGCGCCGTTCCTGCCTGTTTCCCGTTGGTGGCGGTGTTGGGCGCAAGGTCGTGCGGAGTGTCATCGCGGCGTGGGCTGGCCATGACCGTGGAGGTTTGGTGAAACTTTTGGTTTTCTGCTCGGAGTAACGGGGAAGTTTCAGTTTCCCACAGACGGCGCCACTGATCTGACCTGATCAGGAGGGATCACGGACTGGCCACACTCCGTTGGGCTGTTATCTGTTCGCCGGGGTGAGAAAGAGGAGGGGGGTGTACCTGCAAAGCACTCCGACGCCCAAGTAAGAAGTTGGACAGAGAGGAAGCAATAGTACAGAAAAAGGGGCAAGAAAAGTTACCTGACCCTCTTGAAGAAGAGGGTATTTATAGAGAGACCCCAACGCTGGGCCAACGGTCATTCGAGGTGGGCTGGACGACCAGGCCCAACCCTAATGACTGCTAGGGCTTACGTGGCGTAGTGAAGACCAGGACGTGGTCTTCGCCCTAGTTCAACCGCTCCTAGATCTCCGGAAAGTGAGTTTGACCTGCTCTTTCGGAGGTGGGCAGTTGGCCGGTGACGTGTCCCCGCGGAGGGGAGCACGTGGAGAACGTGCGCCGAGCACGTTATTCTCCCCGCGGAGGGGAGCCCGGGTGGTTCCGCTCGACCGGCGTGGTGGACGACAAGATAAGGGGTGTGGAGACGTAGCTTGTGCTCGGCGGCCTGCCCCTGCTCGTCTAGGAGGGCGCGTGCCCGGCGTGCTTGGTTCGCTTGTTGGGCCGCATGCGTTATTGGGCCTGCCGAGGTGAGGCCCATACCGGAACAATATATTTGTATTTGAGATCTCTGTGTGATTATTAGAATGATACTTTTTATATATTTAAAAAATTCAAAAAAAAAAAGTAAGACCGGTCTAGAACATTTATTTTGATAAATATTAAGTGAATTTCTTTAATAATCAATCGAGATGGATGTGGTTGATCTAGAACATCTATTTTGATAAATATTAAGTGAATTTCTTTATGCTCGATACTAGTATAAAAATTGCGAATCATAAAAAATTAAAATGAATTGTCAATGTTATCACAACAACAAATCATGCTAGTTGTACAATTTCTATTCAAATCAAGATGACAATGATTTCGTTATTAATAGGATATATTTTCATTAAAATAGGATTTGATTGTAATTCATTGTCTTTTACTATTTTCCATTTGTAGTTACATTTTATATTTGATCTGTAAGTATAAATAGCATAGCCTTTGTACAGTTTTAATACAATATATATGAATATACATTTAAATCCAAACTCTTTATTTACATGGTATCAGCCTACCATCGATCCTTTTAATCATCCATGGCTGCCATCAATATTCCAAATCAAGCCTCCCCATATTTTCTTCATTCATTTGATCAACCTGGTCAATTACTAGTTACACAACTCCTTGATGGTGATAATTATACCACATGGAGCCGTGCAATCACCATGACACTATAAACCAAAAATAAACTTGGATTTATTGATGGCACCATCATCAAACCAGAACCAAACAACCCCAATTTTTCTAATTGGGTTCGCTGCAATAGTACGGTTCAATCTTGGCTTGTTCATTCCACCATTCCAACTATTGCAAATTCCATTCTTTGGATCAAAAGTGCACGTGATATATGGCTTGATCTTCTTACTCGTTTTAATCAGAAAAATGATCCTCGTATTTTTGAAATACGACGTGCCATTTCAAACCTTTCTCAAGGAACCAATTATATTGCTGCTTATTATACACAACTCAAGGGCTATCGATATGAACTTGATTCTTATCATACACTTCCTTCTTGTGCGTGTGGTGTTATACCCAATTTCAATGACATTTATGCTATTGAACATCTCATGGATTTTTTATAGGGCTTAAATGATTCATTTTCATCCGTTCGGAGTCAAATCCTCCTAATGGATCCTCTTTCTTCGGTGCCAAAAGTGTACTCTCTTTTGCTACAGGAAGAGCGTCAACGTTCATTATCTGATTCTCGTTCCATTGCATGGAACAATCTGCTATGGCGGCCCAACATACCACAAATTCTCGCGATGGCAGTGTTAAATCTCTTTATCATTGTTCAATTTGTAATATTGATGGACATTCAGATAGTCGTTGTTACACTAAGATTGGATATCCTTCTTGGTGGAAACTGTTGGAAATAATAATTTATTTCCATTAAAGTTGTTCCAAAATGACAAAGTGGGTGTTATAATAAATGCTTAGTCCCACATTGGAAGAGGAGTAAAATTAAATAGCATTTATAAGGCACTTGGAACAATGTAATTTCCAAAAGAGCCAAAAAGGATAAAGTGCCACATAGTCACATGTGGTGGTGCCAAAACTTATGTCACTTGTCTCATACAAAACACCCCTCGCCGGTGTCGCCACCGGCGACACCGGCTCCGGAACCGGAACCGGAACCGGGGGCGTGGGCGTAGAGGCGCTAGTGGCGGCTTGTATCGCTCAGACTTATTCGCTGCCTAGAGTTTGATTTTGAATTTGAATTTGAAATACATGACACTTGACGAAGTGGTGCATGATATTTTATGTGAACCATTGCAAATGCTCATTAGAGAGTGTGTTTATGAAGAATTGCAACCTTCTGAAAAGACACATGCATGGCTATAAATATATGCTTCATAATTCGAAATCATTCACTCCAAATTCTGAAATCCTCTTCCATATAATTCCAACATTTTCCTTGCATTCGAAACTTCATCAGTCTTGTGCAGTTTCGAGAAAAAGGCTGACTTATCCTGGGTATTCAGGCCGTTCCAACTCTAAGACAATCTGAGAGTGTGCTTGAAATACTTTTAAGGAAAGTGATTTCGTTCACGATTCAGTCTGGATCCATTCGACATAGAAGAATTATCTAACAATCTTAAAAGTATTTCTATCATGGATTCCGACGCTGCTGTTTCAAGTATCAAAGTTATGAATCAGGACCTTGTCAAATTGGATCGTTTCGATGGAAACAACTTTACCAGATGGCAAGACAAGATGACGTTCCTGCTTACTGCACTCAAGGTTCACTACGTCTTGGATCCCAATCTGACACCAATTCCAGAACCAACTGCAGATGATTCTGACGAACTCAAGAAGAAGCGCATGCTGCGAAGGGAGGACGAATTACTATGCCGTGGGCATATTCTGAATACGCTATCTGACCGCCTATACGACTTATACACAGACAATCCGTCCGCTAGAGACATATGGAATTCCCTGGAGTTTAAATTCAAAGCCGAAGAAGAAGGTACGAAAAAGTTCTTAATTTCTAAATACTTTGATTTTAAATTTATAGATTCCAAGCCCATACTTCCTCAAGTGCATGAATTGCAAGTCCTGGTGAACAAAATCAAAGCGGTGAAAATAGACATTCCTGAAACTTTTCAAGTTGGTGCAATCATTGCGAAATTACCAAGTTCGTGGAAAGGCTATAAAAAGAAACTGTTGCACAGTTCTGATGACTTTTCCTTGGAGAAAATCCAGAAGCATCTTCGAATCGAGGAGGAATCGAAGGAGAGGGAAAAATCAGAATCTGCGGGTCTTTCCAAAGCCAATGCTGTGACCAGAAAGGAAAAGAAAAAACATGATGTCAAGAAAAGTCACATCGCACCAAAAAAGGAACATACCAAGTTCAAGAACTTCGGTGGTCCGAAGGGTCCGAAAAATGGATGCTTTGTATGTGGAAAACCTGGACATTATGCTCGAGATTGCAGGCATAATAAATCAAAAAAGGAGATCAATGCAGTGAATGCTAATGATGATATAATTGCTACTGTGAGCGAAATTATGGCAATCAAAGGCAAGGTCCAAGGTTGGTGGTATGATACATGTGCCACGGTTCATGTCTCATATGACAGGGCTGCATTCAAAACATATTCTGAGGCAAATGATGGACAAGAAGTACAAATGGGAAATGAAGTGCGATCCAAAGTTGTTGGAACCGGAACGGTCGAACTCAACTTCACTTCTGGAAAGAAAGTTACTCTTGTTAATGTGCTTCATGTCCCAGACATGAATAGGAATCTTGTTAGTGGGGATTTATTGGGAAAACCGGGTATTAAATCTGTGTATGAATCGGGCAAACTTATCTTGACCCGTAATGGTGTGTTTGTTGGAAAAGGATATTCCGCTGAAGGAATGATCAAACTATGTATTACTGATAACATGATTAATGAAATTTCTAATTCTGCTTACATGCTTGATTCAGTTACTTTATGGCACAATAGATTAGCACATATTGGTATTAGTTCAATGAAGAGACTAATTAAACTTGGCTTGATATCATGTAATATCAAAGATTTCAATAAATGTGAATTATGTGTTAAATCAAAAATGATTAAGAAACCTTTCAAAAGTGTTGAAAGAAATACAAATCTGCTTGATCTTGTACATTCAGATTTGTGCGAATTTAATGGCATGTTGACCCGTGGGGGAAATAGATATTTCATTACATTTATTGATGATTGCTCTAGATACACTTATGTATATATCTTAAAGCATAAAGATGAGGCTTTTAATGCCTTTAAGAGTTACAAAGCAGAAGTGGAAAATCAATTAAGTAGAAGTATAAAAGTCCTTAGGAGTGATAGGGGCGGTGAATACTTCTCCACTGAATTTGATGCATTTTGTGAAGAACATGGTATAATACATGAATGTTCGGCACCTAGAACACCACAACAAAATGGCATAGCAGAAAGAAAGAATCGAACATATCAAGAAATGATGAATGCCATGTTATTGCATTCCGAACTACCTTTCAATTTGTGGGGCGAAGCTTTATTATCCGCTTGTCACATAATAAATAGAATTCCCTTAAAGAAAAGTGGAATTTCTCCATATGAGGTATGGAAGGGCATGACACCAAATATTGGCTACTTTAAGGTGTGGGGGTGTGTGGCATATTACAAAAACATGGATCCTAAGAGAACCAAGTTGGGTCCTCGAGGGATAAGATGTGCATTTGTAGGATATGCACAAAATAGCAAAGCATATAGACTGTTAAATTTAGAGTCTAATATTATTGTTGAATCCCGGGATGTAGAATTCTTTGAAAACCTTATAACTAAGGATAAAGAATCAGAGTCGGCCATAAACAAAGAATCTTGTGAAAAGGACTCTTCTCGGATTGTAGAAATACAACCTGAAGACACATCTCGAATAAATGAACCACGACCCGAACCTAGGATAAGCAAAAGAGTCCGGAAAATAAAGAACCTAGGACCAGACGAAATTGATTCTCAATCCATTTCATTTTATCTGGTTGAAGGAAATAATACAAATTTTATTAAAAGCATTCCGGTAATTCTTCAAGTAGGGGAAGATCCTAAAACTTATAAGGAAGCAATAGCTTCAAGAGACTCCTCTTTTTGGAAAGATGCTATCCGAGATGAAATGGATTCAATTATGTCCAACCACACTTGGGAACTTGTTGATTTACCAAAGGGATCAAGACCCATTGGATGCAAGTGGGTGTTTAAAAAGAAATATCATAGTGATGGTACATTAAACACTTATAAAGCAAGATTAGTGGCAAAAGGATTTAGACAAAAGGAAGGTATAGATTATTTTGACACTTATGCACCTGTAGCGAGAACAACCACTATAAGGTTGTTGTTTGCTTTAGCATCTTTAAATGATCTGATTGTTCATCAAATGGATGTTAAAACAGCATTCCTAAACGGAGACCTCGATGAGGAAATCTACATGGAACAACCAGAAGGACACGTCCTTCCTGGAAATGAACAGAAGGTGTGCAAACTTATCAAATCTCTATATGGCTTAAAACAAGCACCAAAACAATGGCATCAAAAGTTTGACTCTACGATAATGTCAAATGGATTTATTCCTAATTCTTGTGACAAGTGTTTATATACAAAAGTGTATAATAACACTGTAATATTTTTGTGTCTTTATGTTGATGACATGCTAATAATTAGCAATAGACTTAATGGAATTCTAGAAACAAAAAGGTTTCTAACTTCCACTTTCAAGATGAAAGATCTTGGGCTTGTTGACACAATTTTAGGAATAAAAGTTAAGCAAAATAGTGGGGGTTATGAACTTAATCAAACACATTATATTGAGAAAATGCTTGATAAGTTCAAACACCTGAAATTCAAGGAAGTAACTACTCCATTTGATCATGTAATCAAACTTGAAAAGAATGATGGAAGAGCAGTGGCTCAATTAGAATATGCAAGTGCGATCGGATGTCTTATGTACTTAATGCAATGTACTAGACCCGATATATCATTTGCAGTTAGTAAAATGAGTAGATTTACTAGTAATCCAAGTAATGAACATTGGAAGGCAATCACGAGGATATTTGGTTATTTGTTGAAAACCAAAGATCTTGGTCTTCATTATGGTAGGTTTCCTGCTATACTAGAAGGATATACCGATGCCAGTTGGATCTCTGACGTGGGAAATCACAAATCTACAACTGGGTGGATATTTACACTAGCTGGAGGAGCAATTTCCTGGAAGAGCAAGAAACAAACATGCATTACTCTTTCGACCATGGAATCAGAATTCGTGGCTCTCGCTTCCGCTAGTCAAGAGGCAGAGTGGTTGAGGGATCTTCTTTTGGAAGTTCCATTGGCTAAAGACAATGTTTCAAAGGTAATGATACACTGCGATAGTCAGGCCACTTTGGCAAGAGCATTTAGCGAAGTGTATAATGGAAAGTCCAGGCATATAGGACTTAGACATTCGTTCGTAAGAAAACTGATTAAGGATGGAATCATTTCACTTACGTATATACGAACAAGCTATAATTTGGCTGATCCGTTTACTAAGCCGCTGGCCAGAGACTTAGTAAGAACAACCTCGAGAGGTATGGGGTTGAAACTCCTTGAGTAAGAGTTCCGACAATGGCGGCAACCCAATCTTAAGTTAACAGAACATTAACGTTAAGATTTTCAATGGGTAACAACAAGTCGTTGATTTGGATAATTGTCTAACATTTCATAATTATGTTGACATTAGAAAAGAGGGTTGAGTTTTATCTTAAACTCTTAATGAAGTTCAATACCGAGGGTACGTATCTATTGGAAACAGATACTATATGAACTTCACCTATGTGAATTATGAGATGGTGCCGTCTCAAAGTGAGAGTTGGAGTTTCTCTCATGAAAAATTCATGAAACAGGATAGCACATGGCCATAAATAAGTGCTAAGCGAGTTATGCAGAGGAAGAATCTTTAAGGAGTGTGTGTAAGGTAACACCGGTCTATTCAAATGGATTCATGGTTTAAAAGCATTGCTACCTAATATTCTGATTAAACCTTGTGTTATTCTTACTAAGGTTAAGTTTAAAATCGAAAGATACTTAACTGTATTAATACTTCTTATGTCCCATTTCTGGAATTATTATTTTGTCATTATTAGAACAAGTGGGGGATTGTTGGAAATAATAATTTATTTCCATTAAAGTTGTTCCAAAATGACAAAGTGGGTGTTATAATAAATGCTTAGTCCCACATTGGAAGAGGAGTAAAATTAAATAGCATTTATAAGGCACTTGGAACAATGTAATTTCCAAAAGAGCCAAAAAGGATAAAGTGCCACATAGTCACATGTGGTGGTGCCAAAACTTATGTCACTTGTCTCATACAAAACACCCCTCGCCGGTGTCGCCACCGGCGACACCGGCTCCGGCTCCGGCTCCGGCTCCGGAACCGGAACCGGAACCGGGGGCGTGAGCGTAGAGGCGCTAGTGGCGGCTTGTAGACGGCACTTGAGCACTTAGGCACGACGCATCGGAGCAATCGGGCTATTCGCGGCGTTAATGAGGCGGCGCCGGTGGCGCTCCGGCCGCCTCCGGCGGGCGGACCGGCCTTCGGCCGGTATACTGCGAATTTAATTTTTAATTATCGCTCAGACTTATTCGCTGCCTAGAGTTTGATTTTGAATTTGAATTTGAAATACATGACACTTGACGAAGTGGTGCATGATATTTTATGTGAACCATTGCAAATGCTCATTAGAGAGTGTGTTTATGAAGAATTGCAACCTTCTGAAAAGACACATGCATGGCTATAAATATATGCTTCATAATTCGAAATCATTCACTCCAAATTCTGAAATCCTCTTCCATATAATTCCAACATTTTCCTTGCATTCGAAACTTCATCAGTCTTGTGCAGTTTCGAGAAAAAGGCTGACTTATCCTGGGTATTCAGGCCGTTCCAACTCTAAGACAATCTGAGAGTGTGCTTGAAATACTTTTAAGGAAAGTGATTTCGTTCACGATTCAGTCTGGATCCATTCGACATAGAAGAATTATCTAACAGAAACATAATCTTGGATCCAACAAAACCCGTCGTGGACCTTCCTCTCGTGATGGTCGAGGCTCGAGACCTTCTGCTTCACACGGCCATCCCACTGTTGTTGTTGTTGCTTCATCCTCGGACTCTCAGCCATTGGTTAATTTGTCTCAGAATCAAATCCAGCAATTACTTTCTCTTATAAAGTCTAATAATGATCAACCTCTAGCAAATTTTGCAGGTACCTCTTTTCAATGTTTTGCGTCTTTAAAACCTTCTTCCTCTCTTTGGATTTTATATTCTGAAGCAACTCATCATATGGTATCTGATCTTTCTTTTTTTCATTCATACAAAAAAAATATCCACTTCTGTTAAATTACCTGACAATAAACGTGTTCCAGTACACCATATTGGTTCTATTTATTTGAAAACTGGTCTTTTAATTCCACATGTTTTACATGTTCTCTCATTTCAATATAATTTGTTATCTATTAGTAAATTGTCACATGATACTAACTCTTCTATCATTTTTACATCCACTTCATGTATTTTACAGGACCAGAGGACGAAGAAGACTTCTGTGATAGGTGAGCAGCATGGAGACCTTTACCTTATGAACCATTCTCCAACTATCATTTCCTCTGTAGTTTCATTTGATACTTATTTTAATTTGTGGCATTGGCGTTTAGGACACCCAGCCCCTACTATATCTTCACAATTCAATAATCTTGATTCTAGCATTAAGTTTTCAAATAAATGTTCATGCAATGTTTGTCCTTTGGCAAAACAAACTCGTTTACAATTTTTATTAAAGAACATTTCTACTGTTAAATGTTTTGAGTTAGTACATTTTGATGTTTGGGGACCCTACAATAACTCTCACTCTTCTGGTGAAAAAAATTTTTAACTGTGGTTGATGATTTTTCAAGAAGCACGTGGGTTTATCTCATGCACCAAGTTAACACACTAATTCCTCAATTTTTCAAAATGATTGAAAAACAATTTCATACACATATATAAAAAAGTTCAATCTGACAATGCACGTGAGTTTTTCAACTCCCACACTAATATTTTTTTTAAAGATTTGGGAGTATTGCAACAATCAAGTTGTGCTTACACTCCACAACAAAATGGAGTTGTTGAGCGTAAGCATAGACATTTATTAAATGTTGCACGAGCTCTACATTTTCAATCTAATTTGCCTTTAAATTTTTGGGGTGATTTTGTGTTAACAGCTACTTATCTAATCAATCGTTTACCAACCAAGGTTCTAAAAGGTCGTACACCTCATGAAATATTATTTAACAAAAAACCAAAATTTTCTCACCTTTGTGTTTTTGGTTGTTTAGTATATGGTCGTAACACACAAATTTCCCACAAATTTGATAAACGTGCATCTCCAGGAGTTTTCTTAGGTTATCCCCATGGTCAAAAAGGTTACAAAATACTTGATTTATCATAAAAAAAACATATGTAACTAGAGATGTTATTTTTCATGAACATATTTTTCCATATAAGATGCTTAATGTTGAATCATCTCCATTAGTTTTACCATTGTCACCCATTAAAATACCTTTCTCTACCACATATTCATTTGATGACTCACCTCCACCATACGATCCTCCCTCCATCATACAAACAACACCATATCTTACCCCACTTAATCCAGATTCAAATCAAGAGCCATTATCTTCCTACCATGAACCAGTATCACCTCAACCTTCCTCAGTAGTGCGCAACCGCCCGACACGACCACGAAGCAGGCCATACTACCTCAATGACTATGTTTGCTCTCTCACCTCATCACAGACGTCTTTTTCGACTCCTACCCCTGGTAATCCTTACCCTCTTTGCAAATTCTTATCTTCTCATAATTTTTCTCCTACTTATCATTCTTTTCTATCCAAAATTGCTACGGAGTTTGAGCCAAAATCATACACCGAGGCTAAGAGTTTTCCTGAATGGCGCAATGCAATGCAATCTGTGATTGACGCCTTGTGTGAAAACAGAACATGGTCTTTAGTTTCACTACCACCTGGAAAAAAAAGCGATAGGTTGTCGTTGGGTTTTCAAAGTTAAACGTAAATCTGATGGAAGCATTGAACGACATAAAGCATGTTTAGTTGCTAAAGGATATACCCAAGTTGAATGGGTTGATTATTTTGATACCTTTGCTCCAGTTGCTAAACTTGTTACAGTTAGAGTTATTCTCTCAGTTGCCGCTGCAAAAATTGGCCTCTTCATCAACTTGATGTCAATAATGCTTTCTTACATGGAGATTTACATGAAGATGTCTATATGCACTTGCCACCCGGTTTTAGGCGTCAAGGAGAGCCTCTTGTTTGTAAGTTAAATAAGTCTTTATACGGTCTTAAACAAGCATCCAGAAACTGGTATTCAAAATTTTCATAAGTTCTTATTGAGTTTGGTTTCACACGTAGTACAACTGACCCGTCTCTTTTTTGTCTGAATCGTGAATTTGGTTCCATTTATATTTGCTCCGTGTAGGATCTGCAGAACCTCGCTTGATGCGATGGTTATATTTGATCCCGTGTAGGATCTGCAGAACCTCGCTTGATGCGATGGTTATATTTGATCCCGTGTAGGATCTGCAGAACCTCGCTTGATGCGATGGTTATATTTGATCCCGTGTAGGATCTGCAGAACCTCGCTTGATGCGATGGTTATATTTGATCCCGTGTAGGATCTGCAGAACCTCGCTTGATGCGATGGTTATATTTGATCCCGTGTAGGATCTGCAGAACCTCGCTTGATGCGATGGTTATATTTGATCCCGTGTAGGATCTGCAGAACCTCGCTTGATGCGATGGTTATATTTGATCCCGGGTAGGATCTGCAGAACCTTGCTTGATGCGATGGTTATATTTGATCCCGTGTAGGATCTGCAGAACCTCGCTTGATGCGATGGTTATATTTGATTCCTAGGAAAATCTGATGAGTTATAGTGTAACCGCATAAGTGCGAGAGGAGTGAGTTCTAAGAGAATCTGACGGATGAATGAGTCGGTACCGTGGTTGTAGCGGCATAGGATCGAGGTGTCGGTCTCTATGAGTGCATCATCATCTCCATATGATGAATTGGAAATATTACATTGAGAAGGTATTAGGGTATGTATATATATATATATATATATATATATATATATATATATTTATTGCATCTAGTCAATATGAGAATGAGGTCGATGTATATGTAGAGAGATTCTACTCACTAGGGTAGAACGGCGATGCGCCGTTCTTAGTGAGGCAGTTACCGGGGTAGAATGACCGAGACGTTGTTCCCGGTAGAGCATAAGCGACGTACCCATAGTCCAGGAAAGGATTGAGGGTAGTGATGAGTCTAATATGAATCGCATGGTATGACCGCGATTGTCATATGTAAATACGCCTAGGTGCAGGAATTGATGAGATGCGTTAAAAAATAAAATAATGTGAGAGATATTAACCGATGAATAGGCGGTTGAGTGTGAGCGATTATATCTATGTGTATTTGACGCGGTGAGAATCTATGGTTATGCATTGTAATGAATAAGTATGAGGTATAGGCATTTGGTACTTATATATATATATATATATATATATATATATATATATATATATATATATATATATATATATATATATATATATATATATATATATATATATATATATATATATATATATATATATATATATATATATATATATATATATATATATATATATATATATATATATATATATATATATATATATATATATATATATATATATATATATATATATATATATATATATATATATATATATATATATATATATATATATATATATATATATATATATATATATATATAGATCTTATGCCTTGATTATTATGATATGTTTCTCACCCTTCTGTTGTTTTATAATGCCCTACGAGGCATTGCAGATTAGGATCCGCTGGAGGTTTCCTTTGGAGTATAGTTCTTTTCCCTCGTGTCGGTCGCTCTGATATGTAACTTTGGGTAGATAGGCTTGTAGAATGTCTTTTGATGTTTTGTTTGTATGTGAATGAAGCTGTGAACAACCAGATGACATGTAATTACGTTTTGTCATGTCTTAAGTGAATATATATATGTTTTAGTCTTCCGCTTTAGGAGAAAACATGAATATGTAATTTCGAAGAATCATGCGTTTATTTTTAGTTGAGATTTACCCCTTTTGAGTTAATTCTTTTTAAACCTTAATATTCATGTGGTCGTTTCGTGGGTATTGTGACGCACTTCTTTTATACCTTAATGTAAATATACTCTGATGAAAAATAAAATACTTATATTCGTGACTATATGATTTGATATGTGATTATTTTGGGGTATAGAATGGGGGCGTTACAAAGTGGTATCAGAGCAGGTCGGTCCATCCGGCCAAATGTCTAATGTTGGTTGTTCCCTTGTACGCGACATGTGTGTGAAGACACTGTCGGTACGTGTTTGTTGTTTAACCATTGTCTGCAGAAGTAAGAATGACCCAAGTGGGGGAGAACTTGTGGTTCTCCATGGTGCTACAAGTGTAGAACAGTAGCTCGGTGTATTGTTGAACATCGGGAGCTAATGTTATCCGTGTTGGAAGGGAAGCCAGTGTTATGTCATTGTGAAGAGGTTCGAGGAGTTTTGAGAAGGACTGTCAACAATCTGTGTGTTGGTTTTGTCGAACCCGACCAAAACATATGTTGCGTTTCATAATGCCTTGGTGACACGCTGGGGAGATGCGTAAATGCACACCAACAAAGTTCTAAGTGTGTTTTAAGGCGAATAAGAGGTACAAGAAAAGTTATCTGAAGATTGACTTAGAGTTGGTTGCTGTTGTGTGTTAGTGCCGAAGGTTAAGAGCTTCGATTGTTCAGTAGAGGTTTGAGGCGAGTGATGACCTTGAAAACTTAAGGTGTTTTGCACGGTAATGCCGATAATGGGCTGAAGAAAATTTTTATGCAAGTTATAGCATGGAGGTTTGATCTTCTTTCCAATGTCAAGCCTGAGATGTCAGTGCTATCGAGGGGTGGTAAAGGGATCAAACTTCAAAAGCCAAGGAAGAGCTACAGGGATACCATAAGGACTATTTTGATCACTGTTTACTTCATTCATTTTGTGAAGAAGAATCTAGAAACATCAGCAAAATCTGTGTGGGATAGCTTGAGTAAGAATAAGGATTTTAGTTACTATGAAGTTAAACCTTCGCATAATGATTTGTTAAACCATATGGCTTTAAGGGGTGAAGCTGCCACAAAGGATGCTGTCTTAGCAAAGTCCAAGCTTTTGCTCACAGTTCTGGAAGATAAGGATACAATGAGGAATATGATTTCAGTTGAGAGATTCAGGGTTGAATAAATGGATTGACCCTTTTCCTGTTGATGAGGATTAGTCATTCTAAGTTGGAACTGGTTGTAAGGAATATCGCTGAGGTGATAAAGCTTGTATGTTGTATCGTCGAAATATTGAACCAGGTGTGAATCTGAAACCTTGTATGGCAGAGGGTGTAGGACTCCTTGCATTGGTATGATTCAGGCGAGAGCGTTGTACTTGGACCTGGGATTTGTGCATGAGACGACTGAAAAAGTCAAGAGGATCCAAGGAAAGATGTGTTTTGCGAGTTACGGTAGTAACTGGTGTTGGTCGAGCTTGAGGTCTCGGGAAACACCCACTGTGTTTTGTTAGACTGTCGAACCGCTGTCGCTTGTGGGAATTACAGGATATGTTCATGTGTCTAAACTGAGGAGGTACATTGATTCAGGAGAAATGATTTGACTGTTAAGGTATTGTTGGTTCGGGTTGATGAACGAGAAGCAACTTCGATGTAAAAGGATTCCTTTGGAGAAGGTAATCTGGGGGGATTAGGATGCGAGAGTCGCATCTAGAGTTATTGGAATCAGGTGACATTTTCGAGGACGAAAATTCCTAAAGTGGGGGAGAGTTGTAACAGCCCAATTTCGGTTTAACTAATTAATTCAGTTATTGGAATTATTTTAATTAGGGGATAGTGTGATAATATGTTAAGTCTACATATTATGCTATTTTATCATTTGTAGAGTTTTGGAAGTTTAGTGGGAAATATTTCGGACAGTCTCAATTAATGGTTAAGTGGATGAGTTATGGAAATTGATTGGAATAATAGGTGTATTGGAGGAAATAGAATGAAAGGAAATAAAAAGAATAGAAATAGAAAGAAAAGAGGGGGGAAAGAAGAAAGGGAGGAAAGAAAAGAGAAAGAAAGAATGAGAAGAGAAAAAGAGGAGAAAGAAGAGGAAACTTCGAAAATCATCAAGATCAACCAAAGCTTGCAATTAATCAGGTAAGGGTGTGAAGTATCATCATCTTATTAATGTTTATGATTATGTATGGATTGTGTTAGTTGTTGGAATGTTTTCCTCATTTTTCCATTTAGGGCATAAATGAGTTTAATCGGAAGAACTGATGTTTATCGGTTAGAATCACGTTTAGATACCGTAGATTAGTCAAAATATGTTAGGCTAAGGCTACTGGGAACAAGTTGGGATTTATCGGGAGATTTCATCGGGTGTTTGGATTCTGAACAGTGGGAGAAAGTTCAGTTCGCAGACGCTCGCTAGCAGCTCGCTAGGCGAGCAGGTCGCGAGTGTTCGCTAGCATCTCGATAGGCGAGTGCGTAGCGAACGGTCCCAGACTTGGGACAGTGGTGTTTTGGTCTCCTTCGCTGGCAGCGAATGGAGTAGCGAATGGCTCACTGGGGGTTCGCTGTAGCGAACGAGGTAGCGAACGAAGTCTGTAGCTTCTGTTCTTGCTCGCTAGCAGTTCGCTAGGCGAGAAGGTGGCGAACGTTCGCTAGCAGCTCGCTAGGCGAGCGTGTAGCGAACGTAGCAGAATGAGTCTTCTCTGCTGTTGGGTGCAGTTGTGACTTGGGGTTCCGATTGCGATCGACCCTTCCTTGATTTAGAAGATGGTGTGATGGCTCGTGATGTATTGTGGGTAGCCGATAGGCGTGAATCCTAGGTTATGAATTGTAGCCGTTTGGGCAATTTCGTGCATCGTTTAATTCGATTAAAAATGCATAACGATTTGGCATGAATGTTGAGCGTGTCGTGTAGTATACACTGCGGTGTATGATGTTAGTATATATTTGATCCCGTGTAGGATCTGCAGAACCTCGCTTGATGCGATGGTTATATTTGATCCCGTGTAGGATCTGCAGAACCTCGCTTGATGCGATGGTTATATTTGATCCCGTGTAGGATCTGCAGAACCTCGCTTGATGCGATGGTTATATTTGATCCCGTGTAGGATCTGCAGAACCTCGCTTGATGCGATGGTTATATTTGATCCCGTGTAGGATCTGCAGAACCTCGCTTGATGCGATGGTTATATTTGATCCCGTGTAGGATCTGCAGAACCTCGCTTGATGCGATGGTTATATTTGATCCCGTGTAGGATCTGCAGAACCTCGCTTGATGCGATGGTTATATTTGATCCCGTGTAGGATCTGCAGAACCTCGCTTGATGCGATGGTTATATTTGATTCCTAGGAAAATCTGATGAGTTATAGTGTAACCGCATAAGTGCGAGAGGAGTGAGTTCTAAGAGAATCTGACGGATGAATGAGTCGGTACCGTGGTTGTAGCGGCATAGGATCGAGGTGTCGGTCTCTATGAGTGCATCATCATCTCCATATGATGAATTGGAAATATTACATTGAGAAGGTATTAGGGTATGTATATATATATATATATATATATATATATATATATATTTATTGCGTCTAGTCAATATGAGAATGAGGTCGATGTATATGTAGAGAGATTCTACTCACTAGGGTAGAACGGCGATGCGCCGTTCTTAGTGAGGCAGTTACCGGGGTAGAATGACCGAGACGTTGTTCCCGGTAGAGCATAAGCGACGTACCCATAGTCCGGGAAAGGATTGAGGGTAGTGATGAGTCTAATATGAATCGCATGGTATGACCGCGATTGTCATATGTAAATACGCCTAGGTGCAGGAATTGATGAGATGCGTTAACAAATAAAATAATGTGAGAGATATTAACCGATGAATAGGCGGTTGAGTGTGAGCGATTATGTCTATGTGTATTTGACGCGGTGAGAATCTATGGTTATGCATTGTAATGAATAAGTATGAGGTATAGGCATTTGGTACTTGTACATTTATATATATATATATATATATATATATATATATATATATATATATATATATATATATATATATATATATATATATATATATATATATATATATATATATATATATATATATATATATATATATATATATATATATATATATATATATATATATATATATATATATATATATATATATATATATATATATATATATATATATATATATATATATATATATATATATATATATATATAGAGAGAGAGAGAGAGAGAGAGAGAGAGAGAGAGAGAGAGAGATCTTATGCCTTGATTATTATGATATGTTTCTCACCCTTCTGTTGTTTTATAATGCCCTACGAGGCATTGCAGATTAGGATCCGCTGGAGGTTTCCTTTGGAGTATAGTTCTTTTCCCTCGTGTCGGTCGCTCTGATATGTAACTTTGGGTAGATAGGCTTGTAGAATGTCTTTTGATGTTTTGTTTGTATGTGAATGAAGCTGTGAACAACCAGATGACATGTAATTACGTTTTGTCATGTCTTAAGTGAATATATATATGTTTTAGTCTTCCGCTTTAGGAGAAAACATGAATATGTAATTTCGAAGAATCATGCGTTTATTTTTAGTTGAGATTTACCCCTTTTGAGTTAATTCTTTTTAAACCTTAATATTCATGTGGTCGTTTCGTGGGTATTGTGACGCACTTCTTTTATACCTTAATGTAAATATACTCTGATGAAAAATAAAATACTTATATTCGTGACTATATGATTTGATATGTGATTATTTTGGGGTATAGAATGGGGGCGTTACAACACGCCCTGATATCACATACCCCGTCAATATTTTGAGTCAATTCATGCATGCTCCTCGCCAACCACACATGAATGCTGCTACTCAACTTATTCGCTATCTCAAGTCCACTCCGAGACAAGGTCTCTTCTTCCATTCTAATTCAAATCTCTCTCTTCAAGGTTATTGTGATTCGATTGGGCTAGTTGTCCTACCACTCGGCGCTCCACTATCGGATATTGTATTTTTTTGGGTTCTAGCATAATCTCTTGGAAGACAAAGAAACAAAGTGTGGTGTCCCATTCCTCTGTTGAAGCTGAATATAGAGCAATGGCCAATGCAACTTGTGAAATTACTTGGCTCTCCTATCTTTTGAAAGATGTTGGTCTCTCTCCTTCTACATCAATATCATTGTTTTGTGACAACCAGTCTGCTCTTCATATTGCCTCAAATCCGGTATATCATGAACGGACAAAACATATAGAAATCGATTGTCATGTTGTTGTGAAAAAAATTCTTCTGGTCTCATTACTATTAAGAAAGTCAGATCCGCAAATCAAATTGCTGATTTACTTACCAAGTCATTGGGCAAAGATCAATTCATACATTTAAAGAGCAAGACGGGTTTATCCAACTTACACCTCCCATCTTAAGGGGGAGTGTTATCACAACAACAAATCATGCTAGCTGTACAATTTCCATTCAAATCAAGATGACAATAATTTCGTTATTAATAGGATATATTTTCATTAAAATAGGATTTGATTGTAATTCATTGTCTTTTACTATTTTCCATTTGTAGTTACGTTCCATATTTGATTTGTAAGTATAAATAGCATAACCTTTGTACAGTTTTAATACAATATATATGAATATACATTTAAATTCAAACTCTTTCTTTACCGTCAATTCTAATAAGATGTCATGAGAGAAATATAATATTTAATTGTCAATATTTAGAGTCTAGTTTAAATATAAACTAAGTAAGATGTAATTAAAAAGATTAGAGGGAAGAGTTAACAACAATTCATCATATGAATTAGAAGTTTTAAAAGTTAATTTTGAAATATACATGATTTTGTTTATATTAATATATTTAAGTTATTAAATGTCAAAATTATTTTTAATTTAAAATAATATGAGTTTAAAATGATTTCTAATATGTTATAAAAAATTGTCTCAAAATTTATTTTTAAAATATGTTATAAGAAACATATCTGTAATCATTTAAAGAAAATGAATTCACTTTTGAAAGCTATTAACTTTCATTTTTTTTTTATAAATAAATTTTAATTTTTAAGTTTACTGAATAAATGTTATATTTAGATTATATAAAAAAAAAAAAGGATTTTCGATGCCTAATGACTCATCTTTCCTTTAAAAGTACGTATACGGTATGTTTATGGGCATCCACGCACTCACATACAATTTTAAATGAGTCTATCTACTAAACAAAACGTTTTAAAAGTTAATTTGATAAATCTCATTTCCATAAAAGAAAATGTTTATCAAAATTGGTTACGTTTTATAGGGTGTGCATGCGAAAATTGGAAAAATAGTGTAATTGATTTTCTCACGACATGAAAAGTTACTTTAACAAATCACTTATACCATCTATCTACATCTTTTTAAATGTTTAAACATCTTTTAAAAATGGTCTTTTATTCTAATTTTTTTTTAGAAAAATAAAAGTCAAAATTAAAAATATTAAATTTTTAGTCTCTCTGTTTTGCCAAATTCAAAAAATTGATCTCTCTATTTTAAATTTAAACAATTTTAATCTTTTCTAATACTTTTACATTTAAAATTAACGATATTTTTTATTTTTTAAATAACAATTTTATTATAAAACATACAAAACATCGAATATAAATATAGCATGGAGCTTTATAAATAAAAGTATATGTTAAAAAATAAATATCTCATCAATTTTCTATTAAAAAAAACGTGATAGATAGACTTTAAAATAAGAGAATTAATTTTATGAATTAGATAAAATTGAAATAGCAAACTATAATTTTGCCTAATATCAAAAGAGTAATTTAAATATTCACACATAAAATATATTACAAATTTATGTAATTTTACACAATCATGGTGAGAAATTAAGACACAACAATAGACCAATATGCAGCGGATATAAAATTCTCCAAATTTGTAGGAACCTTGAGGATCAACAACAAATATAAGACGACAAATTGAACAAATAAAGGCACAAAAGAACACCGATATTTTTAACATGGAAAATCCTTCAATATGAGAGTAAAAATCACGATTCGTCCAGACCAAAAAAATAACTCCGCTATAATCAATTAAGAGTACAAGAGAGTCTTAAAGTGATTCACAAACTAGTGATAACAACCGCAAATCACAAAGAAAACTAGCTTACAAATAAGAATCAAAAAGCTGAAAAATGTCACAAATTTGCAACTTCAGTGCAAAGTAAATAACTTTCACCTCAGACGTTGTATTTAAATTCTGAACAATCAAAAGTTAGATATATGAGTTACAAACCTGTCCATCAAATTTGAGCTCGATCCAACGGTTAACGAATCAGGGATCGTCTATTTAGCGAGATTGATTGCAGAAAAACGAGAATGAGTTTCTCTCCTCTTTTCTCTCTTTTGAATCCTTTTTTTTTATCTCTCCTAATCCTAAATTGATCCTCTCCACTTAAGTAAGTGAGACAAATGGGTCAATCATATTTGGGTATTTTTCCACATAGGAAGGGAGCCTAAACCCAACAAATCTCTCCCTTCCAACTATGTGAAGGTAATCGCCAAACCGGTGATATCACAACAAGCTTCAAATTTCCCTATTGGTAATGCTTTAGTCATCATATCATAACCATTATCATCTGTATGAACTTTATCTAACTCTAACACCTTAGCATCCAATGATACCTCACATCAATGTGTTTGAACCTATTATGAAAAGTCGGATTCTTACCAAGATGAATAGCACTTTGACTATCAATAAATAACACATATTTGTCTTGAAAAAAACCAAGCTCCTGCAAAAATTTCTTCAACTATAGTAATGCTTTGCATTCTTCAGTAATTGCAATGAACTCAGCCTTTGCAGTAGATAGTGTTACACACTTTTGCAATCTGGACTGCCAAGCAACAGCTCCCCCTGCAAATTTAATCATGTAGCTCGAAGTGTACTTTCTTGAATCAATGTCTTTAGCCATATCAGAGTTTGAGTACCCCACTAGAGTGGGCTTATCTCCTCCAAAACAAAGCCTCATAGAAGTAGTACTGCGAAGATACGTTAAAATCTATTTTATAGCATTCCAATGCTTTCTACCTGGACTTGACCAAAATCTACTAATTGTACCAACAATATGTGATATATCTGGTCTTGTACACACCATTGCATACATCAAACTACCCACAACAGACGCATAAGGAACACGTTTCATATCAAACGCTTCATATTCACTTGAAGAACTTTGTTTAGAACTTAACTTGAAATGAGTAGCGAGAGGAGTGTTTACCGCCTTAGAACTTTCCATTTTGAATATGTGAAGCACTCTTTCGATATAATTTTCCTATGACATCCAAAGTTTCTTCTCTTTTCTATCACTCATGATTCTAATGCCAAGAATCTGTTTAGCTTATGTCATGTCTTTCATGGAAAATGACTCTCTCAATTGCTTCTTTAACATGTTAATGTTAGAAATACTTTTCCCTACAATAAGCATATCACCAACATATAACAACAGGATTATGAAGTCATCGTTAGAAAATTTTCTAACAAAGACGCAATGATCTGAAGTAGTCTTCTAGTACCCTTGATCATACATAATATACTCAAACTTCTTGTACCACTGTCTTAGAGCTTTCTTCAACCCATATAAACTCTTTCTCAATCTATACACATGATCTTATTTACCTTTAACTTGAAAACCATCAGGTTGTTTCATGTAGATCTCTTCCTCCAAATCACCATGAAGGAAAGTCGTTTTCACATCCATTTGCTCAACCTCTAAATCAAGAGCAGTAGTCAAACTCATCATGGTTCTAATTGATGAAATCTTTAAAACAAGTGAGAAAATATCTTTAAAATCAACACCCTTTCTTTGACGGAATCCTTTCACCAATAATCTGGCTTTATATCTTAGAAACTTAGAGTTACTCTCATGTTTAACTCTATAAATCCATTTGTTTCCCAAAGCTCTTTCGCCTTTAGGCAGCTTCACAAAATTATAAGTGTGATTATCATGCATTTCATCCATCCACTTTTTATTTTTATCACATTTCATGGCCTCTTGAAAACACTCGGGTTCATTCTCATCAGTCAAGGTCACATACTCATCAGAATTATACCTTGTAAAAGGTTGTCTCTGCCTGTTAGACCTCTTAGGTTTAACTTGAGATGATTCTGGAGTTTCACCAAGATTCTCATCCTATGACAAATCGCTCTCCCTTTCACCATCATTAGTTAGAATATTTACCTCATCTCCAAGTTGTTGATCATCAACATAATCATATGGCTCACCATTGTGATCATCACCACCAATAACATCCAGATTATAGAGGTAACCGAACTGGATCAACATCAGACAAACTAATATCTTTCTTAGGTGTAGCCTTCTCTACCTTATCAATATCTTCAATAGTTTGGTCTTCCATAAACACCACATCGTGGCTTTGAATAAGCTTCCTCCCTATGGGATCATATAACATGTAGTCAAACTCATCTTGCTCATAGCCGATGAAGATACATTATTTTTATTTTGCATCCAATTTGGATCTTTCATCCTTTAGAATATGCATAAAATCCTTACAGCCAAAGACTCTCAAATGATCATACTTGACATTCTTTCCAAACCAAATTATGTCTGGAACTTCATTGTTCAAAGCAACAGTAGGAGTGAGATTAAGCAAATACACTGCCGTGTAAAGTGTCTCGCCCCAATAATGATTGGGCAACTTAGCTTCATAAAGCATACACCTTACTCTCTCAATAAGTGTTTGATTCGTCCTCTATGCTAAACCATTCAATTAAGGAGTTTTAGGAGGAGTATTTTCATGTACAATACCATGCTGTTTGTAATAGGAATCAGATGGTCCACAATACTCTCCACCATTGTCTGAATGAACACATTTTAGCCTCTTTCCTCACTGCCTCTCAACCAAAGCATGAAACTCTTTGAAATTTTCCAAAACTTGGTCTTTTGTCTTTAAGGAAAAAACCCATAGTTTTCTAGAGCAATCATCAATAAAGGTAACAAAATAAAGTGCACCACTAAAGGATTTTACCTTTAATGGACCACAAACATCAGAATGCATTAATTGAAGCAACTTTGACTTCCTTGAGGGAGGATGTCTCTTAAAAGATACTCTAGTTTTTTTACCAACCATGCAATGAGAACACTTCTCCAAATCTACATTCTTTAATCCAGGAAGAACATCATTTTTGGCCAAAACATTCAACCCCTTTTCACTAATATGACTAAGTCTTCGGTGCCACAAAAATGCTTCCATGTCGATAGCATTCACACTGTCCCTAGCAACCAAAGCTTTTCTCCAATGCAATTTAGAAAGATTTTCCCCTATAGCCATAACCAAGTTACCTTTGTTGAGTTTCCACTTTCCATAACCAAAGTGATTATCATAACCACAATCATCTAGCATATGCACAAAGATCAAATTAAAGCGGACATTTGGAGCATGTTTGACACCTCTAAGCAACAATTGCATTCCCATGTTGGTTTTCAAGCAAACATCACAAACACAAATTACCTTAGATACACCATTGTTACTCATCTTCAACACTCCAAAATCACCAGAAGTATAAGATTTGAAGAAATCCTTCCTTGGTATAACATACAAAATAACACCATTGTCAACTATCCACATGCTCTCGTCTGATACAAGATTAACAGACTCATGATCACAGAGAATAACAAGATCATCACTAGCAGCAGTAATAACATGATCATCATTATGATCTTCATGGTCTCTTCGTTTAGATTCACCCTTCTTACTTTTGTTATCTCTTTTCCACTGATAATAATACTTCTGTACATGTCCTCTTTTATGATAATAATGACACTCCAGATTCTTGTATCACGGCTTGGACTTGCTTCTGTTATTCTCTCTACCACCCTTCGGTACCTTTTTATGACTTCTCCCTCTATTTTCAGTGACAATTACCTCGGGTTGAGATGAAGAACCATATTCCTTCCTTCTCATCTCCTTATTAAGAATAACACCCTTAGCCGTTTCCAAAGAAACAACAGCTCTAGGAGCAGAACTTGTGATAGAAACCCGAAATGTCTTCCAAGACTCTAGTAAAGATAACAATAGAAGTAGTCCCGAAAGTTCATCGTCAAATTTGACACTCATTCCTGACATCTGATCAAGGAGGCCTTGAAATTCACTCAAGTGGTCTGAAATAGAAGTCCCCTCCTTATACTTCAAACTTAGGAAGTTATTCAACAAGAACAATTTATTATTCCCTGATTTAGAGGCATACAAGGACTCTATCTTCTCCCATAAAGTTTTTGAATGTGTCTCATTATCAATACGATTATAAACATTATCTTCTACATATTGTTGAATAAAACCACATACTTGTTGATGTTCAAACTCCCATTTTTCATCAGACACAGAATTCGGCTTTGTGAAACTAAAAACCAGTAAATGCAACTTCTTCATAAATAGTAAGTCTTTTATCTTGCCCTTCCATAAATGATAACTAGAACCATTCAACAATACCATCTTCATCTTTGTATTTGACTTCATCATTCAAACAAGTAAAATAGCCCTTAACTAAGAGATTTGATGCCACTCTGATGAGAAATCAAGACACAATAATAAAACAATGCGCAGAGGATATAAAACTTCTGAACATGTAGGAACCTTAATGATCAACAACAATATAAGACAAAAAATTGAACAAATAAAGGCACAAAAGGACACCGATATTTTTAACGTGGAAAACACCTCAATATGAGAGTAAAAACCACAAGTCATCCAAACCAAATAAATAACTCCACTATAATCAATTAAGGGTACAAGAGAGTCTTAAAGTGGTTCACAAACTAGTGCTAACAACCACAAATCACAAAGCAAACTAACTTACAAATAAGAATCAAAAAGCTGAAAAATTTCCCAATTTCACAGCTTTAGTGCGAAGCAGATAACTTTCACCTCAGAAGTTTTATTGTAATTATGAATGTTAAAAAGTTATATATATATATATATATATATATATATATATATATATATATATATATATATATATATATATATATATATATATATATATATATATATATATATATATATATATATATATATATATATATATATATATATATATATATATATATATATATATATATATATATATATATATATATATATATATATATATATATATATATATATATATATATATATATGAGTTACAAACCTGCCCACCAAATTTGAGCTCGATTCAACGGTTAACGTAGCGGGGATTGTTGATTTATTTAGACTGGTTGCAGAAAAACAGGAATGAGTTTCTCTCTTCTTGTCTCTCTTTTGAATCCTTATTTTTTTTTCTATCTCTCTTAACCCTAAATTGATCCTCTCCACTTAAATAAGTGAGACAAATGGATTACTCATATTTGGGCCTTTCTCCATATAGCCCAAACCCAACAAATCAATGTTTTAAAATTCGGATTGATGATCAATTAAGTCAAGATACTTATATTGGAACAAATGGTTTTCAAGAAAGATGAGAGAATAAGAAGAAGATAGAATAGAGAGAAACTAAATTGTAAAAGGGAAAATATTATTGAGTGAAGTTGTTAGGATTTACATCATACAATGTATTTATGTAAGCAATTAATACCCAGACCCAAAACTATAAAAAATGACCCAAGCCCAAAACCACAAAATGCAAAGTAAAAAAATTACAAGTTAGATTTCGACCTAACAAATATATATTGTATTCGACAATGTCGAATACAACTTACTCCTACACCTCCTACTAGCTACTTCGACATAGCCGAATTCTAGCCTCCAACAAAACATCGAATTATAACTTCTAACACCCCCCCTAATTCATGTTCTCAAGGCTTCTCATCCCAATGTTTCTCTTCAACTCGTTCAACCTAACTTTCTTCAAGGGTTTTGTGAGTTTGACAGCTAGTTGTCATTCTGTATTGCAATGCTTAAGTTTAAGCTTTCCTTTGTTAACTTGATTCCTAAGAAATGATACACGTTCTCTATGTGTTTTTCTTCGACCATGATACACCGGGTGATTCACTTGGTCGTTAGCTGACTTGTTATCGACAAATAGCTTCATTTTCCTAGGTTCCATTATCTTGAGCTCTTCGAGCGACATCACTATACATGTTGCTTGACATGCTACATATGATGTAACCATGTACTCAGTTTCACATGATGAAAAAGCCAAAGTGCTTTGCTTTCTTGAGCTCAATTAGATTGGAGAGCATTCAATCATAAATATATAGCTTGTAGTACTCTTCTTCTCATCTTAGTCTCCACTAAAATATGAACTAGTGTAGCCATATACCTTTGCCTTTGTGTTAGTCTTCTTATGCCTTAACATCAGTATACCATGATCAATCATACCCTTTATGTATCTCAACACCCTCTTAACTGCAATGAGATGACATTTTTGAGGTTTCTCCACAAACTTGCTCAACAGTCCGACACTTTGAAAAATATCTGGCCTAATATTGCAAGTATACCCCAAGGATCTAATGATTTTTTTGGATAGTGTCGCACTTATAACTTCATCATCGGTCTCCTTCTTCAACTTTGCTCCAGTTTCTAATGGCATATCAGCTGCATTACAATTGCTTATCTTTAACCTCTTCAAGATATATTAGGCGTACTTATTTTGGTGCAAGAACACTTTTTCACATGTGTCTTTAAATTCCAACCCTAAAAAAATATGAAAAATTTCCTAGGTCGTACATTTCAAACTCATGCATCAGCTTTAACTTGACTTTTCTTATCTCTGTTTCATCTGCACCTATAATCAATAAGCCATCTACATACATGAATAAGATAATTTGACTGACCCTGTTTGCATCATTAACATACACTCTATGTTCAGAGACATACTTTGTGAAACCTGCTTCGATCATGAAGCTATATATTCTCTTATTCCAAGCTCTTGGGGCTTGCTTCAAACTATAGAGAGCCTTCCTCAATATGTACACCTTCAACTATTGCCCTTTGATTTCGAATCTTGGTGGTTGACTGGCGTAGAATTCTTCTTCCATAGGTCCATTCAAAAATGTTGACTTTACATCTAGCTTATGTATCTTCTATTCTCTGTATGCTGTTGTCGACACAACAATTCTGATTGTCTTCAGCCTTGCAATAGATGCATAGACTTCTTTGAAACCAATACCAGGTTTTTGCAAAAAAAACCTCTCGCCACTAGTTTTTCCTTATGCTTGGCAATTTCACCATTCAACCTTCGTTTTAGCTTGTAAACTCAACTCACACCATTCAGCTTGTAAACCCAATTCACATCAATTGGCTTCTTGATTGACTTTTCAACAAGCTCCCAGGTCTTATTCTTCTAAATTGACCTGAGTTTTTCTTTCATGGATGCTAACTAATACAAATCATTCATGGCTTGATTCAAATTTATTGGTTCTACTTTAATCATCATCTTTGCTTATTCTATTAAGTCACCATATACATCGACTGCTTGATCTAGAAATCTCTCATATTCAGCTAGCCTTTCCGACTCAGCATTTGCTCTATTCAATCTCCTAACATTCTGCTTAGGTGGTTCTTTGTTTTGATTGGTTGTGACCTTAGCTTGTTGGTCTTCTTCAAAAACAATTATGACTCTATCTAACTCCTGTCGAACTGACCCATGACTCCAATCCCACCTTTACTTTCATCCACTAAAAAATCTCGACTGATCGCTAGTTTATCATCATTTGGTGAATACAACTTGTATTCATCAATCGAATGATAACCTATGAGCATCATAGTTTGACTTTGATCATCTACTTTCTTTCTCAATTATTTAGGTACATGCATGAAGCATATTAATCTAAACACTCTAACATGACTAACATGCAGCTTCACCCTTATCCAAGCCTCATAAGGAGTCTTCTTGACCATCTTCTTGGTTGTACATCTATTTAGGATGTATACTAATGTCGAAGTTGTTTCATCCCAAAATCTCTTTGGCATATCTTTAGCTTTCAACATGCTCATAGTGATGTTCAGTATAATTTAATTCTTTCTTTCAGTTATGTCATTGTCCTGAGGTGTATAGGGTGCAATGACCTCATTTTCTATACCTTCCTCATTGAAAAATCTAGCAAACTATTGAGAAGTGTATTCACTACCACCATCAGTTCTCAGTTTCTTCAACTTGCATCCACTTTGCTTCTTGACATGCAACTTGAACTTCTTGAACTGTGTTAATACCTCACTCTTCTTTTCAATAAGGTAAATCCACATATATTTGGTGAATTCATCTATGAAGGTTATGCAATAGTAATTACCACCATTTGAACTTACTTTAAATGGTCTACAGACATCAGAGTGAATAAGCTCTAGTTTTTTCTTCTACCTTATGGGCGAGTCATATTTGAATGCTTTCCTAGCCTGTTTTGCTTTGCAACATTCCTCACACACCTGATTTGGTTCATTCATATGAGGTAATCCATATACCATCTTCTTCTGATTGAGCATACCTAAACTTCTGGAGTTTAGATGTCCATACCTGTGATGCCATAGCCAGTTCTTGTCTTCTTCTACAGAGAAAGATGTACACTTGTGATAAACTGGGTTGATTTCTACTTTGAAGGTCCTGTTGTCTGCCAAAGGTGCCTTCAGGATCAACCTTCCATCACCATGATACACCTTCATCTGATTCTTTTCTAGCTTCATGTTGTATCCTTTTGTGATTAATTGACTTATGTTTTTCAAGTTACTTGTCATCAAAGGTACATACAACACATCAGTGATACTGGTTTTTCAACCATCCTTTCTGATGACAGAGATATCTTATTTTCCATCTGATGTGATGTGTCTGCCATCTGCAAACTTTATCACTTTCTGAACTGATTCATCTATCTTGGTGAATCCATTTTTATTACAAGTCATGTAGTTACTACATCCTGAATCCATGTACCACATGTTGGTTTGCACAATGTTCGACTAATTGTTGGCCATGAGTAGTACATTATCAAAATCACTATCTTCAGCATGTGCATACTACACTTCATCATTATCTTTCACTCTTACTTCCTTCTTTCTTCGGTAGTCTTGATCATAATGGCCAAATCCTTAACAGTTGTAACATTGCACCTCATTCATGTCAACTTTCTTCCCAGAATACTTGTTGCCCACGCCTTTCTTGATCAAATCAGGGTGATTTTTTGAGTTCTTGTTTGCCTTCTCATCATTAGCAAGATTCTTTCCCTGCTTTGTAACACCCTACTCTCCGCCATTCATTTAATAAATAAAATAAGAAAATAGTTTATGGAAATTAATCAGAGTTACACACGTAGGATGTCACATCAACAAAAATAATCTCATGAAGCATCAAATCACTTCATATCTTATTTCCTCATAAATATAAATAAATTGGTTAAACAGCGAAAAAAATCTAATGGTACAACACTAAGGCTCCAATTACACCAAACTTCCATAAAGTCCAATGGTACATCACACACACATACAAGTGTCACATCAATACTCGACATATTCAGCCCACATTCAATCATATACATATGTAATGCGACTCAACTGACACGACACAATGCATGCGGTACCATCACAATCCATACAGTTCCCTCATTGAACCCAATTCCCGTCGGAATCTAGATAAGTCGTATATATTCCTATAAACTACAACTTATCTTCACTCAACTCCCACATGGAGTCCGGACGAGACTAGACACCCATCATGGATTCCCACCTAGACTCATCTCCACTAGACACAACATGAATGCATGACACATAATTATGCACAATATAATTATCATTCATGCATAACCCATGATACTCAATGATCATAGGTGAGCCACGTACTCATCGTAATTCCCTTCGGAATTACCACCACTGCCCAAGACCATCCACATAACGATAATCTTGGCGCAAAAGCATCAAACATATCTCATAAAGACAATCATATAAAATCCTATGTTTTATCATATTTAATGCCATTAGTGGTTCCTATATGTACAATTATATCATTTTAGTCTTACGGGTCAAGAGAAATTGCATCGCACATAAAATCGCGACAAAAATCGCAAAAACAGGAAATTTCCAACACAGGTCTGCTCATACGCGTATGACCCTGCCTCATATGCGTATGGCCTTGTTCTCCTCGCCCTAGGCCTGAGTATGCTACACGTAGGGGCCTAATTCCTAGGCCTCATACGCGTAATGCCTTGTGCCTTACGCGTATGACCAGAGGGGATTTCCCCTTAAAATCCTTCTCAGAACACCCCATACGCGCAATGGCCTGCCATACGCGTAATGCCCACCCTCACCTACGTGTACCTTACGTGTAGCACTAGAGGGTGTGCTGGCCACGGGGATAGGGTGTGTAACATACGCGTAATTCCCCTATAAGTATCCTCTCATACACGTAATGCCCCCTTCATACGCGTATGGCCAAGGCATTAACGCCCCCTAGTGCAATTTTTCACCCATTGGAGCACTTTCAAGCTCCCATTCCTGACCAAAAACAACATCTATACCAGTTTAATCTTAAGGGTTTCATTCTAATTCACTAAATTATCATTCTATTCAAGTTTTTCACAATTTAAAACTACATTTTGTCATCCCCAAAAACCCATAAATTTCCATATCTGATTTCATGGTGAGCACAACAAAAACATACAATTTACACGAATTTCATATCTAATATCAACATCGAAACACGAATTCACAACAACAATCATCCAGATGCGAAATTCAAACAAGGAGAAGAAAGAATAAGCATAAAACTCTAAGAGGGGGAGGAATCCTCACTACCCTCTCATGTTCGGATTACCATTAAAGAACCCATTCCCTTTTACCTTGACTTCCAAGCTTTTCCTCTCTTCAACAATGGTGGAACTCTATTGATTACTCTTGTCCTAGCTCTGCTCCCTTCTTCTCTTTGTTCTCTTTTTACGTGAAACTAATTTTTCCAACTCCCTTTCCCACTTTCCTCTAATTATGGTTATTTTCCTTAATTTTTTTAATAATAATAATAATCCTAATTATAATAATAATCATAATAATATTAGTAATCATAATAATAATCACTAATAATAATATTAACAGTAATAATATTAATAATTAAAATTTGCACCATTCATATCATTATTATTACAATATTATCCTCAGACTTAGTTTCATTTAATTCTTTCCACTAAGCTCTCACACCCACCCTTACACACATACCCTTAACCAAGTTGATCGGTGAATTTCACTTGTGTTTTCAGACGCTGTTTGTTGTTAATTTCGCACCGTTTTTATCTGTTTTCGAAGCTTTAGTTGTTGTTATCTGAGTTACTCGCAGTTGTTTTTATTCAAGTCTTATTTTGAAGTGTGTATTACTTTTGCCGCTGGTGCGTTTGATTCGGGTTCTTTTAGTGTGTTTTTGGCAGGAATTGATAGCATGATAGTCGCACCGTTTTCGGAGGCAAAGAAAAGTCGGAAAAGGGAAGCCAAAGCCACAACACGGGTACCCGTGTTGCACAACACGACCCGTGTCATGGAGGACACGGTTGGCAGACACGGGTAGGAGAAGCAGAGGAAAATGGGAAACAGACGTACAACACAGGTGCCCGTGTCATGCAACACGGCCCGTGTTGCAGCCCTTGTAGAAGAAAACGTGCCCTGAAGGAGTCAGCAGCCTGACACGGCCACCCGTGTTGCACAACACGGCCCGTGTCATGGCCACTGAGAGTGAAATTGTTATTTTTCTGATTTTTATATCGTCAGACCTATGTCGAAGGGCATTTGAGACATTCCGCAATGTAATTTGAATTTAGATATAAGAGCCACTTTTTAGAAAGAGGAAGACACTTTTGAATTGATATTAGGATTGACAACTGAGGAGAGAGTTTTTTCTGGAGAAAAAAGGATCGATCAAAAGCGGAAGCAATTGATGATCCAAGGGATCCAACTCGAATTGTAATGATTTTCTCCTTTTCATTTCTAATTGCATTTATGTTTACGAAGAACATGAGCAGCTAAACCCCCAGTTGTTAGGGGGTGGTCCTAAGTTGCGATGTAATGACCTTTGTTTGATTATGCTGTGAGAATTATATTATTCACCAAATATATATATATATATATATATATATATATATATATATATATATATATATATATATATATATATATATATATATATATATATATATATATATATATATATATATATATATATATTATTTTGCAACAATCTTAATGTGTATTCATATTGGAAAGTAGAATTCAAATTATGCTTAGGTTTCAGTCTGGAAAGTCAACCTAACACTTTTGCAAAATAGTCTCACGGTCGATATTGCTTAGGAATGAGGATATCCCGTATCACGTATTTTATGGTCGGAACTATTGCTTGATGCTTTTCATGGACACTGAGGAATTAGTGTACATGAAACTCATCAAAGGGTTTTTATTAAGGAATTAAGGAAAACTAAATTGGCCAACTGATGAATTAAGGTTAATAACTATTATAGCAGGATAATCCTACATGGTCTTTACTCGCATCATATCCACTCCCCTAACACGGCTCTTAGATTGATTTATAAGTCTTTATTTACTTGTTGTATTACTCTGCTACCAAACAAACCCCTAGATCTTTTGTTCCTTTGAGTACTAAAAATCCCGTTAATTACTACGCAGTCCTCGAGATCGATACTTGGGACTTTTCCCTTATTACTACAATTGGTAAAAATAGTACACTTGTTATTTTCCCGATCACAAGTCAATGCCAAAATAATCACACAAAATAAATTGCAAAATGACTAAATATTTAAATGGGGTGTTAAATGTTTCGCCTTCTCTTTTCCAAATTTTTTTATGAGTCTTGCCTGTAGTGTCTGTTTAGCCACCTTCCCCCTTTCTGAGTTTCTCTGTTTCAATCTCATCTCGTGAGCCTCTAATGAAGCTTGAAGTTCTTCTAACTTCATCTCAGCTAGGTTCTTTGACTCTTCAATTGACACTACAATATAATCAAAATTTGCAGTTAGAGATCTCAACACTTTCTCAATCTTCTGCAAATCATTGATTGACTCACCACATGCCTTCATCTTGTTCGTTAACAACACCATACATGAAAGACATCTCGAGACTAATTCATTTTCCTTCATCTGAATCATCTCAAATTGCTTTCTCAACATCTGTAACTTCACCTTTTTCTGTTTTTTCATCTCTGCGGCACAAGTTCTTTAACTTATGTCGCTCCTTTTTTCGTTTCTTCTTCAATTATCTTCTCGAACACGTTAGGATCCACATACTGGTGATCAAGAAAAGAGCTTTTTCGTCTTTCTTCCTTTGATTCTTGTCTGTAACTTTTTGAACATCATTTACATTCGCTTCCAATATCGATACTCTAGCATTCACGGTTTCAGAAACATCTTGAAATCTTAAAGTGATCTTCATCTGCGCAACCCACAATTAATGGTTCTCTCCTTTAAAAATCGGTAGATTCGTTGAAAATTGCGTTGATGTTGTCTTTCCATTTTCCATTACATATTCTCTCTGAATCGCAACCGGACTCCTTGATACCAATTTTTTGAAATAAAAGGTTTTCAAGAAAGATGAGAGAAGAAGAAGAAGAGAGAAAAAAGAGAAACTGAATTGTAAAAGAGAAAATATTATTGAGTGAAGTTGTTAGGATTTACATCATACAATGCTTTTATGTAGGCAACTAAAGCCCAGACCCAAAACTATACAAAACAATTCAAGCCTAAAACATACAAAATGCAAAGTACAGACCTACTTCGACATAGTCAAATGTTAGCATCCAACAGAATATTGAATTACAACTTTTAACAACTTGATTGTTGAATCACTGATTAGATCAGTGACTTATTAATAAAGTCTATACAAATTTTCAATACCCACGACATAATCAAATTCATGGTCTAAAAAATTCAATAATCAAATTTATATATATTTTTTTAAATAGTCGATAATACAAAATTATTACTATATTATCAATATTTTCATATATCAAATCATTTTAAATACAAATGTTACCATAAAAACAAAAAACAAAAATAATGAATTATAAATCTTTATCAAAATCACTCAAATTAATTGAAAAATGCTAAATGAATTTTTTTTTTATCAATAATAACGAAATTAAATAATAAGAATTAGTCTTATAATAAAAAGAAAATGAAATATAAAAGTAAATAATTTGAGATGAACCAATAGATGAAAAGTACATTCTTAACATTATGAAAGTTTTGCATTTTGAGTTGAGATAGAAAAGAAAAGATGATGTTTCAATTTTAGATTTTTTTCACTCATTACAAAATGTGTTAGTAAAAAAAATACAATTAATAAGTTTAAACAAACCTATCAATTCATGAGTTTGACCGCTTAGCCGGTTGTATTACACCAATTTTCATCAAATTAATTGTATATTTGATCATTTGATTTTCATGGTGTAACCATTCCGACTGACCGGATCGAATTTTAAAATATTACGCATACAAAATCATAATAATTGAATTTTCCTTTTTCTTAGGGAAAGAATATCTTCTTTTAATTATATATAATGTATCAAATAAACTAAACTCTTGCTATGCAACAAATCAAAGTTTCAATTTCAATAAAGATATACTCTAAATACGTTTCAAAGAATATAGAACATATGAAAATCTATAAAAAGATACTGATTCTACTTTACTTTCATTAAATGTGTCTCCATAATCTAAATTTTCATATATATAAAAAAAAGTGTAATTGAATTGTTTAATAGAAATAGCTAAACAACCCCTTCAAAGAAAAGTAAAATAAAAAATAAATTGAAAAAAAAATGTTTCTCAACAACATTGGTGCAGCATTCAGTTTCATCCAACCACCACGACCCGACCCGAAACATGAAACCCGAACAATCTCCTCGCACTTTCACTGCCGGCGTGATTCACCACCGTTTCCGGCGAAGGTACATTGGGAGAAGAGAAACGTAAAGCCGCAATCTATATGCACCGCCGATGAGCTTCACCGTGTCACTGTTCCAAACTCCGATTGGAAACTTGCTCTCTGGCGCTACCTTCCTTCTCCCAAGGTCCAAAGCTCTCAACTTTACGTTTTTTCTGGATACCCTTTTCACAATTCAATGATGTATCTTCTGGGTATTTTTTAATTTCGTTGTTTATATCGAAAATCAAATGAAAACAAAAAAGTTGATCAGTTCAAACATATTTATGTTAGTTTCTAAAAATAGTGTTTTTTTTGTTGCAATATTGTATAATGCTTTTTGAAATTTGAAGGTGAATGTTTTAAGGTTTTTGTTAAAGGTATAAGCTTTTTATATTATGTATGTTATGCAGGCTCCTTTGAGGAATCACCCGCTTTTGTTGTTGTCTGGGGTTGCTACCAATGCTATTGGCTATGATCTCTCTCCTGAGGTGAGGTGAATGTGTTCCTTTCGTGCATGTTTGGTTATGCAGTGAAAAAATTGATTTTGAGATAATTGATTTTTTAAAATTGATGTTGCTAAGTGTACGTTGTTTGTGTTCAGTCTTCATTTGCTCGGTACATGTCGGCACAAGGATTTGATACATGGACTCTTGAGGTTCGTGGTGCGGGGTTGAGCACATACGGAGACAGCTTGGAGAAAGACGAGGAGTGTCTCACAGATTCGCCTGAGATAGTTTCTGCACTTAATGACAGTAAAAGTAGTGCTTTCGAAAGAGCATTGGAATTCAAGAACCAGGGTGCTTCCTTTGAATCAGAAGCTAAATTTGAGGAATCACGGCCAACGGCGAGGTTTGTGGAGGTTCTTACAGGGATGTCCGAAAGGCTTTTAAGCTTTCTCAATAGCAGTTAGCTACTAATCTCAGGAGCTTGTCATTTTTAACAATGTATCATTATATATATACACTAACAAAGTAAAAGATGTTTTTTTTTTAAGATTTGTCGGAAGGGAGGCGAAACTCTGCAATTGTTAGTCAGATCAAGGATTTCAATCGGAGACTTCAAACTATGATCGAAGGTCAACAAATTTTTCCACCGCAGATTTTAGAGTTGCCGGACCGTTTTACTACCACTTTAGAAGAATTTCAGAAACAATTTGAGTTGATTGTCAAATATGATTGGGACTTTGATCATTATCTCGAAGAGGATGTACCTGCCGCGGTGAGGTGGACGTTCTTGAAGAGTATCGGTATATGAATTTCAGATTTATATCATTAACTTGTTTCTAAATTATTTATTTTGTTAAACTTTTGTACATTAGATGGAGTATATAAAGGCTCAATGCCAACCAATGGATGGAAAATTGCTCGCAATTGGTCACTCAATGGGGGGTATCTTGTTGTATGCAATGCTCTCGCGTTGTTGTAAGTCCAACCGATATGTCATTTATTTTTTGTACAACTTCCAAGTTTACGAGGCTTGTTTAGAACATTGATCATCAATGCTTATTTATTTCACTATCATGACCAATATTTCATCCTATTCTCTATAAATTCTTTGATAGGTTTTGATGGAAAGGATTCTGCGTTCGCATCAGTTGTTACCTTGGCATCATCGCTCGACTATACACCTTCAAGATCATCTCTCAAATGGCTTTTACCACTGGCAAGTGATTACGAGAACTGATTTGGCAAAAAAGAAGTTAGTATTTATTTTATTCCATGCGCGTGGTGATGTATGTTATCTTCCTGTTTGTTTGCAGTTAGAACCTGTTCAGGCTTTAAACGTTCCAGTTATTCCAGTTGGACCACTAATTGCTTCTGCATACCCTCTTGCGATAAATCCTCCGTATATTTTATCTTGGCTAAATTCTCAGATTTCAGCTCAAGACATGATGGATCAAAAATTGTTTGAGAAACTTGTTTTGAATAACTTCTGTAAGTGCTTAAAAAGCTTATGTATAAGCTATTTTTCTAACAAAAAATAAAATAAAGTGAATATTTTCATATAAACTATAAGCTATTTCCGTAAGCTATCTAAGCTGAAAAATACAGCTTATGGACATGTCATAAACTGCTTTCATAAGTTCAAATAAATCAATTCAACCAGACTCTAACTAGTTAATTTGGTTTAACTCTTGCAATTGCACGCAAAACGTTTCTCGCCTTAACTCTTGATTGATCCGTAATTGGCAGGTACCGTGCCTTCTAAGCTTCTCTTGCAGTTAAAAACAGTGTTACAGAACGGCGGTTTACGCGACAGGAGTGGAACATTCTTTTACAAGGATCATCTCTGCAAAAGTAAAGTTCCTGTTTTAGCAATTGCTGGTGACCAGGACTTAATCTGCCCCCCAGAAGCCGTATACGGTAATAAAACTTCACAAACTAATCTATTAAATGCTCAACTCTTTTTTTCTTTTAATCATGACCATAACATAATCATAAATGTTAAGCAGAAACGGTGAAGCTTATTCCTGAGGAACTCGTTACATACAAAGTCTTTGGAGGGTTTGGAGGTCCACACTATGCCCACTATGACTTAGTCGGTGGCCGATCGGTATGGTTTTGTTACAATTAATCCGCTCCCGAGAAAATATACTATACATATATGATTGACTGATTGATTTGAGGACCTCTCGGTGAAACACCGAAGAGATTGAAAATGCAAAATACATAGTTGAAGAACCATAACTAACAGAAGAATAAGCCTATATTTTTTCTATTTGTATTGTTTCTAACACAAGCAACTTGAGATTTAACATTGAGTTTTCTTAACTTTTTCTTCTTTTACATTCCATTTGCAGGCAGCAGATCAACTGTATCCATGTATAACCGAATTCCTCATTCATCACGACATAGCGTAATCGATCGCTCTTCCATAAAACTACCATTCTTCTACACAATCTATATATAGACGACATTTACACATGTAACTGTAAATAGAAGATGTATTAGGAAATAACCTTTGTTTGTAAATCAATTGCAAGCAACACCATTACAAAATATAACACATGTTTCCAATTCTATACTAAAAAAACCAAAGGTTTCAAAAGATTTAATAAAAGATTGCATTTGAAAAACTATGTACATCAATTTCAAAAGAAAAAACCAATAGATTCGCGCCACTCGAGTCAACGTCGAACCGCGACTTCTTGCTTACAAACCGGACAGAAATTTTTAAGCACAAGCCATTGTTTTATACACTGAAAATGATAGCAGTGTTCACAGTTTAGCATCCCCAATTCATCATCTAATTCATACTCTTCCTGAAAACACAAAAAAGATTATGAATTAACATCATATTATAAACCATGCATTAATGAAGTTTTCAAATATGAAACTTAGTTTAAGTTTTATAAACTTACTTGACAAATGGTGCATTTTTTGTCTATTTGATTCTTTGATGTATCATTTGAAACCAAAACCTTAGTTTTCTTTATGTTATGTTTCATTTCATCTTCTTTAAGTCCGGTTTTCACATAGCCGATTCTTTCTCCGAGCTCAAGCAATTGCTGTAAAATAAAAAAACAGAAACATTATTGAAAAAAACTAACTTCAATAATCATCGCAACATTGTTGAAAAAGAACAAACCTCGTACGACATATTATCAACGTCGAGTCTCCAATCTCTAAATTGGTCGCGTGAATTAACTCGTCCTCCCATTAATCGTTTTCCTTGAATTATCATTATCTTCAAAGCAACAACAACAGAACATGAAAATGTCTCAAACAAAAAAACAACATGAAAAGGAGACAAGAGTAAGAAGTAAGAACCAACCTCGGAATTTCGATAGAATCTACCATTACCATAAGACTCTAATCCATGTCGTGTTGTGAAAACATCAGAATCATCATCATCATCCAAAAATGATAAACTTGATTGATTTAAATTATGCCTTCCAAAATAAGATGAACGCTGCTGATAAATATACTAAATAGTTAGAACATATATAAGAACATGAAGTAACCAAAACAATCACGATTCTTAAACATAAACATAAATGATTAGAAAACTATAACATATCATTAACATGTATGTGTAGAATATAATAAAACAAAAAGATATAGAGATGCATTATTATGTGTGTGATACTTTATTTCAAAGTCTTTGATCACTACACTAGACTTATTTTCAAGGGGTCCACAATAAATCAACTAAGAAAATAATTAACATTTAGAAATTGAAAGCGTGTACGCATTAGGGGATTGTGATATATATGATGATGATGTTAATCACAACAAAATACTTAATAACTATGAGGATATATAAACCGATAACATACTATAAGTTTTTTTTAACAAAACTAAAATAATTTTTATATAAGTTGTTTGAGAGCATATAAATATATCATAATTTTTTAATATATAAGTTGTTTGAGAGCATATAAAATTTATATATAAAACAATCTTAGTATAGCCTCACAAAAATTGTTAGTATTTAACAAGATTCCAACCTTGAGACATTAAGAACACACCTTCAAACTCCAAACATTTTATCTACTTAATCAAGATTCTTTATATCAGTTTAAGAAAAGAAAAAAGAAAATTTGTATTTATCCATCACAAAGTTTAAGTAGAGTAGTATTAAATTAAAGTGCATTGAAAACCTCTAACTTTACAATATTATATAAATTATGAGCAAATTAAATAAAAATATAATACCCAACTTTTAATGATGATAAAGAATTAATCACCTTTAAACAATTGATTTAGATCAGGTAACAAAATGGCAGGAATTCCATTTTCTCAAAAAAAAAAAAAAAAAGTTGCACAAATATTTATCTCCATAAATAAATTCAAATAATTCAATCCTAATAAAAAAAACCCAAAAGCAAAACTTAAATTGTATAAAATTTTATTTTTCTTTCTTTTCCGATTTAAATTCAATGCATCCACCTATTTGAATCGTCACATCAACATTAGACTTTCCAACCCAAGCTATGAAGATGACACATCCACTCCAATTCATAAAGAATCAATTAATTGCAACACATGACATATAAATATAATGCATAATGAATCAATTAATTAATCAAATCTTCTAAGTTTACAAAACTAAACACATTTAAAGAAAAATCAACAAATTGAAATGATAAAAAAGAAGGATCATTGGTAAGAAATGAGAAATATACCTCCCTATGCGATGATATTCTTTCCCCATTATCAAGTTTTCCTCTTGAAGAAACATTCTTTCTTGTCACAACACAATCTTCAGAAACAGCATCAGATGAAAACCCAATTCCAGGTCCACACCAAACATCCTGAAAAGGAACATCATCAACAACAGCAACAACACCGTGACATGTTTTGTTGGTTTTAATGTTATTGTTACTGTTCCTTCTGTTCTTCTTTTTTCTATTCTTTTGCCGATCCTCAGAGGATCGAATCACCGCCGGCACAGACACTTGTTGTGATGTACCGGCGGTGCAACCGAGTCCTCTGAAGGTTGATGCTGCAGAAAACTTAGTATTTGTGTTATTGACAGTGTTACTGTTTTTGTTGTTGTTATTTGTCCTGTTTTTGTTACTGTACGTGGTTTCGTTGTTGGAGAAAGTGGAAAAGAGGGTGCAGATTGTGGATTTGCAAGAAATGGATTGGATTGTGGGAGAAATTTGTGAAGCTGGATCAGTTTCTGAAATGGGTCTTCTCCATTTCATGCGTCTTGTGAGAACAGGCATGATTTAGATTTTAGAGAGAGAAAGAGTTAGTGAGAGAGAAGATATAGAAAAATACAAGAATGAAACTTTAATTTTGTAGAGAGGAAGGAATGTAATTTTTCTTTAGAAAATGTTTATGTAAGCTGTTTTTTACACCCCTGAAATATTTGTAACTAATTCAATTAAATAGATAATTTTTTTTAGAGAAAATTAATTAATTTATGATAAAAAATATTAATTCATTTCATTGAATGATATAATTTTTATTGTAAATAAAATTTATGAGTTTAATGGACCTACATGATTATAACATTTTTTACATGATCTTTTAATAAAAAATCATCAATTTATTAAATCGCTTAATTATTTTAAATTATCAATATAACGTACGTCTTTACGATAGTATCTCCTAAACTGAATTAACGTGATTAAGTGTCGCTGTCAAAAAAAAATTATATCATTGTGCTTTTTGTTTTTGGGAAATACTATTTTTTAATGGAATTATTTATAGTATAATCAATAATTGTATGTTAAATTAAAAAAAAAATGTTAACTTTTTAGTAATGGCATACTGTCCACTAGACCATAAAATTATAATAAATTGAATGAGTTTGGTCAATTTATCAATTAATTTCATGAGATTTTGAATATATTTTAAATTTGTTGAACTTGAATTCAGTTAAATTTTTATTGAAGCGGTTGATTCAACTGGTTCTTACTTTTTTTTTAATATAATTTTAATTTTTTTTGCTGGTGTTTTTAAAACTTAAACTTATTAATCATTTAATTCAACTAGGATTAAATTAGTTGAGGTATATAATTTCATGTTAAATTTTAGGTAAAAATTTCAAAATATCGGTTTGTTAAATGAATGGCATTAACAAGAATGGAGAGAGTATGAACATTTTTTAGGTGAATGCATTTATCTTTTTTGGTGAAAAGAGAGAATGTGATTTGATTAGAGTTTTGAAAGAATAAATTTAAAATATTGAGAGGTTGCTTTCCATAGAGGGTTGTTTGTTAGGTGGGCTCTAATTTGTCATGTTGTTGGAATTGTGGGCATATAATGTTATTCAATTCCAATCAATAAGCCTTGGAATCTTGTGACTAACTTTTGCTTCTTTTTGTGCTTTTTTACAACCCTAAAAATTGGATGCTACCTATCAAAATAAAAGTTGAAAACTCTCTTTCATTGTGTTCTTGGAGTTTAGTGGTTTGGATTGTGGCTTAAAGTGAGGTTGAAAAGAGGTAGTAGGAGGGGCAATGCAAGGGTCATGTAATTAATATAATACAAAAGTCATACTAATTTTTGTCTAAATGTTTTGTTAAGGCGCCTTGAAAACACTATTTTTCAGAGACTTTCACTAAATGTATTTTGAAATTATTGTTTAAAGTAAAAATTAGACATGTATTTAGTCTGTTATATAAACAACTTTATAATGAAGTTTCCTCTTTAAAAAATATCTAAATATATTTAAGTTTACACTCTTTTTAATTTTACTCTTACTTTTTTATTTTAAAAATTACTAAAAACATACTCACCCAGTTTCACAATATATATCCTAATGTTTTAAAAATCGGATCGAATTGGCCGGTTCAATCGGTTAAATTGAAAATCAGAGATGAATCCAGTTGAATCAATCTTTTAAAATTACTAGTGAATCAAAATCGGAGTTAAACCAAAAGAATCAAATTGAACCGTCCAAAATCATTTGGATTAAAGAGTCGGAGCCGGTTTTATAAAACCGTCCAGTTCAAAAAAATTAATCAAATTGACTATTTTAAATTTTTTTTTTTAAAAATTAATATGTTAATATCAAAACTTAACATACATTTTTCAATCGCAAAAAAAATCCGTATATTTTTTACAATCATACAAATTTTTATGTTTTGTCACTTTATTATAGTTTTTCTTTAGTACTGTCAAAATATTCTTAAATGATTGTTGAAATGAAGTGTAGAACTATGTTATGTTATGTATTATGGATATTGTTGTATTAAATTTATAATGAATTTTTGAAATATTTATTTTATTAAATTCAGAACATATAATAATGTACATATCTATGAAATTTATTTTTATATTATTAACTTATTTAATAAACGGTTCGACCGTAGGCTTAACTAATTTAACCAATTGAACTTTAAATCGTAAATTTCACCGGTTCGATTTTTGAAACATTGGTATATCCTCTTTAAATTTTTTACATTTGTTAAGATAATAATTAATTGTGTTGATTTCAATGATAAAACAAATATCATTTCCTAAAATAACATTAAAAGAACATTTGTTTTATCATTAAAATTAACACAATTAATCATTAAATAAAATTGTGAATACAATAATATTTATCTTAACATTATTTTAATATTTAATTATTATCTATTGAAATCATCACAATTAATTATTATCTTAACATTTGTTTTATCATTGTCCTCTTTTATGATAATATTTATTGTTGTTGTAAGAAAATAATATAAAATAAATAAGGGTAGGTTGATAAATAAATAATTAATACATTTAAAGATTAAGAAGATAATATTATAAAAAAGATAAATAGATAATTAATACATTTAAAGTTTAAGAAGATAATATTATAGAAAAGGACAATTTGTTTTCAAAAAGGTTAAATCATAGTTAGTAAAAAAATAATAAATTTATTTCATACTTCATTAGTCTTTTGTAATAAATTAAATATATTTTATTTGATCTCTATTATATGAAAAAAAAATTAAATTTATTAAATAATTAATATACATAGTTTATTATATAAACCACTTATATTGGTTATTCAATAAATTTAAGAAAATAATTTTTTATAATACAAAATTGAGGAGTAATTTTTATCTTTTTAAAGATTAATATTGACTCCAAAATGTTTATGAGAAAAAAAAACTTCACTAAAACTTATTTTTGTGAAGATTTAACTATATATATATTTTTAAATAATTTGTTTTCAAATGGAAGTTTATTAACTTCAATTACTTATTTAAAAAGTAAGAAGTTTGGAGGTTAGAGTGGACAGCATTTGAAAAGGATCTCACATACATAGATATCACGAGGTTAAAAATCATAAATGCATTTTAGGGTTGTGTTGCACTGTATCATCATGGTCATCATTTATTTACCAGCTCCTCAACATAAATTGTTGATGTTATCATGTGGCGTGTCTTGAATTTTGATATCAAAAGAGCCTTCTAAGTAAAGCAACATTGCTCTAAGTTCCATGCACTTGATTAAAGTTTACATTTTCTAAGGTGTCTTTCTTCTTCTTTTATTTGTTAAAGCTTTGATATGTTTTCCTAAATAATGTTAATTCTAAATTTTAGTGGAGCTTACTTGAATTTATTAATAAAATAAAAGTATGTGTTTTAGACTAAGGCGAGACTTGCTCCACTGTCGGGCAGATCCACCCTAATACTACGTTAAGGAGACTCAACAAGATTTAACTCTTCTATTTCGGGCACGCTCAACTATGTCGTCAGGCAGGCCACTACCTGACACAGGAAGAGCTCACGCGTCTTCCCCACGTTCTCCACGTGCTCCCCACGCGGGGACACGTCATCAAGCAACTACCAACTTCTGAAAGAATTAGTCAGCCCACCTTCCAAAGATTACGGGGAAGTTAATCTAGGGCGAAGACCACACGTTGGTCTTCCCTACGCCACGTAAACCCTGACAGTTACTCGTGTTGCGCCTTGCAACCCAACTCAATGCAAAGTAACCATTGGCCTTGCGTTGGGGTCACATTATAAATACTCTCTTTCACTAGAGGGTCAAGTATTTCATTCTACACACCTAATCTCTCTTTACTTGCTCTTTCTAAATTTAGTTACTCACTTAGGCATCGGAGTACCTTGCAGGTACACCCCCTCCTCCGCTTCAACATCGGTGAACACAGGAGCTCACGACGCGTGGCAGACCGCTGATTCCTTTTTGATCAGGTAAGATCGGTGGCGTCGTCTGTGGGAACCCTTTGCTCCCCCATTCTTTCTCCTATACAAGCGTAGAAGCTCAAGAACCAAAGCAACATCCAACTTCCGTTTGATCATGGCCAACCCACGCAGGGACAACGCTCTAGAAACCGCATTCGTTCCCTTCACCAATGGTGATGGCCACGATCTCAATGTGACTGGTCACGTCGAGGAGGGCGACTCCAAGGACGGGCACACCACCTCTCCCTCCTCGGAGCACGCAGCTTTCAATGCCGCTCGCCGCTTTGATAGCCCTGTTGTCTACCAGCCAATCCCGGTGCCACCCAGCGCCGACCCCACCATGATGGCCCTATTCGCAGCAATCAACTAGACCAACATGATGATCTTCCAACAAAATGAGCGGACAGGGATGCTCGAGAAGGAGCGACAATCACGCTCTCCCCTGCAGAGACATCGTCGCCCCTTCTCCAGCAGCCCCTCTCCTCCCCCGCGGAGGACGCGACGACTCTCGGAGCCCTTCTCCCCGACCGACTGGACGTCGCCCTTGCTTGGAGCGGCCTCAGCCAGTGGCCTCCCAAAAGTGCGACCAATCACCTCCCCGAAAGGAGCGGCACTCCCCCGTTCAGAAAAGGAAGAAAGCTGAAGAAGGCACCGAGAAGCCAAAGAGTCGTTCGAAGAGTCCCCCCCGACGAAATAGAAACAATTGCGGTAACCTTTCCCCTTCTCAGTCACCTATCAGGAGCGACGAGGATGACCAACACTCACCACTGTCCAGGGCCATCAGGGAGACTCCATTTCCCGTCGGGATGGAAAAGCCCCCGCCCTTGGCGACGTATGATGGTACGACCGACCCGGACGACCATATCGAAAACATCAATGGGATGCTCGACTATCGGAACGTCCTTGGAGCAATCAAGTGCAGGCTTTTTCCCACCACCTTAAGGAAGGGTGTTATGACATGGTACAAACGCCTCGCGCCCGAATCCATCATCTTTTGGGGCGAACTGAAGAGGCAGTTCTCCAAGCACTTCATAGTTTCCCGACGCCATCCAAAGACGGAAGCATCCCTAGAAGCCATCATCTAGGGAAAACATGAACCTCTTCGGGATTACATAGAGATGTTCAACCGATAAGCTGTCCAGATGTCCACCTCGGACGACATGAAAATTTTTTTGATCGAGCAATGACTACAACCTCTCACCGACTTTGCCAAGGCCGTCGGGATCAGGATACCCCGCACCTTGAATGCTCTCCTCCTCAAGGCCTAATCATACATCCAGTATGAGGAAATAGAGGCCGCCCACTGCACCCGCGAAACGTGGAATCAAGAAGGCATCAGGGGCGCCAGGCACGAGGATATCGCTGCTCATCAAAGAGGCGGGGAAAGAAGAAGAGAGGATCGGCCCCGAGAACAAATGGGCCAGCATGCCGATTCACGGAGAACACGCTACTTATAGCTCCCCACGAGCGCATCCTGACTAAATGTATCAACTCTGAATTTCAGAGGGGTGGTGTCCGCTTTTTGAAACGACACCCCCCAAATCCAATGTCGACAAATCCAAATGCTTCCAATTTCACCGGAGTCATGTACACGTCACAGAAGATTGCATCCACCTCAAGGATGCAATCGAGATCCTAATCAAGAAGGGGCACCTGAAATAGTACACCTGAAGAAACAAGGCTCCTCGACAGGAGACCTGCGAAGCCAAAAGGGTGGAGGAGATGTCACCCCCCCCTCTGAAGAAGTCGGACTACAAGTCGCCCTATGTGTCTCCCAGTCAAAAGACTTCTTCCTTCAAGGCAATCCTGACACACCGTGTCTGCCCGAAGTCCTTGGGAGGATTTCCCCGCTGTATTGGTCATATCTGGCGGGGGCCCTAAGAAGCTCTCATCCGGCTCGATCAAGAGGAAATTGAAGAGCTGATCGCAAGAGCTCGAAGTAGATCGCCACCCTCGACAAGTTCAAAGGTCAATCGAACCCGATTACCTTCTACCTCGAGGAAATGCCCGGGGGTGCACCCAAATCAAGCATCCCCCTCTTAATCAGGGCTCAGATGGTGAACTTTGATGTGCGCCAAATCCTGGTCGACCAAGGGAGCCTGATGGACATAATGTACGCCCATCTGTTTACTACCCTCCAGCTCAAAGAGAGCCGTCTAACCCCGTACGTCGGCTCCGACCTACAGGGCTTCAACTGCACCACCACAAAGCCTTTGGGATACGTGGAACTGCTCGTCACATTTGAAGCTGAGGAGACTGCCAGGCAAGTAAAGGTTTGCCTCTTGGTGATCAAATTCCCTTCCTTGTACCAGTGCATCTTGGGGAGGCCGACCTTAGCTGAACTGACCGCAGTACCATCTACAATGCACCTGAAGATGAAGTATTACACAACTAGAGGTCGAGTCGTCACCCTCCACGGGGACATTGAGGCGTCTATGAGATGTTTTGAGGCAGAAATCAATGGCCTCAACTCTATCAACATCACCCCCAAGACGACTGACAAATTAGCCCGAGACGTGGAGCAGAAGCCACTACCTTGCATCAATTCCGTCGACCTTGACAGCTGGTTCCCCAGCAAGCAGAAGTAGAGCGCAGAGTCTAAAGACACACCTCCAGCAGAAAACGGGCAACCGTCCCACCCAACACGTCCCATTGCAGACGGAGACTTGGAGCTCATCACGCTCGGAGATGATCCAGGAAGAAGTGTGAAGATTGGCATTGGACTCCTCCGGATGAACGCTAACCTGTTCGCATGGTGTAACACCCTTTCTACCCTAACTCATAATAAGGCAAAATAACACGTAAAATCAGAGTGAATAAATAAATCTCATTAAAAATGCCACGAAAGGGCGAACATTTCTCAAAGTCAACAAAACACGTCACTGCTCCGTAACATACGGGTTTCCTCAAAGTACATCAAAACATCATAAAGAGCGGAACTCAAAATATAACTCGTTTTTCTCATAAGGGAAAGTTAGCAAAATAACTCAACGGTATACAATCAACTCAAGGAACCCAACCCGACGTTACATATCAGAGCAAGACCCTCTAGGCTGACCAAAAGACTAAAATACTCAAAAACTTCAAAAGTACTCCTCAACAGCGTCCACAGCTAAACTGCATCATCTGCACGTTACCCACGTGGAGGTAACATTCAAACAGGCAGGGTGAGTAAAACAATTCATAATAATCAATGTATAACAATTAATGCATAAACGGCGTCATATTTATATTCAACACATTGATATTCCCCAAATATGCTCAAAGGCCACAACGCTATAATTTATACAAAAAGACTCATAAATGCAATGCGACACTACTCAATGCATGTGGTACCAATCATCACAGCTCGATGGACACTAGGCCATCAACCTTCCATAGATCCCCATCAATAGGATCGGAGCACGTCACAACACTTCACATCCACACAGTGGGATTGAAGTCATAATAATCGAGGTCCTGAACCGAAGTCCGGATGCAAATGAATGTATGATGCACACGTCACAATAATAATCATCACAATACAGCATAAGGTGCATCATCATTCATCATATTATCACATAATTCATCATTCACCATGTTATCACATAGTTCATCATTCCTCATATTATTTCATCATATTAATTCAATCAATACATCATAGAAATCATCTTAACATCATGTACATCTCACGCAAAACCCATCGTCATAATCACAACAACCCATCACATAAATCACAGAAGCAAAACATCAAGACATCATTGAACCAGAACATGATTCGTTACTAAAACATATACACAATTGACTTCTCAAACATAATTAGATATAAAATATTGGGAAAACAATTCCATTATCTATCCTATGTTATAGCTCTGTTCATTAGCTTTCCAACGCTTCGAACGAGGGTCAAAACGGACTTACGGATCCAAAGTTACGTCCAAAACAATTTCGACCGAAAACATGAACAGTCGTGACGGACAAAAAGACGCTGTTACGCTCCGGAACTGATTTTTACTCAATTATTCTTACGAATCACTCACTCAACGTACCCAAAATATCACTAAAATATTCCTAAGGTTATACGGCAATAACAACACAACTTCTATGGTTTATTAAGCTCATCTGGCAACATTTGCAACGCCTAAAACACTATTTCCTGCAATTACTCTGAGTACTTCAGAGTTACTCACATATGAACATTCCTATTTCTACAGGGTCAAACATATCACAATCCAAGGTTTTGGTTATGAAGGAAAAAATCATTATTTCTCATCTCTACACTCAAAGGGTCAAGAATACTAACCACTAACCTCCCGGGTCTATAGTCAATTTCCTTACAATTGCTCAGAAGGCATAGTAATTTCAAATATCAATTATTCTATCCCATATGGACATATATATACCAATCTAAGGTTTTGGCCACAAAGGCCTAAGGTTTCCTTTCTCATATCAATATTCAGTGATACATACCATTAGCCATACTCTCAGAGTCTTATCATTATTTTCCCTAATTTTCCCAATTCAACCCAAAATACCTTAAATCATAGACTAACCATAAACACATCCAAAGGCATACATAGAAAACTATGAAAAGCAATACTCCCCATACCTTAGTCGAATCTGCAGCTTTTCACGATCACTTGGGATTTCTGCTTCCGACCTTTCTTCAGAGCTCTGGCCACAATTCCACGGTTAACACAAAATGAACTTCCTTTTCCTTTCAGAATTCTATTTTGTTAAATCTCACAATTTGGGCTTTCCCTAGGGCTGGCAATGAACCGAACCAACTCGAAAATAGTTCGAAATTCGATTCGACAATTAGATCGTTGAACTAGGTTCATGAACCTAATGAGTTGAGTATGAGCGAAAAATTAAGTTCGTTAACTAAATGAGCTGAACTTGAACTCTACATAGTTCGACTCGTTAGGTTCATGAGTTAACTCGATTACATATGAGAATAATTATACTGTCTTTAAGATTAGGTTTAAATATTTAATCTAAATCTTAGACAAATTTAATCTTCAACTTAGTAGTTTTTGAATTAGACTCTCAAATGTATCTCTTGAAAGTTGTGTAAGTTTTGAATTAGTAGATTTCGAAGATAAAGTTAAATTTCAATATGATAATTTTTATTTTATTTTAATATTTTATTTTAAAAAATATATATTTATTTAAAATGTCAAATATACTAAAATATATATATATTAAAAAAAATAGTTTTTAAGCCCGTGAATCATGTGAGCTGATCCTAATGAGTTGAACCAAACTGTTCGTGAACTTATAACAAGTCGAGTTTGAACTTAAAAAAAAGTTCGTGTTGAACTCGAACTCGAACTCGAACTCGAAACAATTCATAACGAGTCGAGTTTGAGCTTAAAAAAAAGTTCGTGTTGAACTCGAACTCGAACTCGAACTCGAAAAATTCTTAATGAGTCGAGCCGAGCTGAGGTGAGTTCGACTCGACTCGACTCATTTCCAGCCCTAGCTTTCCCCATAATATCCTCACTAACTCCTCCAATCGCCCAAATTGCCCTTATTTCCCTTATTTCAATTTAATTAATAATAATACTAATAAATTAATATTATATGCCATTAATTAAATAAATACCCAAAAATGCACATTTTCTTAATAATTCACCAACCACCCGAAAATTACCGAAACGAATATTCTTAATTAAATAATTAATTAAAATACTCCAATTAAATTTGGGGTGTTACACGTGGAGCACTGCTAAGATGCCTAGCCTCGACACCAACGTAGCATGCCACCACCTCACCATAGATCCGGCCACTAGGGCCGTAGTTCAATGTAGGCGTAGGCAGTCTCCCGAGAAAGCGGAGGCTGCTGAAAAAGCTGTAAAAGACCTCCTAGAGGCAAATTTTATATCGGAAGCCCAATACATAATCTGGCTATCCAACGTTGTACTAGTTAAAAAACATAATGGAAAATGAAGGATGTGCGTTAATTACAATGATCTCAATTGGGCATGTCCCAGAGATGTTTACCCGTTACCTAACATCGACAAACTCATTAACAATCAAATCCCCATGGCGAAGGCCGACAAACAATACACAACCTTCATGACCGAGTCGGGCAATTATTACTAGAATGTAATGCCCTTCGGCCTGAAGAACGCCGACGCGACCTACCAGCAGATGATGAACAGTGTCTTCCAGGGAGAAATCGAGGACATGCTCGAGGTCTAAATGGACGACATGATTTTAAAGTCACGAGAAGAAATCGGTCATACCGACCATCTCAAAAAGGTTTTCGACACGGCGAGGAAATCTAGAATGAGGTTCAATTCGGAGAAGTGCACCTTCGGAGTACGGGCAGACAAGTTCCTCAGGTTCTACTTGACGGATTGAGGAATAGAGGCGAACCCGGAAAAATGCAGAGCTTTCTCCGAGTTTACAACGCCGAACACGAAGAAATCCATCCAGTCTCTAAACGGGATGCTCACGTCACTATCCTGTTTTGTTGCTAAGTCTGCTCAGCACGCCCTCCCATTCTTCAAGCTTCTGCGCAAGGAAGTCGCGTTCAAATGGACTGATAAGTGAGAGTATGCCCTTCTCCACCTCAAACAAGTCCTTTCAGAGCCACCGGTACTGTCGAGGCCAGAGGTAAGGGAAACTCTATCCTTGTACCATGTCGTCGCTACCGAGGTCATCAGCACAACACTGATATGAGAGACTCCTGAAAGGAAGAAGCCGATATATTTCATAAGAAAAGCCCTCCAGGGTCCCGAGCTCAGGTACCAGAAAATCGAGAAGTTCGCTCTGGCCCTCATCAATAAGGCCACGACATTACTTCCTGGCCGACACGATCATGGTCAGAACCGGCCAGCCCGTCAAACAGCTACTCGGGTGGCCAAACATGTCAGGAAGAATGCTTAGATGGTCGCTCGAATTCTCGGAATTTGACGTCCAATATGAGAACAGAAAAGCCCTCAAGGCACAAGTTCTGGCCGACTTCATCGCGGAAATGGCCTCCATAGATTCCCTGACTCTCGGGGCACACAAGTGGACTATCTTCGTCAACGCGCCTCCAGCTCGATGGGAAGTGGAGTAGGCATCATCTTGGAGTAGGCATGGCAAAAAAACCCAGACCCGTCGGGGCCCGCCCGGACCCGCCCCGAAATTAGCGGGGAAAACCCGGTTTGAGTGGGTACGGGTGCGGGTGCGGGGAAAATCCGATTTTTAATTACGGGTGCGGGTACGGGTGCGGGTAGACACTAAGACCCGCCCGCACCCGGCCCCGCCCCGCCCCCGAATAATTTATTTTAATTTAATTTTCTTATTTTACTTATTTTAATATTTATTTATTAATTATATTTTTAACTAAATTATTAATACATTTATTGCAATTAAAATAAATAAATTAATCAAGTTAATATTCATTTACTAATTAAAATTTTAATTAAATAAATAATTAATTTATTAAAATAATCAATTTTTTAATTAAGTTATTAATTTTTATTGTAATTAAAAATAAATTTTTTTTTCGGGTGGGGGCGGGGCGGGTGCGGGTGCACCCGTTCTCTACTGGGGGCGGGTCTGGGTGGTAAATTTTTACCCCCGGTCGGGTTTGGGGGCGGGGGCGGGTGTGTTACATAAAAGCGGGTGCGGGTGCGGGTATAGTAAAACCCGCCCCCGACCCGCCCCGTTGCCATCCCTATCTTGGAGAATGAAGAAGGCATCTTGATAGAAGTCTCCCTCACCTTGGCATTTCAAACGTCGAACAACCAGGCCGAATATGAGGCATTCCTCGCAGGACTCCACTTGGCCAAAAACCTTGGGGCGAAAAAGGTAAAAATCCTAGCTCGTGGCCTCCCAATTACGGGGAGAGTACCAAGCCAAGAACGACACCCTCGCCGAGTACCTTGCCTTGGTGAAATATAAAATGAAGAGCTTCACATCTATAGAAGTACAACACATCCCACACGAACACAATACCAGAGAAGACATCATGTCAAAACTAGCGAGCACAAAGAAGAAGGGCGACAACAAGTCGGTAATCCAGGAGGTCCTTTCTCGACTGAGCATCGAGAAAGACATGGTTATAATCGAGGTCAATGTTATCAACGACATCAATTGTTGGATGACCCCCGTATACAACTACCTTAGCACAAGGTGTCTGCCCAACAATGCGAAGGAGGCCAGCATGGTCAGGCGCCGAGCCTGCTGATACGTCTTGATCGAGGAAAAATTGTATCGAAAGGGATTCTTTATTCCTCTTCTCAAGTGCGTTGACGAATCCAAGGTATCGGGCATACTCCAAGAGATCCACGAAGGAATTAACACCCAGGATTTCAGCGGGCAATCACTTGCCCATAAGGCTCTACGAGAAGCATATTATTGGCTACCATGCAACAAGACGTCAAAGAGCATCTCAAGAAGTGCGACAAATGCCAATGACACGGAGACATGCACATGGCCTCACCTAATGAACTCAAAACGCTCTCATCTCCATGGTCGTTTTCCTGTTGGGGGATAGACATCCTTGGGCCCTTTACCATAGGGTTATACCAAAACAAGTACTTGATAGTTGGCGTCGGCTACTTCACTAAGTGGATAGAGGCCGAAGCCTTGGCCAAAATCACGGCCCAAAACATACTCCGTTTTTACAAAAGGAACATACTTGCCCGGTTCGGCGTCCCCCAAGCAATTGTCACCAACAACAGGACTCAATTCACCGATAAGAACTTCCAGGACTTCGTCACCAAGCTGGGCATGAAGAAACACTTCACATTGGTCGAGCACCCGCAGACAAACGGGTAGGCTGAAGCCGCGAACAGAGTGATTCTGCACGGCCTGAAACAAAGACTAGAAGACGCCAAGAAGAGGTGGATCGAAGAGCTACACATCGTACTCTAGGGCTACAGGACGATCCCACACTCGACAATCGGGGACCCCTCTTTCTGACTTACCTACGAAACTGAGGCACTGATTTCGGTAGAGATAAAGGAACCTTCTAGGAGAACTGAGTTTCCCCTCGACAAAGAGGGAAACGACGAAGCCTTGAGGGAAGAACATGACCTAGTCGAGGAAATCCGATCGGGGGCATCCCTCCACGAAGCCTCATTGAAACAAAGGATAACTTTGCAGCATGACAACAAAGTCATCAAACGCAAGTCCCAGGTGGGCAGCCTGGTCCTATGAAGGAATCATAAGGACTCGTGGGAGGGCAAGCTCATCGTTAACTGGGAAGGCCCATACCGAGTCCGAGACAAAACAGGCAATGAGGCCTATTACCTCAAAAACCTGCACGGGGAGGAACTTGCTCGACCATGAAACGCTGAAAAGCTCAAACAATATTACAATTAGACACTTCCCACGACCCACTAGCGTTGCGACCACAGGGGCGCGTTAGGGTACAGGCGCGACTCCTAAATTCAAAAAGAGAAGAGTATGTCCTTCGTGTGTGTGAGATGACTCTTGATCCAACGGGAACCCCTCAATTGAGCTCCATCATTATTGTACCGGTAAGGTAGAATACCCAACTCGCGATGGGAAGTTCACATTGCGAAGCGAGGGACTCGACTGAGGTCTTAGCCCTGCTATCAATTGAATACCAACTCTGATCACCCGACCAGTTCCCTACACGGTCGGTCATAACACATGTCGAGCATAACCCCGATAGTGAATAGAGAATAACTATTTCATACATACATGAAAAACAAGAAGAATAAAGCACACACATCATGAAAATGAAATATTGCATTTCCAAAGGCGAGAAAAGCCCATTGTTCAACGTTACAAAATACAACATGCAAGCCGAAGACAATTACATCAAAATGTGGCGCACGGGCCAAGAAAAAGAAATACAAAAAAAACACTAAACAACTACATTCTCCTCGAGTTGGTCGTCCACCACGGCCTGACCGTCATCCTCCTCTTCAGCTTCTAGGACAAATACACGACCCTGGACCACTCGACGATAAGGGCTTGTCGCCTCGGTGACAAGCTGGACACCAGGGTTCACGACCTGAGGCTCCTCCACAACACTGTTGAAACCCACCCAAGAGCCCCCAGATAATCCTGCTCGAGCTCCCGGATCTTCGACACCAGATCAGCCCGAGACGTCATGAGCTTCTATCTAGCAGATTTATCCTCAGTTGACCTAGCTTTGGTCTCCAAATTGGTCACCTTGGTCTGCAGTCGACCCCACTCCTCCTTGGTCTTCTTTAGCTCGTCCCTCATCTCCTTCATCTTATAGAGGAGGTGCACCAGAGCTTCTTACCTCGTCTGAGCCTCTTTCTAGTTGCTCTCCGCCTTGTTCTTCTTGGTCTCAAGGACGACGTTCTCTTCTCACAGCTTCTTCAACTTAGAGGTTGGGTTGGTTTCATCATTAAGGACCAAGGTCGTCTCGAAGATCCTCATCATGGCGGCTATATCCTTTGTCAATGCTATCCTTCGGGAAGCCTGACCAATCCCCATGATCACCTTAGTGAAGGTGAGAAAATACTTAAAAGGGGGGGGGGGGTTGAATAAGGGTTTTGAAAATATTATGGCAATAAAAACACAATCATTTTTATCCTGGTTCGTTGAACTCAACTAATCTAGTCCACCCTATCAAGAGTGATTTGCCTTTCTCCACAAGGACTTAATCCACTATAGTTAAACTGATTACAGTGTCAAACACTAAGAACAACTGTCTTAGTCTTCTCAAGAACTACTGACCACAACTTGGTCTTCTTAAGGAACCTTTACAAATGAATGTAAACTAACAAGTGTGTTTGAGTTTGCTTCTAGCAAGCTTTAATCACAACTGTGGTTTTTTACACAAGATAAAGAACGAAAGATAAAACTATTCAGCTTTGAATAAGAAAGATTGTATGAATAATTTCTATGAGTTTGTCAATAGTTCGTTAGCTTTGAAGAGATGATGAAGACGTCCTTTTATAGTCCTGAGAGTCTAATGCTTGAAGACTGTGCAAGAAGAGTAGTTGTAGCCTTTTGTCTTCACATGACTTTTCCTTTCTCACAAGTAGAATGTTCAGAGAAATGCCTTTTTCTGAATCCTTGTGTCTATCACAAATAAGGAATAGTTTCGTTGGAGAGGACGTTGAGAATAGTACCAAGTCTATTCACGTGACATCTTTTCAAACGTAAACAACATCAGATCCACTGATGTGTTTCTGTTCTTCAGATCAGATTCAAATGATATCAGAGTTACATCTATAGTGCTTTAGTGTGAGTGGTCTGATCAGAGCATAATCAGTTTATCAGAGCCTTTGTACTTGCAGCGTAAATTACATTCATAGTCTTCTGAAACAATGTTTGAAACTCTTCATACACAATCTTCAGCTACGCTTCAGACGCTTCTGCAGCTTCTGCTTTAGAGTCTTCTGCAACTTCTGCTTCAGAGTCTTCTGGCAGCGCTCAGAGTCTTCTGATGGCTTGCATCTGTTGCTTCAGAGCTTTGCGTAACTTGCTGTTCAGATGCATTTTGCTTCCATAATGATATTTAATTTAATGTCTGAAACAAAAATACTTGAACAAAAATTAGAGTATATATTTTCTTAATACAAAAATTCCACTAGAGTTATCATCAAAACATAGAGATAATATTAAACACCAATTTGTGTTCTAACACTTAGTTTTAGCCTCCACCACTGTCGGGGAGTGGTCCTTAGAGAAGAAGTCCTGCTGGATGTAGCAAGGAGGTAGCACAAACTTCTCCATGGGTGCACTTTCCTCAAGATCGACAAGCACTAGTTCCTTGATGCGTCGCCTCTTGGAGGATGTGTCCTGCAAGTGAGGAGATTGACTACATTGAGGGGAAGAAGAACATCTAGCTCCATGGTCGGGTCTCGCCGTTTGCTGGATTTGAGAGACTCTGCCACTTCTTTTCTTCCCGCCTTTGGTAGCCGCGAGCTTCAGTATGCGTTCCTGAGCATTCGACATCTGGCCTGCAACAATGAACATAGAAAATCAAGTTAGTAACAAGGAAAGAAAGGCAGGCGCCCACCAAAGAAAATATTTGTTACCTAAAAACCTCAAAGCCTCCGCACGAGATCCGCACTCGAGGAGAGCCTTGGTATTAATCAGTCGGGCCTCGCGACAAACCTCCCCACGCCCGTCGAGAAAAAAACTCCTGTCCTTGTAGACGCATTTGGCGAGAGTGAAGCCATAGACAAAATCGACCATCTTTTAGTAAGCTAATCGATCGTCGGCATCCATGTCGACATGCTTTATGATATAACTGTTTGTGCCCTGGCTGAAGTGGTCCTCGACCCACTCAAGTGGAAATTTCAACACCAAGGTTTTCTCATGCTCCTCATTCTCCTCTGTGACCACAAGGTTGTACAAAGAGTCGACGACCGTGTGCGACACGAGCTTCACAATGTAAAACCTTTCCATGAAGGTGCAGACAAAATCTTGGTACGCCAGGAACAACTTCCTCGACTGCTTCAAGGATACCCAATCGTGCCTACCTTCGAAGGATTGACGCTGAAGATGAAAGGTGCAAGAGAACAGAGGAAGTGTGGTGCCAAAACCAAGATATTCGTAGACAAGCTCAAACGCTTGCACGAATGTTATGGCATTGGGGTGTAGTTGTGAATATGTCAGATGGAGCCACCAGAACACTCCCCCCTGAAAATCACTGAAGGGGAGGCGGATCCCCGCTTCTCAAAATGTAAATTCATACATTGAAAACCTCATCTCCCTGAAACTCGAGCAGATGCAATGTTTTTTTTTTTGGGTTTATAGACCATCCAGCTCGTGGAGGAACCCTCGAGGCGGTCCTCGAAAGTGGCAAAATCGCCAGTGTCATCAAAGGAGAAACACAATGTTATAGTGAGAGGTTCCTGCTTGGTCCAATCCTCGCCGTCAATATGGATGACACCCTCAATCCTTTACTGCCATTTTACCTGAAAAGTATAGGAAAACGGTGAATTCGACTTCGAAGATCAAATCCATCCTTCCACCATAAGTCAAGCGAAAGGGCGAAAGGAGAGACGGGGAAGCCCAGGACGACGGACCCCCTATTTGAATGAGGCTCATCCAAGAGGGGAAGCCCAGAACGATGGGCCCCTCCTCGACGGAGGCTCATCCAAGAAGAAACCCCCCGCCTACTTGACACGGCGAGCCTCCCTGATAGCGAGACTCCTTAATTGGGAAGACCTCGACATACACAGGGGTGCCCTGAATGATACCTCCCCGCGACAGCCGCGCACTTGCGAGGAGCAAGGCTCCTCAAGACGTTCATCCTAGTTCCCCGAGACCTTCATCGCAGGTCCCCAGGGCCTTTGTTAGGAACTTCATGAAACTCCCAGAATCATCACGAACTTCCCGGCATCCTGATCGGAAACTTCATAGTTTGGCCGGAAAATTCAGAGCATTTCCAGAAACTTCACGAGAGTTGCTGAAAAACTCAATGCTAGAAACATGAAAATGAAAACTTACTTAAAAGAAGAGGATCTGGACGACAGAGAGTGGTGACGGCGACGGTGACAACAGGCACGATCTGAAGAACTTGGAGAGAATTCTGGTGGATGTGAAGGGGAATGTGAAAATGGGAGGGGTTTTCCTCCTATTTATAATCTTGGCACGGGAAGCGAGGCGACACTAGGCGCTCAAGTGCTCCTACATGTAGCCGCCCTAGGCATTGATTAAACATGACACATGGCGCTAGGTGACACCACGCGCGTCCTCTCAGCTTCCCCGCATGCCCAGAGGCTAAGCATGCATGTTCTCTTTCCACCTTATCCCTATCATCGACCATAACGCAAATGGGGACACACCCAGAAGGGAAGAGGGGCCAGTAGTACGACCGGTCAAGCATCTCCCTCTCCTGGCCACGCGCACAACCCCTGACTCTATATGCCGGACAAGTTGCACATGCTCCAAATTGGGCCTTGACACTCTAACTAGCTCTTAAGTCATTACTCATCTGCCCAGGAGCAAAGACTTAGGGGGCTTCTCTTCTGGACTTGGCTGAGACCTACGCCACTGTCGGGCAGGCCCACCCCAATACTATGTTGAGGAGGCTTAACAAGGACCAATCCTCCCATGTCGGGCACATTCAACTCTGCCGTCGGGCAGGCCACAACCTAGCACGAGGAGAGTTCACGCGTCTTCTCCATGTTCTCCACGTACTCTCCATGCAGGGACACGTCATCGGGCAACTACTCACTTCCTAAAGAACTGATCAGCCCACCTTTTGAAGATCATGGGGGCAGTTGATCCAGGGCAAAAACCACGTGCTGGTCTTCCCTATGCCACGTAAGCCCTGCCAGTTACTCGTGTTGGGCTTTGCAATCCAGTCTAATGCAAAGTAACCATTGGCCATGTGCTTGGGGCACATTATAATATCCTCTTTCACTAGAGGGTCAGGTATTCCATTCTACATACCTAATCTCTCTGTACTTGCTCTTTCTAAACTTCATTACTCACTTAGGTATCGAAGTACCTTGCAGGTACACCTCTTCCTCCTCTTCAACACCGGTGAACGTAAGAGCTCACGATGCATGGCAGGCCGCTGATTCCTTTCTAATCAGGTAAGATCACTATGTATTATAAAATACTTTGAAGCTTTAATACCACTTATTATCAATAGCGTTTAAAGAGTAAACGGGGTTGGAGGATTTTATCAGAGAGAGTTTACTATGGTGAAACGTTTTTGTCTTTAAATATGGTGATATTAAGAATGAAATTTGAGACAACTATTTTTTCGACATTTCTTCTAAATATTTTTTATGGTGGAGAGACTTACATATTTTATTGAGTTCTTGGGATGATGATAACAATTGATTTTGTAAGAGTATCTCGTGTAAGTTTGGAAGCAATAAAGATGTTATTTTATGGACAGACCGTTGGATTGGAGTAGAGCCTCTATACAGGCAATTCATGTAGTTGTTTGAGTGTTTGTAAAAGCCAACACTGAGGATTTGTGATACTGGTTATTAGTCATTAAATTGTTGGCATTTGTTTGTGAAAGTTCATGTTTTCTATCGACTGCAACAACTTTAGAGCTACATCAACATTATTCTATAGAATTTAGCTCCAACTCTGGCAGTTTCAGAGCAATTCATATGATGGAGTTCCTCACGTAGATTCTCAGTCAAGTCCGCGTACTTGAGATTGAAGGTGACTTTAAAGTGTGTTTGGAAAATAATTGTACCCTCAAATATTCAGGTGTTTGCGTGAATGATTCTCTTAAATCAGCTGCAAACCAGAGACGAGCTTGTCCATTATGCCTTGACACTGAAGAATCTCATTGTCATCTCTTTCATGATTGTATCATTGTGGCTTAGGTTTGGTCCTTTATATTTTATTGCATTGGAGTGAATTTTAGTTCTTCTCTTGACATTTCTAATCATCTGTTATTGTTTGATTCAGTAATGAGGGGAGGGTAAAGAGAAATTATAGGATTATTATTTAGGCGGTGGTGAGCGTTGTTTGATTAATTAGGAATGATACACTCTTTAATAGTGGCATGAAAGGGGTTGGAGAGAATGATTTTGTCGCAAAATCTTTAGCTTGGGACTACTTTATTGCTAGATCAAATGATCAATTACATAATTCTAAATCTATTTGGATGTTAAATCCTATAGAGATTCTTGGATGTTAAATCCTATTATGAAACTGAAACAGATTCATAACTCAACTATGAAGTTATGAACACACAAAGAAGACTCCATGAATGAAGCTTGAGAAACCAAAAAGAAGAAGAGTGTAGAAGAAGAGAATAAAGCATCAAGTTCTCATTATCATTGCTTAGCCTTTTCATTACATGAGAGTGATTATATATAGGTGATAAAAGGAGTTACAACTGAATAACAAACTTTACTAACCACCTATAAAAAACTTTCCTAGAATAGTAAGAAGCTTAACTAACTTTTAAACCCTATCTATAAAAGGAAAGGTACAATAATAATGAAGCTAAAGCAAATATTTTAACAGTCTCCCTCAAGCTTAAGCATGATATATATCTATCATGCCAAGCTTGGAAATGAAATTCTGGAACTTGCTTGTGGTCAAAGGTTTTATGAAAAAATCGGCCAATTGTTCTTGAGAGGCTATTGGAAGCAACTTTAAGATACCTTGCTTAATCTTCTCTCTCACAAGATGGAAGACAATTTCATTTTGTTTTGTCCTCTCATGAAACATGGGATTGGAAGCTATGTGGATGGAACTTTGATTGTCATAATGCAAGGCTAGAATCTTGGATCATGTAATATGGAGATCCTTCAAAATATAGAGAATCTAAATCAACTCACATGTGACTGAACCAAGAGCTCTATACTCTTCCTTTGAAGATGATCGAGAAATGTTCTGTTGCTTTTTTGGCTTTCCATGAAAAAAAAAATGTTCCTATGAAAAATAATAGCCTGATGTAGGTCTTCTGGAATCAACATATCCTGCCCAGTTTGCATCAGTGTATTCCAATATTTGTAACGGTGAAGTTATAGGAAATATAAAACCTTTGCTGGAATTTCCTTTCAAGTACCTAATCACTCTGCATGCTGCATGATAGTGGACTTGGCTTGGACAATGTAGAAATTGACTCAATTGTTTTGTGGCAAGAGTAACTTCAGGCCTAGTAATGTTTAAGTACAATAATCACTACTACAAAATGTATATATAACAATGCCATAGTTATCACGGTACTACGAAGGACCGTTATAACATCTATTACTTAAGGCGTGGACATTTTATTTTATTTACTTATTAAAATTTTGGTATGATATGATCATGGTTTATTGATATGACGGTGGTTATATAATCACCCTTTCATGGGTTCGAGTTAAGCACCCTCAAATGTTTTATTTCTTTAACATTTAGTCGCGCCTTTGTATTTTTATTTATTTATAATTTTTAAATAAATGTGATACCATCACGATTGTGAAGTTGAACCGTTGTGACATATTTTCATTTTATTTTAAATATTTTAAGTTATAATATACTGACACTTCTTCTTTATGAAATTTAATTAAGCAGCTAATATATCACCACAGTTTTGGTTGTTGACTGTGGTGGTATCTTTCATTCATTTTTATCACAGCAAACTAGCTTGTCTCTTCAGTAGCCATTCTTTGCTGAGAAAAGATACGATATGAAACACCATTTCAACCCTAACATTTAGTGTTGAGAAACAAAACAACATATCAACCCTAACATTCATCTTCCATCATCATCGTTCATCTTTTTTTTTATCATTTGTTCATCGGTTCATCATTTTCCATTCGTTGTTCTTTTTCACCCCGTAGTCATTGCGAGGAGAAAGACAACACACACACACTAACATCAACACCATCATCATCCCCAAGTATGAATACAACAACAACACTATTTTTTTCAACCCAAATATTCACCTTTACTTAGTCATCACGTTTATGGTACGTATAAATTTTTTCCCATGTGTTGCACCCCAAAATTTGACCAACATTTATTTACCTAGCTTGTGTTCACTAGCATGATCATTTGCTTCTCATTGATATGGGGGAAAGAGATCAAGAGGTATGAGTACCAATCAAGACTTTGAAGCTAGCCAAGAAGGTTGTTCAAGTGTTCAAGGATTGATATCCTTGTCAGAGAAGTTAAGAGATCCTCAGAAAGATTGGTTGAAACCAAGGGTGTATGCCTCATAACTTGAGAGTTGTGGGAGCCCCTCAGATGATTCTGAAGCTATGAGGATGGACTTGAAACTTTGAGAGAGCTTATTAGATGTCTTGAAAGCCATCATGAGGCCTAGAAAGGTCATTGTACAAGTTTCAGAAGACTCAACCATGAGTGGTGTAATTAGGGTTTGACTAGGTCAACCCTAGGTCAACTGATGATTTGGAGAGGGTTGAGACCTAATCCAAGAGCCATGTGATCATGGATTGATTCATTGAGATGCTATAAGGATGATTCCTAGACCAACTCATCATGATTGAGGAGTTTGAGAAGTTTCAAGCTAGGGTTTCTAAGGCTTGATAGTGTAAAATCCCCTAGTTTGATCCCTATCTTCAAGGCAGTTTAGCTCAAGATGTGATTGTCATCTCATCTTCCCCCCAACACGAATGTTGTAGAGCTTGTTCTTAGCTTTAATTTGAGTACTAGAAGTCCTTGATAGGATTTGTAGAGCTCAAGTTATGACTTTGACAAGTTACAGGTCATCTGAGGTATGTGAATCTGGATCCTTGAAAGTCACCCAACTTGCATCCAAATTTTGCCCAAGAAGGATGATTCCTATGGACTCTTGGTCAACATGAATGTTGTTCCTAATCTTCTTAGCTTTATAGAGAGTACTAGAAGTCCTTGATAGTATTTGTATAACTCAACTTATGGCTTTGACAAGTCAAGGGCATTTTGGTCATTTGGACATTATAGGTCATTTCAAGCATAAGGCCATATCTCCTATTTCCAAGCTTCAAATGGAAAAATCTTCAACATAAAACTTGCTTAGAATGATGTTTTAAGGCTATTAGGGAGGCCATGAGGTGTTGAAATGGCTTGTAGCAAAAAGTGATAAAAATGACCTAAAATGGAGGCATAAGTTAAATAAGTTCAAATTGGAAATTGGAAATCCCAAGTTGCACATCCAAACCATGGCATATAATAGGTCATTTTGACTCTAAAAGACATTCTAAGAACAATGGTTCAGCCACAATTTTGATTTGAAGCCTAGATCATGGGGCTGCTTTGGAAATTGCTTGCTTGCATAATAAGGCACAAATGCAAAACATAAGAAAACTCAATGTACAAGTTAGTTAAGGGTTTTAACACATCCTATATCTCATATAAGGATAATTTCAAGCCAAGGCAAGTTGCTGCAAGAGCTATGTCATGAGATGATATGTGAGAAGAAGTGAATTCATAAACTCATGACATGAGAATCCCAATTTCTCAATGGATGGTTCCAGATGGTTCTAGATGATTCTAAACCACTCTATATAATGTATAGAACTTGCTCAGATGCAAGGTTGGTGTGAGATTTGAGAGAAGAGAGAGTTAGCCATTTCACTTGCTTCCATTGCAAGTTGAAAGCAAAATCCACATTCTGATTCAATTCCATCCATTCTTTCAATCTAAACACATTCCTCTGATCATAGTGAAGCTGTGCAGACCAATTTGAGAGAAAAACCATGGAGATTTGAAGAGATAGCATTTGGATTTTCAAGGTTGCAAGTCATAATCGGTTTTGGAGATTGAAGCTTTCTTGGTCCAATCTTTTGCAAACAGAAGCTCTATCATCATCCAAGGATTGATTCTGAAGAGTTTGAAGGCTTGCAGTGAAGAATTACTCCATCTGTTAATCAAGATTCAACAGGTTAGTAACTTTTCTTCTTCACCATGATTTAGGCATAATTAGCAAGAATGGTTAGGTTAGAACTGTTAGAGACCAATAGGAGATGGATTCTGAGAAGTTTGAGAGCAATTGGTGAGGTTTCAGTTGGTGTCACCATTTTTGTTTGGACCAAGAACTCGAGCTATGGTGAGCTATAGAATGAATTAGATATCAAGAATCAATCAGTGTGAGTTGGTGATCAATCTGAGGTAGTTAATTGCAAGAATGGTTGAAGTTGATGTCTGAGCCTATCTTTGATCTTGAATCGGGTTTGAAGATTTAGGATGTTTCAATTGATTTCAAGGCCATGGTTAGATTCAGGATGAAATTCTGGATGGATTAGGGTTTTGAATTTTAAGTTTTCATGGAGATTTGAGGTTATACGAGTTAGGGTAAGTTTGAGCTATGAAGCTGCTTCCATGGATTCTTCATGTTCAGACCTTGGCTAGAGGAAGAAGACGAATGCGTGGCCATTGGATGAAGCAAGACCCATTGACTGAGACCTGGATCCCACGGCTGAGATTCAATCTTGTTGGAAGAGGGAAGTTCTGAAGAGCTTGTACGCTGCGTTTCATTTAAAAGGGGTCTTGGGCTCAGTTGATATCCCCACCCCAATTCATGGCCCATTGGATTTTGTACTGCATTTTATTACCTTCTGCACCGTATCCTTTTCTTTTTCTTTATGATTTTTCAATTGATTTTTCTGGTTAATTGGGCCTAGCGCGCCTCACTATCCCCACCCCCATTTTGAGCCCATATGAAATCTGAACTGAATATACTTGCTATTCACACCAAACATTTCATATTTTAATTTCTTTTTCTCCATTTTTCATTAATCTTTGAAAAATCATAATAAATAGGAAATTAATGATTTTTGCATGGGGATTTTTTCTCCCATTTCATGTTCATGTCTAGAAAATTATAAAAGTGAAACATTTGCATTTTATGCATTTTTATTATTTTTTTGTATATTTTCTATTTTAATAGCTTTTTAATTCTTTTATGTTGATACATGGTTTTTGTAGAATTTTGTTAAGCTAGTTCCCTTTGAATTTTTAGGCCTTTATTTTTAGGATAGTTATATTAGGACTTTAGCTCCCCTCTGGATTTATTCCATAATTTTGTGATTAATTTTAGGATAGTTTGGATTAGATAACATTAGGTTGTGTAGAATTAGGTCAATCCTTAACATAGGTCCACAATAACATTAGAATTTTGGATTTCTAGGTCAAGTTAGACATTGGGACATATAAGGGTATTAAGGTTAGGTATATAGGATCCCCTAGAAATTATATTAGGTTTTAATATAGTAGTATATTATTTTTAAATGATTTTTATAGTTGATGCTTGTTTGTGTTGCCCTTGTGGGCTTGTATTTTGTTTGCTTTGCTTTGTGGTTTGTTGCTTGGCTTGGAGAGCTTGGTTTTGCTTTGAGGAGCATTGAGGAGCATAGTAGAAGACTTGGAGATTGATTTAGGAGCTTGAGAGCTTGGAATCTTGTTTGTTTTATTGTTGTTTTAGGGTTAGGGATTAAGTAGAGCTTAGACCTAGCTAATTTCTTTCTTAAACATGGATGGTATCTTTCACCTCCATTCCTCCCCATGATTCAAGGTCCTTCCATGGTACCCACCTCTCTCCTTTGGAGAGATAAGTGATTGTGCCTAGGAAGTAGTGTTGCATCCCAAAATTTGACCAACAATTATTTATCCATCTAGTGTTTGAAAGTTGATCTTCAGAGGAATTGGTTGGAACCAGGGTTGTGTGCTTCATAGCTTGAGAGTTGTGGGTGCCCCTCAGATGATTCTGAGACTTTGAGAATGAACTTGATGTTTGGAGAAAGCCTATGAGATGTCTTGATAGCCATCATGAAGCCCAGAGAGGTCATTATGCAAGGGTTCAGAAGATTCAACCATGAATGATAGAATTAGGGTTTTGACTGGGCCAACCCTAGATCAGCTGAAGATTTGGAGAAGGTTGAGACCTAATCCAAGGGCCATGAGATCATGGAATGATGTATAGAGATGTTATAAGGATGATTCCTAGACCAACTCATCATGATTGAAGAGTTTGAGAAGTTTTGAGTTAGGGTTTCTGAGGATTGTCAGTGCAAAAACCCTAATTTGATCCCTATTTTCCAGGCAGTTTTAGCTCTAGATGTGATTGATATATCCTCTTCCCCACAACATGAATGTTGTAGAGCTTGTTCTTAGCTTTAATTTGAGTGGTGGAAGTCCTTGATAGGAGTTACAGAGCCCAAGTTATGGTTTTGACAAATTTCAGGTCAGCTGAGGTGTGTGAATCTGGGTCCTTGAAAGTCACCCAACTTGCAGACAACTTTTGCCCTAGTAGGATGATTCCTATGATCTATTGGTCAACATGAATGTTGGAGGGCATCTTCTTAGCTTTAATATGAGTGGTATAAGTCTTTGATAGTATTTGTGGAACTCAACTTATGGTTTGAACAAGACAGGGGTATTTTGGTCATTTGTCAGTTATAGGTCATTTTAGCCAATGCCTAAAACTCCTATTTCCAAGCCTCAAATGGAAAAACTCAAAACATGAAAGTTGTTCAAAATGTGATTTTAAGTCTAAAAAGAAGGTCATAAATTGTTGGAAAAGCTCATAGCATGGACTTGCATGATTGGTCAAAAATGAACTAAAAATGGCATATAAGTTTGAAAAGTTGAACTTGAAAATTGGTTTGTGAGATCCACAAATCCAAAATAGGTCATCCAATATATCATTTTTATTGGAAACACCATTTTGAGAACATTGGTTTAGGTAGAATTTTGATTTAAAGCTTAAAAAATGAGGTTCCTTTGGAAAAATGTTACTTGAAAAAGAAGGCAACTTTGAAAAGGCTTGCACAAGGAAAAGTAAAGGGCTGATTTCATTCATATTACCTCAATATCTCATGCAAGGAGATTTTAACACAAAGTTAGAGGTCATAATGCATAGTATGAGATGTTCCCTAATATCATCACATGAGAAGTTCCACACTTTTCTAGCACTTTCTAGATGATTCTAGATTGTTCCATGGACTGCTATATATTGTGAGGATCATGATGAGTTCAGGGTTGGCCAAGGTTGGAGGGAGAGTGAGAGAAAAGTGAGGTTTTCATAGTTTCTTCAATCACAAGCAAAAGAGGGATTGTTCATTCTACACCAAGTTTGTTCAATCTTCTCATTCATCCATAATCCACAGTTCATAGTGAGTGTACCCAAGTAGATTCAGAGGATCATAAATGGAAGATTGAAGGGTTTGAATTGAGAATTGCAAGATCCACACCAGATTCGGTTTCATTTCTACAAGCCATCTCCACCAAGAAAGTTGCAAACAGAAGGGAGTATACCATTAAAGAAGCATTTGGGAGCAAGATCAAGCACTGAATCGAGCTCTACACACCTCCACCATAACCTCTTGACAGGTTCTTTTTTCATCACCATTCTCTTAAGTTATGTAGTTTTAATTAGTTTTATAGGCATAGAACTGGTGCATTAGGTTAGATGATGAAGTTCTGAGAGTTAGAGCCCGATCCATGGTAGTTGATGGCAGAGCCAAGAAACTTTAATCTCCAAGAATTAGCTGGTTTATGAGCTTCAGTTAGCAAGAACTAGCTTAGAATGGTTAGGGTATTGTGTAGAATAGTTGTATGCCATTAGATTCAAGGATTATGGAAGGTTGACATCAGGTGCATATGGTTGAACCATGATCTTGCAAGCTTCTGTTGGGATGATCTAGAGAGAGTTAGGGAAAATGGTACGTATGGCTGTGTTCCCCTGGATGAGTAGATGATCTTTCGTTTTGGAATCGTGGAATTTCATCCACTGAGCAGAGAGAACGAGATGGCTGAGTTTGTGTGCATGAAACGGGCGAACCTGAAAACCCTAATTCGTTTTGGGGACGATGAGCTGCGTCCGTTGGATCTGGGTCAAGCATTTGACTCTGGGAAGGATCGTGTGGCTGCCATTTAATTGAAAACAGAGGGAAATTTAAAAATCAAAACGCAGTCGTTTGGTTTAGTGATTAAGTCTGGGCTTAAGTCAGTTTCGCTTTCTGCACCCCCCACACGCGCTGGCCCAATTGAAATAACTATCTGGCCCTTCTATTTCCACCCCCTCCCTTTTATATTATTTTGATTTCTTTTTAATTCTCTTAATATTTTTTGCCACCTTTAAAAATTCATAAGTAATTGATAAATAATAGTTTTTTACTCATTCTTTTTTCTATGTTTAGATAATTGTGTGTAGAAAAATATAAAAATAAAAATAGGATTTTACTTTTAATGTGGAATTTTTAGTGATATTTCCTTTTAAATAGTGTATTTTCTTTCTTTTAGTTGATGCCTTATTTTGCAAGAATTGTTTTAGGACCTTCCTTTAGTCTTTTTAATTCATTCTTTTTTGTGTAATTAGATATTGAACCCTAGTTTCATGTAGGATTTATCTCTTGATTGTTAGATTAAAATTTGATGTAGTTTGATTGTTAGACATTTAGGTGCTCTAATTAGGGTTTTAAGTTGTATAGGTAGACTTGAACAAAATTGTTTTGGGGTTTATAGGCCAAATTAGTGTATGGGGAATATATGGGTTAAGGGTAAGTATGTATAGAATCCCCTAGAATTTTGTTAGAATATTGCATGGTGTTTTAGTATTTTTCATTGATTTTTGAATGTATGGATAGTATGTGTGTTGCTTAAAGGCATAAGTTGTATTGTTGTGTTTTCCTTCCTTCTCTTTTGAGTGTGTGAGCTTTGAAGATTGAGTTGAAGACCTTGTGGATCATCATGGAAGCTTTGAAGACCTTGCAGAGGAGTTTAGCATAGCTTTTGTTGTTTGGTTTATAGGTTTATAGGTGCATAGGCAGAGCCCTAGATAGAATATTTTGTTCAATAAACAAGGAGTGTCTTGTTCACCTCCTTTCTTCTCTGTGACATAAAGTCCCTTAGGGGTATTCACCTCTCTCCTTTGGAGGGATTAGTGACCTTGCCCTCTGAGGTAGAACTTTGAGAGAGCCTTCCCTTTGATGTTAAGTCCTCAATGGCATCCTTTGGAAGTCAGTGAGCACTGTAACATCCTCACCTCATCTTGTTGACCGAATCTTGTTTGCTGGTGCATTGGAGCCATTGAAGATAGAAGCTAAGGCCTTGAAGAGGATGATTCCTTGAAGATTATTGAAGTCTGAAGACTCTATGAAGATCAAATTGATGCTTGAAGATCCCTGAAGATCCCTGAAGATAGTGAAGCCTGAAGGTAGAGCTGATCAAAGGAGCTGAAGCTCAAGGGAGAAGATGAGTTGATACTCATGTTGTAGGGTTGATACCTGGAAAGCAAGTGATCTCTGAAGTCTGAAGACTGGGTTGCTGCTGGAGGAGTTGAGGCTTTCTTCTGTTTTCTTTGATGTATTGTGTGTTTTGTCTGATTTGTCTGCTGCAATAGATTAAGCACATTTAGAATAAGTTCAGTCTAAGAGCATGAGTGCATCTGATTGTATTGTTATTGCTTGGCTTTGCTTGCGGGTATTCGGTAGAGCCCAGCTCCCTTGCCCATGTGTTTATTTTGCTTGATAGCATGATTTCATTTTCTGTCTGTATGATTACAATTTACTGTTTTTGCTTGATAGCATGTTGTTTATTTCAGTATGATTACTGTTATTTCATGACTGGCTTGAGGTCGAGACGAGCTTGTGGAGGCTGAAGCCCCACACACATTTCCTCCCTCACTTGCATTGCATGCATTTTACTGTTAAAGCTGATGCTTTTGTCTGTTTTGGTGTATCATTGATATGATCCCTTAGGACTCTCATTTCCTCTGATGAGGATTTGATGATAGACTTTTAGGTTGAAACCTATGCATGATAACTTCTAGGAGCTCCCAGTTCTCAACCTTAGGATGAATCCTTAGTTGCGTTCTCTTCTCATCTCGAAACAGTTTAAGATACAGTAATCATGAATGATTTCTTTCGTACGTTACGAGCCTTAAGCTATCTGAGAAAGGATTGTGGGAGAGTTTCTTTTCCACAGTCTGGATGTTTAGCATGGTACCCTTTGGGTGACATGCGACGCATTCACTCTCAGGTCATAGTCTCTAGTGCGGTCGAGATCGCAAACATAATAAAAAACACTTCTTTTAGGAGATAACCCGTAGTTTCCCGAACTACGTTTGCTCTGATCTTTCATACCAGATGAAAGTACGTAGGCATAGGATGCGACATCCTAGCGAGCAACCTTCAACCTTCACCCGTAGTTAGCCGAACTACGTTGACTCTGATTTCTCGTTCTCTGATGAGAATACGTAGGCATAAAGCGCGACGCTTTGCCGAGTCATTTTTCTTTTCTTTTTCAGCCAGCCTTGATAGGTAGATAGATTATAACCAACCCGTCCAAGTAAACAAACAAGCGAGGATCCCGTCGAGTACGACGGACGTGAGGGGTGCTAATACCTTCCCCTTGCGTAACCGACTCCCGAACCTAGACAATGGTTGCGATGACCTTGTCTTACCCTTATTCGGCAGGTTTTTCCGATCGTTTCCTTTCCCGCTCTGAGGGATAAATAATGAAAGGTGGCGACTCTTCTGTCATGCCGGCACCTTATTTTCGCGCAAGCGACAGCTGGCGACTCTGCTGGGGACTCCAACGGTTCCCTGCGAGTCAATCCTATCGTTTGTGTGTTTGCTTGTTGGGTTGCGTTTATTTATCGCATTTTTTACTTCTCGCACTTTATTTCCCGCATTTTATATTCGGTAAAATATGATTATTTGTGCTGTTGTGGGATGGGAGTTCTGATTGAGTGAGAAGCCAGACCCAGGCTTGAGTGCACCATAGATTTAGAGTGGAAATTAGTGGGCGCGTGCTTGCTTTGCAGGCACTAGTGTCTCATGAAATCCACGCTCAGACGAGGTTCATCCGGTTGGCTTCACTTTCAACCCTTTGGGTTGAGACGGTTGCTGGTTTGGTGGATTGTCGACTCTGGGGACCGATCATTTGTGATTCAGCTAAGTGAGGCCTCTTCAGGACTTGATGATGCCACTCCTGCTGGGAATCGTATCATCAGTTTTGAAAGTCTGTGACGCTGATGAACGCATAGGATGCCGTACCTTGAGTCAGTCTAGGTTCATACCTGTGAGTGGGACTGGGTTTATTGCAGGAAACTTAGACCTTCAGACTACCTGGTTTTCTTGACAGTAAATCAGTTATGTTGGGTTCTCAGTTGCAGGCATGTTCTTGATAGAGCAAGAAGTTTCTGATCAGAGGATTTTATCATCGGGTGTATGTCTGTTCTTGATAGAGCAGGCTTTGATCAGTATGTTATCATCAGTGGTTTGTTCTGGATGGAGCAGATTTTGAGTGAGGTCTGAAGACCTCATCGGCAGATGTTATTTGTTCTTGATAGGGCAGATTTTGAGCGAGGTCTGAAGATCTCATCAGCAGCTGTGTGTTTGTTCTTGATAGGGCAGATTGTGATTTTGGGGTCTGAAGACTTCAACAGATGTCCCTTGATCTTGCACCCGGGGTCCTTATTATCAGTCACATACTCTCGTCAGAACAGAATTTTGGTCCTATCAGATGGTTATTCTCAGCAGATCAGATTAGTGGTCTTACACCGGGGTTTCCTTCTCATCAGTGACTGTTGATACCGAATCTCCACAGCAGCCACCTGGATATATTATTGCATACCTGCATCTTGCATTAGTTTGCGCATTCATCTGCATTCCATTAACGTGTGTCTGTGTTGCAGGTACCGTTTCCCCGATCCCGGAGTTCTTGTCTTCTGCTGTTATTATGGCCCCTCTCAGGAAGACTGTTGCGTATAAGTTCCCGACCCCCGACGTGTCGAAGCTGACTGGTTTGATAGCCCTGGTAGGGGATTCTGTGAAGGATAGGTTCAGGAAGTCTTATGGCAAGTTGCTTAGTCTGGTTTGCAAACCTTCTACGTCCGAGTTGAATGGGTTACATGCTCTTCTGCAGTTCTATGACCCTCCTCTGAGGTGTTTCACTTTCCATGACTTCATTCTCGCGCCGACATTGGAAGAGTATGCTGATATGCTGGGTGTGCCTATCAAAAGGCAGATGCCTTTTGTCCACATGGATGCTGAGCCTGATCTAGTTGGTTTGGCTTCCTCACTACATTTGAGCGCTTCTGAGTTAGTGGTGACGAGTTGGAACAAGGTCCCGGGGTTCTCTCTGCAGTTTCTGATAGCTAAGGCTCAGCAGTGTGCTAAGGACAAATGTTGGGACGCCTTCAGCGCCATCCTTGCTTTATGCATATATGGCATTATCCTATTTCCCAGCATGCCTGATTTCGTAGACTTTGATGCATTCCATATCTTCGCCTCAGGGAATCCAGTCCCTACTCTGATCGGAGACGTCTACCATTCAGTGCATTACAAGAATGAGAACCGGAGAGGGAAGAATGTCTCATGCTGCGTACCATTGCTGTACAGATGGTTTGATAGTCATTTTCCCAAGAGGGGTTCTTCTGTCTTGTCTGCAGCCACAGCTGAGTGGCCTGAGCGTCTGATGAGCTTGTCGGCAGAAGACATTGTTTGGTTTGTTGACAGAGGCAGGTTAGGCACCGAGATGATCTTCAGTTGTAGTGGGTTTCCTAACGTACCTCTGATAGGTAGGAAGGGTTGCATCAACTACAACCCATCATTGCTAGTTCGTCAGTTTGCGTATGCTTTGAGGTCTCCACCGAAGGAAGAAGAGGTACGGGAATCTCTGTACCTCACGGGTATTCTAGAGGGGGACTTGTTGTCCAGGCTTCAGTATGCGTGGAACAATATCAGCACGAGAGGAAAGCCTTTGTTGGGGAAGAGCAACAACCAAGCTTACCCTCCTTATTCAGATTGGATCAGAGCCAGAGCCAGCGCTATAGGGATGTCATTCCCTCATGTCAGACCGGAGAGTCCTCCACCAGTCGAAGAGCCTACCACTGTGTCCATTCATCAGCACAACCAGGTATTAGCTGAGCGTGATGAACTGAAGAGGGCAAATGCAGAATTAGAGAAGGAGTTAGCTCAGCTTCGAAGTGAGAGGAACGAAGCCGTGCATGCTCTCAAAAAGCAAACAGAGTCGGCGAGCCAGCTGGGTGCAGACTTGGCAAAGCAGATTGCTGATCGAGAACGCTTGGGTCAAGACTTCAGAGCTGCTAATGATGTGCTAGCTACGAAGAAGACGCATTTGGAGGAAGCATACCGAAGAATATCTAAGTTCGACCAGCATTGGAAGACTTCCATGGCCACCAGGAAGGAGCGAGAAGACAAGCTGATGCTGCAGATTTCTAAGCTAGAAGCCGAGGTGAAGGACAGTGAGCGGAGGTTTGATGAAGAGACCGCCCGTAGGTACTCCGCTGAAGCCCGTCTCAACAAAGCTATTGCTAGCCTGAGGGAGCACAAGCTGATGTTTGAGTCTAAGAAGCGGAAGCTGGAAGATTGCTTTGGCGAAGGCGCTTGGGAGAGTTCAGTTCAGGGGCTTCAGCATACTATCAGGCAGAGGGAACTACTCGTCGAGGGGTTGCTCACTTCGCCAGATCATTCGGAGACAAAGGAGTTATTAGCAGAGTATCGCGCCCGTGGCCGTACTTGACTAGTTATATCCCTGTTGTTTTTGATCTTTGATGTATGCTGACCATCACCAGGCTTGTTGGCTGAGGTCATGCTGTTGATTTGTACTCGCTGATACTGTGTACTGCCTCGACGGGCCTTTCCATATATATATGAGATTGATGTTTCCATGATTGGGCTCAGATTTCTTCTTCCTCTTGTTATTATCAGCACCGTCACTAAGGCACTAGGATCGGGGGAAAATCTCCCACGCACACAGACACACGCATGCATCTGCATGAAGCATATTTGCATGGTGTATATCCTATTGCTTTTCCTAACCTTTATTCTTGACAGGTTTTTCAGGTTCCGGGCTGCTTTCGATCTCCAGGATTGATCAAAGACTCATCCACCGCTACTCAACTCGCGCTAATCAGACGAGAATCATGGACCAGGTGCAGTCAGATGTTCAAGAACTCCGTGAGCGGATGGATCGTTTTATGGAGCTGATGCAGGTGGTCGCGAATGGTCAAGACCAGCTTCGTACTCTGGTTCAACCTCTGATCTCCAGGGTTGACAGTAATGGCATACTTCATGGAGGGGCCGTGCCTACTCCTCCTCCAGGGGATACTCCACAGAACGTTGTTCCTGCTGCCGGGGGCAACGGCAGTGCTAACGGCAATCTGATGACTAATCTCGGACTCAACGCGGCTGGCGCCGTAAATGGTAGTTTGGGAGCCAATGTTAACATAGGGCCGGTCAACGGCAATGCTGGTGCAGGAAATCTGGTGGCGCCTCAACCGTGGCTGGAGGACCATCAGGATGACATATTCTCTCAGAGAGGTGTAGAGGCGGAGTTGACTGCTGAAGCTCGACTCAGGTTCAAGGCGCTGGAAGACAAGATGAGAAGCATAGAAAATCAGAACACATTGGGCGTTGACATGTCAAACCTCGGACTGATTGCTGACTTTAAAGTACCCCACAAGTTTAAGGTGCCTACCTTTGAGAAGTATAAGGGCACTACTTGTCCCCGGGTTCACCTCCGATCTTATTATAGAAAGATGTCCGCTTATTCTGACGATGAGAAGCTGCTGATGCACTTCTTTCAGGATAGTCTTTCCGGTCCATCACTCGAATGGTATATGGGTTTGGAGCCCGCTACTGTGCGCACCTGGAAAGATCTGGCAGAAGCGTTTGTTCTCCACTATCAATATAATAGCGACTTGGCTCCCAACCGAGTTCAGCTTCAGAATCTCTCACAGCGAAACAATGAAAGCTTTAAAGAGTACGCCCAGCGGTGGCGTGAATTGGCTGCTCGGGTTCAACCGCCGATGGTTGAGCGAGAGTTGGTACAAATGTACGTGGCTACCCTTCCCGGAATCTATTATGAAAAGCTGGTCAGTGGCATGTCTGGAACATTCTCGGCTCTTATCACTTTGGGCGAGCATGTTGAGAACGGCATAAAGATCGGAAAAATTCAGGGCGAATCATCCTCAGCTGGAGGAGGTAGCAAGAAACCCTATACTGGCAAGCGTCGAGAGGGAGATGCCAGTGCTGTCACTAATGCTAGGAGAAAGGGCAAGGGCCCTCAGCCTCAGATCGCTAGCATAAACATCCCAGCTGCCCCGCAGCCACAGCAGCAGCAGCCTCAACAGCAGAATAATCAGGGGTATAAAAGATATCAGAATCGGGCTCCTCTGGCAAGCCGTCATTTTGATACTCCACCTATGTCATATGCACAGCTTCTGCAAACGCTGCTTCAGCTCCAATTAGTTCAAAAGAGGACGTTGGCTCCCTTAACAGGGGCACCACCACCGGGGTATGACGCCAATGCTACTTGTGAGTTCCATACTGGGGCGCCAGGCCATACGATTGAGAATTGTAAAGCTTTTAAGCACAAAGTCCAGGACTTGGTGGACGCCAAGGTTATCAACTTTTCTGACAACGTGCCCAACGTCACCAAAAACCCGATGCCTCATCATAAGGGGGGTGGAGTGAATGCTGTTATTACTGAGGAAAGTGCGGACTTGCTGACTGATGTCAAAGATTTGAAGACGCCGCTGAGTTTTGTCAAGGCTAAGTTGCTGAAGAAGGGCTTCTTTCCTGGATGTGGAGAGTTATGTATGGCTTGTGCTACACTTCCGGACGGGTGTGAGCAGCTGATCGAAGGTATCCAAAGTTTGATGTCCGAGGGTATTTTGCAATTCAGCCGGAGCGTTGAGAGTGCATCAGGAGAAGTCGTGCTGAAGCAGGCAGACGAAGTTGCTACCATTACTATTCCTCGCCACCCTATTACTATCTCTGCGCCTCGTCCGCCTACTATTACCATCACCAGGGCCGGACCAATCCCATTCGAGAGCACCAATGCCGTTCCATGGCATTATGGCGCCAAAGTTTATTGTAATGGTCAGAAGATAGAGCTTGAGCCGTTCGGGTCAACTATGCAGAATCTTACCGAAGTCAGTGGTATCACTAGAAGCGGAAGAGTGTTCGCACCAGCAGAGGTTGCAGTAGAGAAAGTGGTCCGGGCTGATGCTGTGGATAAGGGTAAAGGTAAAGCTGTTGAGGAGGTCCCTGCAGGGGCAGAGAAGGACTTGCTGGTTAAAGATGCTGAAGAGTTCATGCGACTAATAAAGAAAAGTGACTACAAAATTGTAGATCATCTCCATCAGACTCCGTCAAAGATCTCGATTCTTAACTTGTTGCTGTGCTCTGAGGCGCACCGCAATGCATTGCTGAAGGTATTGAATGCTGCATACGTGCCGCAGGAGATATCAGTAAATCAACTCGAGGAAGTAGTAGCCCATGTTAATGCTGGTAATGGGCTGGGATTTACAGATCTGGAGCTGACTCCTAAGGGAAGAGATCACAACAGCGCCTTGCACGTCTCAATAGAATGCAGAGGCACGATTATGTCGCATGTCCTGGTGGATACGGGTTCCTCGCTTAACGTGCTTCCGAAAAAGGCACTGATGAAGTTGGATACCCGTGGACTGCTGTGCACGCCCAGTGATCTGGTCGTGAAAGCCTTTGACGGAACCAAGCGCCACGTCTTCGGAGAGTTGACCTTGCCAATTCAAGTTGGTCCAGAGACGTTCAACACAGTTTTCTATATCATGGATATCATGCCCGCCTACAGTTGCCTCTTAGGTCGGCCATGGATCCATTCTGCTGGTGCTGTGACGTCCACGCTGCATCAGAAGCTTAAATATGCTGTCGGGGGCAGCATAGTGACGGTCTGTGGTGAAGAGGACATCATGGTAAGCCACCTGTCGTCCTTTAAATACGTTGAAATGGATGGCGAGATCCACGAAACGCTCTGCCAAGCATTTGAAACCGTCAGGGTGAGAGAAGTAGCTCCTGCCGTCGCAGAAAAGCAAGAGTTGAACCTCTCCTCGTTTAAGGAAGCTCGGGCCGTTGTCGAAGCCGGTTCCACCCCAGGCTGGGGGCATGTCTTGGATATACCAATCAAACAGGATAAGTTTGGATTGGGATATTCTCCGGAAGCTGAAGCTTCATCCTCTTCTGGCAACTCGTCTCGCGGGAAAGGGCCGATCCTATTCACCAAGGGGGGAGTAATTTTCGAGAGCATCAACGCAGCGTCGGAGGACAGCGGAGACAGTGATTGCGATCTTGACGCCTGGATTCAACCGAGCAAGCCAGGCGAGCGCCTCCACAATTGGACCATCAAGGAGATTATCAAGCTGACAAGTGAAGAGTAATGATTTGCTTTTTACAATCTTTGTACAACCCTATGTCCTGCCCGGGGCATAGTGGTTTTACTGTCAGGGCCTTGTTGGATTATGTGTATGCATTTTGTTAATAAATAAAAGGCGTTTTCTTCGTAATCAAATATTGTGTTCTCTGTTATTCCTATTTTATGTTTATTTCGAAAAAACAGCAAAATGGCAACGAGGTTCGTGCTGACGTGCATATTCCTGCTTTAAACTTAACCCTTGTTATTGCAGGATCCACGTAACAGACGACATCGACTCTGGACCCTCTACGAATCACTACGACTTTGATTGCCTGATCTATCAAGCCGAGGATGAGATTGATGAAGACGAAAACCTTCCGGAAGAATTGGCCCGCTTGTTGAGACAAGAGGAGAAGGTTATTTTGCCTCACGAGGAGGATATTGAGATCATAAATCTGGGTTCTGAGGAGCTCGTCAGAAATGTCAGAGTTGGGGCTGCGCTGCAGAATGATGTCAAGCATAGGCTGGTCGAGATGCTTCGAGAGTATAGTGACGTCTTTGCTTGGTCATATGAGGATATGCCCGGACTTGACACTGACATCGTGGTTCATCGCTAGCCGTTGCGAGAAGATTGCCCTCCAGTCAAGCAGAAGCTTAGGAGGACGAGACCAGACATGGCTGTAAAAATCAAAGAAGAGGTCCAGAAGCAGTTGGACGCAGGATTTCTAGCCGTTACCACTTACCCTCCGTGGGTCGCCAACATAGTGCCTGTACCGAAGAAGGACGGTAAGGTACGCATGTGCGTCGATTATCGGGATTTGAACAGGGCGAGCCCTAAGGATGATTTCCCGTTGCCTCATATCGATGTGTTGGTCGACAATACAGCCCAGTTTTCCGTGTTTTCGTTCATGGATGGCTTCTCCGGTTACAATCAGATTAAGATGGCACCGGAGGACATGGAGAAAACAACGTTTATCACTCCCTGGGGCACATTCTGCTATAAGGTAATGCCCTTCGGTCTGAAGAACGCAGGGGCCACTTACCAGCGAGCAATGGTAACTTTGTTTCATGATATGATTCATCATGAGATCGAGGTCTATGTTGATGACATGATTGCAAAGTCCCAAATGGAGGAAGAGCATCTGGTCAATTTGTTGAAGCTGTTTGAAAGGCTTAGGAAGTTCAGGCTGAGGCTGAATCCTAACAAATGCACTTTTGGAGTGCGGTCCGGAAAGTTATTGGGGTTTATCGTTAGTGAACGAGGTATTGAAGTTGATCCTGCGAAAATAAAAGCTATTCAAGAAATGCCAGCGCCGAAAACAGAGAAAGAAGTTCGTGGTTTCCTGGGCCGAATAAACTACATTGCAAGGTTTATCTCTCAGCTCACGGCCACTTGTGAACCGATGTTCAAACTGTTGAAGAAGAATCAGGCGATTACTTGGAATGAGGATTGCTAGAAGGCATTCGACAAAATAAAGCAGTATCTTCAAGAACCTCCAATCTTGATACCCCCAGTGGCTGGACGGTCATTAATCATGTACCTGACGGTTCTGGAGAATAGTATGGGGTGTGTTCTCGGTCAGCACGACGAGACGGGCAGAAAAGAGCATGCCATTTATTATTTGAGTAAAAAGTTCACTGAGTGTGAATCTCGATACTCGATGCTGGAGAAGACGTGTTGTGCATTAGCTTGGGCTGCCAAACGTCTACGACAGTATATGCTCAACCACACCACTATGCTGATTTCGAAGATGGATCCGATCAAGTACGTCTTCGAGAAGCAGGCTCTTTCGGGCAGGATTGCCAGATGGCAAATGGTGTTAACAGAATATGATATTCAGTACGTCTCTCAGAAAGCCATTAAGGGAAGCGTATTGTCTGATTACCTTGCCGAACAGCCAATCGAAGACTACCAGCCGATGAAGTTTGAGTTCCCTGACGAGGACATCATGTTTCTCAAAGCAAAGGACTGCGATGAGCCATTGCCCGATGAAGGGCCAGATAGGAAATCTCAGTGGAAGTTGATATTCGACGGAGCGGTTAATTCCTATGGAAGTGGCATCGGGGCTATCATCACGACTCCTCACGGATCCCACATCCCTTTTACTGCGAGACTGACGTTTCCAGTTACCAACAATGAAGCCGAGTATGAAGCATGTATTATGGGTCTAGAAGAGGCAATTGATTTGAGAATCAAGAATCTAGACATATACGGTGACTCAGCGCTTGTAATCAATCAGATTAAAGGGGAGTGGGAAACTCGTCAAGCGAATCTAGTGCCGTACATGAATTATGCCAGGAGGCTGCTTCCGTTCTTCGATCGGGTGGAACTTCATCATGTACCCAGGGCTGAAAATCAAATGGCTGATGCCTTAGCCACGCTGGCTTCAATGTATAAGGTCAATTATTGGAATGAGGCTCCAAGAATTGTACTTTCGCGTCTTGATAGACCGGCATTCGTCTTTGCAATCGAGGATGCCACCGACGGCAAGCCATGGTTCCATGATATCCAGACCTTCCTTATGACTAAGGAGTATCCAGCGGGTGCGTCAACCCAGGATAAGAAGACGCTAAGGAGGCTATCTGGAAACTTTTATCTCAATCCTGACGGAGTGTTGTACAAGAGAAACCACGATCTCGTGCTGCTCAGATGTGTAGATGAGAAAGAAGCGAGCATGCTCATGGAAGAAGTCCATGAGGGCACATTTGGTACGCACGCCGGCGGGCACGCCATGACGAGGAAGATCCTGAGAGCAGGGTATTACTGGCTGACTATGGAGTCGGATTGCTTCAGATTCGCGAAGAAATGTCACAAATGCCAGATTTATGCTGATAAAGTTCATGTGCCGTCGTGCCCATTGAATGTCGTGTCCTCCCCTTGGCCGTTCTCCATGTGGGGCATCGACATGATAGGCAAGATCGAGCCCACCGCATCCAATGGTCATCGTTTCATTCTGGTAGCTATCGACTACTTCACCAAATGGGTGGAGGCAGCCTCGTACGCTAATGTGACCAAGCAAGTGGTGGCTAAGTTCATAAAGAGGGACATCATCTGTCGCTATGGAATTCCCGAGCGGATCATTACTGATAATGGTTCGAATTTGAATAAAAAGATGATGAAGGAGCTGTGCCAGAGTTTCAAGATCGAACACCACAACTCATCTCCTTACCGGCCGAAGATGAATGGCGCTGTTGAAGCGGCCAACAAGAACATCAAGAAGATTGTTCAGAAGATGGTTGTGACGTATAAAGATTGGCACGAGATGCTGCCGTTTGCCTTGCACGGTTATCGTACGACGGTGCGTACATCGACCGGGGCAACTCCTTTCTCCTTGGTGTACGGTATGGAAGCTGTCCTACCGCTAGAAGTGGAGATTCCCTCTTTGCGAGTTTTGGTTGATGTGAAACTCGACGAGGCAGAATGGATTACGAATCGCTTGAACCAGCTCAACCTGATGGACGAGAAGAGGTTAGCATCGATCGCATTTGGTCGCCTGTACCAAAGCCGAATGAAGAAAGCTTACGATAAGAAGGTGCGTCCTAGAAGCTTTCAGACGGGTGATCTCGTCCTGAAGAAAATTCTTCCGCCACACTCTGATCACCGGGGCAAGTGGACTCCGAATTACGAAGGGCCGTATGTCGTCAGCAAGGTCTTCTCAGGAGGAGCTTTTTTGTTATCCACGATGGATGGTGAAGATTTTGCATCCCCGGTGAACGCAGACGCAGTTAAAAAATACTTTGCTTGAAAGAGACCCGCTGGACAAAAGAGAAGGAGTCCAGGCAAAAAAGGGGCATCCCGGCGAACCAAAAACAGAATAAAAGGTTCGGGCAAAAATTAGGGATATATTGAAAAATGTACACCCGCGAAGTCAAAAACCTACACTGGGCGGCTTCGGCAAAAAAGGGTATCCCGGTGAACTGAAAACCCGAAAGGGCGGTTCACGCAAAAGTTAGGGATTTGAATAAGCAAATGACTGCGTTCCACGTATGGACTTTCATTGTTTAGTGGTTCGGAAGACCTGAGGGCCTTTTATCTGAATCAATCTCTTCCAGAGCTGAAGCGTCGGAGAAGTATCAAAGTCGAGTGGGTCTTAGAGGGATCAACTCATGGTGTTCGTCTACGCCTCGATTGCCAACATTTGTATATACTGATGTATATTTATGTTTTCTTTTTTGTGCGGCTTCCTCATTCCAGAAGTTTGCCTCTGTTGTAAAACATTTTTGCCCATTCAGGGGTTCATCATCAATAAAATGCACATTATTCAGCAATTCTACTTGTCTGTTTAGCATTTATCTGTTTTGTTTGCGAATGAAAACGCCGATGTTTTTGATAAAATGCTCATACATAAACTTACGGGCCTAGGCCCATTGATTGTTGAAACAATTAATTAACTGAATATTGTCACGAGATAATAACCTGGATAGGCCCCTTTGAGAAGGGTATCTTGTCTGTTTGGTTGTGTTGTTGCAGGTGTAACACCTTCCAGAGGACATGCCGTGCGTATCCCCGAAGCAGGGCGAATCCTCCTTCTCCAGCAGAGTTCAGTAGTCTCTCCCCCGTAGAATCAGAATCAGAATAGTGAGCATCAATATGTCTCCCCATACAGAGATGATTCTTTTCCCCAAGCAGACGCATCCTGAAGGAACGTCACCTCATCAGCTGAGCCAAGCACCGAAGGATGATGTCGTCTCCCCCCAGCACCGGGTCATAAGTGCAGATTTCATAAGAATGTTCGGGTGCCGAAGCTCGTGTTTCCCCAGTAAAGTCGCCGAAGCAGGTGTCTCCCCCAAGCACCGGGTCACAAGTGCAGGTCTCGTAGGAAGCTGTTCGTATGCCGAAGGATGCAGTAACTGATGGCGCCAGACTGAAGTCTCCATCCGAATGGAGATTCCCCACCAGAGTCATGCTCTCTCCCGAAGTTGGATGATTCCCTCTTCCCCAGTAGAGTGTTGGAACAGATGACGTTGTATTCCCCTGCAGAGTTGCACTCTCCCCCGAAGTCAGATGATTCTTTCTTCCCCGGCGAAATTGAAATTCCGCACCAGAGTCGTACTCTCCAGTGAAGTAGAATGATTTCTCTCCCCGGCTGAGTCCGCAGAAAAGCAGAATCCTTGGAAGCAGTTGGGACCTTGAGTGGATGTTCCCTAGCAGAGCATGGAGCAGCTGATGCTGTATCTCCCCAGAATCGCACTCTCTCCAGCGAAGCAGAATGACTTCTCCTTCCTCAGCCGAGTTTGCAGATGTCCAAGAGAGCCGAGTCCTTGGAAGTTGATCAAACCATGCTTTCCCCAGTGGAGTGTGGAGCAGCTGAATTTGTTTCCCCACAAAGTGGTTATCCCCAGAAAAGTAGCCGAGACGGCCACGCAGTCTATTCTTGCGATGGATATCAGCAGGTCCAAGTTCTCGTAGAGCTTCGGTCCCCCGCAGCTGATCAACCGAAGTTGTTTTCCATGCAGCAGTCCGCGGAAGATCAATCCCCCAGACAGAGCCTGATTGATATTGGCGTGTCCACATTTTCCTCAGCAGGATGATTCCTCTACCTGAGTAGTTCTTTCTCCTTGACAGGAGAACTCCCCTTCGGCATTTATTTTGCTGACGGGATCGCATCACTGTGCATGACTGCATGGCATTTAACATAGCATTTAACATTGCATAGCATTGTGCATGATTGCATAGCATTGTGCGTGATTGCACAGCATTTAGCATAAACGCATATCATTCCCACCGTGTGGGGCATGGCGCAGAAGCATACGCATCATAAGCATGATCCAGGTTACTATCATTCTGGTTTTACAGGTGTTCAGCCAAGAGACCAGTTGCTCAGGATGATTCCTGACTTTCTCTCCAACGAGGTCACTTTCTTAGGATGATTCTTAAGACCCCGGTGTAATCCCCACAGTCGCTCGCTCAAGATGATTTTTGAGGTCCCCAGCAAAGTCTTCAATTCAAGATGATTCTTGAATTCCTCAGCAGGGCTGTTTGCTTAAGATGATTCTTAAGACCTCAGCGCAGCTTCCCGAGTTGTTCGCTTAGGATGATTCTTGAGCTCCCCAATAGCGTCCCCAACAAGGTTTGCCCAGGGAGATTCCTGGAATACCCAGCAGAATAAAATCTCCAGAATGGTTATCAGTACAAGATGATTCTTGAAGGTGCCTGACGGATTTGTTTGTTCAAGATGATTCTTGAAGTCCTTAGCAGCGTGATATGTCTGCTCCAACAGTGTGGTCTAATCTGAAGATTGACTGCGTAAACGCCTGAAGGCGGTATCGGAAGGTTCCTGTGAGCTCAGATGTCCTTGTTGATGAATCAACGTGTGGCTGAAGACAAGGTTCCAAGATTTTGTATTCAAAGTGATCCGTGTTGGCCTGAAGACCAAGTCAGTTATCCTGAGGTGATGATTGATTGCGATCAAGTGAATAGTATTTCTTCTGACTGAAGTCGAAGATGTTTCTCCAGCTGAAGCGGAGTTTTTGCCTGAAGGCAAAGTGTTTGAATCCCCGTAGAGTCATGAATGGCTCAGGATACCATTTCTCTGACTGAAGTCACAATTTTCCTAAGCTGAAGCGAAGGTGCCTGAGGGCAAGGTTATCCCCAAGGTCATGAATGACCTAGGATTCATTTTTCGGACTGAAGGCCGAAGTATATCCCTGACTGAAGTCTCGGATGCTCTATAGCAGAGGCGGAGTTGCCTGAAGGCATATCCATGTATCCTTGAAGGTCAAGGACCATTGCTTTAGACTGAAGTCGAAGGTGCCTCCTGTAGAGTTGCCGACGGGCAAAGTTTACATCCTTGAAGGCCAAGGATGTTCTTTCTAGCTGAAGCTGGAATAGCCGACGGGCAGGGTTTCATCTATCTTCAGAAGTACTTGAAGGTTCTCCAGCGGATCTGGAGTGGCCAGGGGCCAGGGTTTCATCAATCTTCGGAAATACTTGAATATTTTTCTCAGCGGATCTGGAGTGGCCAGGGGCCAGGGTTTCATATATCTTTAATGTTGAGGTTCTACGGCGGGCAGCGTGCAGCAGTATTCCGATGTTCGTTATGGTTCTGAGGGTGACCCCCAGATCAGAGTGTGCTCGGTTAAGTCTCTCAGTCCCAGCGGAGTAGTTTCAAATACGCAGGTGTACCTTTTGTTCCATTCACCAGGGGTGAACCCCAGGTCAGAATTGTTCAGGGTTGCATCAGTTGTCCGGCGGCGAGGTTGGATGTTGGTTCGACGGCGAGGTTGAACGTTTGGATTTGACGGCGAGGTCAGATCATCATTTGTCCGGCGGCGAGGTTGGATGTTTGTTCGACGGCGAGGTTGAACGTTTGGATTTGACGGCGAGGTCAGATCATCATTTGTCCGGCGGCGAGGTTGGATGTTTGTTCGACGGCGAGGTTGAACGTTTGGACTCGACGGCGAGGTCAAATTATGTTTGTTTGACGGCGAGGTCAGACTCTTTAAATCCCCAGTAAAGATGATGTTTGTGCGACGGCGATGTCGAGTGTCTCTAAGAGGATGTTTGTTTCTGACGGCGATGTCAGATTCAGTTTTCCAACGGCGATGTTGGGCGTGTCAAGGTGATCCAGTCTTCCGACGGCGATGTTAGGTGACGCAGATCCTTTAGTTCTCCAGCGGCGATGCGGGGTATTTTGTTCAGTGTTGTATTCTCTCCAGCGGCAATGCGGGGTATTTTGTTCATTGTTGTATTTTCTCTAGCGGCGATGTTGGATATTTTGGTGATTCAGGTTTAGGTCTCCGGCGGCGATGTTGGGCGCTTGTTTCCCCGAGTTATGGTTGTTCTTGACGGTGATGTCAGATGATTTGGTGTTCCAGCGGCGATGTTGGGCGTTCCTCAGAATCTTGTTTGACGATAATGTCAGGTGGTTTAGTCTTCCAGCGGCGATGTTGGGTGATGTGGTTGTCTGAAGGCAATATCAGAAGAAGTTAACGAGGATAACTGGCGGCGATGTCAGATCAGTATCTCTCCAGCTAGCGGCCGTGCAACTAGCATTGCAATATTCGAAGATTTGTTCCCCGCAGAGTACCGTGTGCTCGTGCAGTTGGCAAATTTTCGGGTTTACTGGTATTCAATCGTCTCGCACCTTGATTGGGTGAGAGCCGTTCGCTTCTCACCCAGTCAGGTTCAAGTCGTTTGAATAGGGGCAGCTGTTGCACCCCAAAATTTGACCAACAATTATTTATCCATCTAGTGTTTGAAAGTTGATCTTCAGAGGAATTGGTTGGAACCAGGGTTGTGTGCTTCATAGCTTGAGAGTTGTGGGTGCCCCTCAGATGATTCTGAGACTTTGAGAATGAACTTGATGTTTGGAGAAAGCCTATGAGATGTCTTGATAGCCATCATGAAGCCCAGAGAGGTCATTATGCAAGGGTTCAGAAGATTCAACCATGAATGATAGAATTAGGGTTTTGACTGGGCCAACCCTAGATCAGCTGAAGATTTGGAGAAGGTTGAGACCTAATCCAAGGGCCATGAGATCATGGAATGATGTATAGAGATGTTATAAGGATGATTCCTAGACCAACTCATCATGATTGAAGAGTTTGAGAAGTTTTGAGTTAGGGTTTCTGAGGATTGTCAGTGCAAAAACCCTAATTTGATCCCTATTTTCCAGGCAGTTTTAGCTCTATATGTGATTGATATCTCCTCTTCCCCACAACATGAATGTTGTAGAGCTTGTTCTTAGCTTTAATTTGAGTGGTGGAAGTCCTTGATAGGAGTTACAGAGCCCAAGTTATGGTTTTGACAAATTTCAGGTCAGCTGAGGTGTGTGAATCTGGGTCCTTGAAAGTCACCCAACTTGCAGACAACTTTTGCCCTAGTAGGATGATTCCTATGATCTCTTGGTAAACATGAATGTTGGAGGGCATCTTCTTAGATTTAATATGAGTGGTAGAAGTCTTTGATAGGATTTGTGGAACTCAACTTATGGTTTGAACAAGACAGGGGTATTTTGGTCATTTGTCAGTTATAGGTCATTTTAGCCAATGCCTAAAACTCCTATTTCCAAGCCTCAAATGCAAAAACTCAAAACATGAAAGTTGTTCAAAATGTGATTTTAAGTCTAAAAAGAAGGTCATAAATTGTTGGAAAAGCTCATAGCATGGACTTGCATGATTGGTCAAAAATGAACTAAAAATGGCATATAAGTTTGAAAAGTTGAACTTGAAAATTGGTTTGTGAGATCCACAAATACAAAATAGGTCATCCAATATATCATTTTGATTGGAAACACAATTTTGAGAACATTGGTTTAGGTAGAATTTTGATTTAAAGCTTAAAAAATGAGGTTCCTTTGGAAAAATGTTACTTGAAAAAGAAGGCAACTTTGAAAAGGCTTGCACAAGGAAAAGTAAAGGGCTGATTTCATTCATATTACCTCAATATCTCATGCAAGGAGATTTTAACACAAAGTTAGAGGTCATAATGCATAGTATGAGATGTTCCCTAATATCATCACATGAGAAGTTCCACACTTTTCTAGCACTTTCTAGATGATTCTAGATTGTTCCATGGACTACTATATATTGTGAGGATCATGATGAGTTCAGGGTTGGCCAAGGTTGGAGGGAGAGTGAGAGAAAAGTAAGGTTTTCATAGTTTCTTCAATCACAAGCAAAAGAGGGATTGTTCATTCTACACCAAGTTTGTTCAATCTTCTCATTCATCCATAATCCACAGTTCATAGTGAGTGTACCCAAGTAGATTCAGAGGATCATCAATGGAAGATTGAAGGGTTTGAATTGAGAATTGCAAGATCCACACCAGATTCGGTTTCATTTCTACAAGCCATCTCCACCAAGAAAGTTGCAAACAGAAGGGAGTATACCATTAAAGAAGCATTTGGGAGCAAGATCAAGCACTGAATCGAGCTCTACACACCTCCACCATAACCTCTTGACAGGTTCTTTTTTCATCACCATTCTCTTAAGTTATGTAGTTTTAATTAGTTTTATAGGCATAGAACTGGTGCATTAGGTTAGATGATGAAGTTCTGAGAGTTAGAGCCCGATCCATGGTAGTTGATGGCAGAGCCAAGAAACTTTAATCTCCAAGAATTAGCTGGTTTATGAGCTTCAGTTAGCAAGAACTAGCTTAGAATGGTTAGGGTATTGTGTAGAATAGCTGTATGCCATTAGATTCAAGGATTATGGAAGGTTGACATCAGGTGCATATGGTTGAACCATGATCTTGCAAGCTTCTGTTGGGATGATCTAGAGAGAGTTAGGGAAAATGGTACGTATGGCTGTGTTCCCCTGGATGAGTAGATGATCTTTCGTTTTGGAATCGTGGAATTTCATCCACTGAGCAGAGAGAACGAGATGGCTGAGTTTGTGTGCATGAAACGGGCGAACCTGAAAACCCTAATTCGTTTTGGGGACGATGAGCTGCGTCCGTTGGATCTGGGTCAAGCATTTGACTCTGGGAAGGATCGTGTGGCTGCCATTTAATTGAAAACAGAGGGAAATTTAAAAATCAAAACGCAGTCGTTTGGTTTAGTGATTAAGTCTGGGCTTAAGTCAGTTTCGCTTTCTGCACCCCCCACACGCGCTGGCCCAATTGAAATAACTATCTGGCCCTTCTATTTCCACCCCCCTCCCTTTTATATTATTTTGATTTCTTTTTAATTCTCTTAATATTTTTTGCCACCTTTAAAAATTCATAAGTAATTGATAAATAATAGTTTTTTACTCATTCTTTTTTCTATGTTTAGATAATTGTGTGTAGAAAAATATAAAAATAAAAATAGGATTTTACTTTTAATGTGGAATTTTTAGTGATATTTCCTTTTAAATAGTGTATTTTCTTTCTTTTAGTTGATGCCTTATTTTGCAAGAATTGTTTTAGGACCTTCCTTTAGTCTTTTTAATTCATTCTTTTTTGTGTAATTAGATATTGAACCCTAGTTTCATGTAGGATTTATCTCTTGATTGTTAGATTAAAATTTGATGTAGTTTGATTGTTAGACATTTAGGTGCTCTAATTAGGGTTTTAAGTTGTATAGGTAGACTTGAACAAAATTGTTTTGGGGTTTATAGGCCAAATTAGTGTATGGGGAATATATGGGTTAAGGGTAAGTATGTATAGAATCCCCTAGAATTTTGTTAGAATATTGCATGGTGTTTTAGTATTTTTCATTGATTTTTGAATGTATGGATAGTATGTGTGTTGCTTAAAGGCATAAGTTGTATTGTTGTGTTTTCCTTCCTTCTCTTTTGAGTGTGTGAGCTTTGAAGATTGAGTTGAAGACCTTGTGGATCATCATGGAAGCTTTGAAGACCTTGCAGAGGAGTTTAGCATAGCTTTTGTTGTTTGGTTTATAGGTTTATAGGTGCATAGGCAGAGCCCTAGATAGAATATTTTGTTCAATAAACAAGGAGTGTCTTGTTCACCTCCTTTCTTCTCTGTGACATAAAGTCCCTTAGGGGTATTCACCTCTCTCCTTTGGAGGGATTAGTGACCTTGTCCTCTGAGGTAGAACTTTGAGAGAGCCTTCCCTTTGATGTTAAGTCCTCAATGGCATCCTTTGGAAGTCAGTGAGCACTGTAACATCCTCACCTCATCTTGTTGACCGAATCTTGTTTGCTGGTGCATTGGAGCCATTGAAGATAGAAGCTAAGGCCTTGAAGAGGATGATTCCTTGAAGATTATTGAAGTCTGAAGACTCTATGAAGATCAAATTGATGCCTGAAGATCCCTGAAGATAGTGAAGCCTGAAGGTAGAGCTGATCAAAGGAGCTGAAGCTCAAGGGAGAAGATGAGTTGATACTCATGTTGTAGGGTTGATACCTGGAAAGCAAGTGATCTCTGAAGTCTGAAGACTGGGTTGCTGCTGGAGGAGTTGAGGCTTTCTTCTGTTTTCTTTGATGTATTGTGTGTTTTGTCTGATTTGTCTGCTGCATTAGATTAAGCACATTTAGAATAAGTTCAGTCTAAGAGCATGAGTGCATCTGATTGTATTGTTATTGTTTGGCTTTGCTTGCGGGTATTCGGTAGAGCCCAGCTCCCTTGCCCATGTGTTTATTTTGCTTGATAGCATGATTTCATTTTCTGTCTGTATGATTACAATTTACTGTTTTTGCTTGATAGCATGTTGTTTATTTCAGTATGATTACTGTTATTTCATGACTGGCTTGAGGTCGAGACGAGCTTGTGGAGGCTGAAGCCCCACACACATTTCCTCCTTCACTTGCATTGCATGCATTTTACTGTTAAAGCTGATGCTTTTGTCTGTTTTGGTGTATCATTGATATGATCCCTTAGGACTCTCATTTCCTCTGATGAGGATTTGATGATAGACTTTTAGGTTGAAACCTATGCATGATAACTTCTAGGAGCTCCCAGTTCTCAACCTTAGGATGAATCCTTAGTTGCGTTCTCTTCTCATCTCGAAACAGTTTAAGATACAGTAATCATGAATGATTTCTTTCGTACGTTACGAGCCTTAAGCTATCTGAGAAAGGATTGTGGGAGAGTTTCTTTTCCACAGTCTGGATGTTTAGCATGGTACCCTTTGGGTGACATGCGACGCATTCACTCTCAGGTCATAGTCTCTAGTGCGGGTCGAGATCGCAAACATAATAAAAAAACACTTCTTTTAGGATATAACCCGTAGTTTCCCGAACTACGTTTGCTCTGATCTTTCATACCAGATGAAAGTACATAGGCATAGGATGCGACATCCTAGCGAGCAACCTTCAACCTTCACCCGTAGTTAGTCGAACTACGTTGACTCTGATTTCTCGTTCTCTGATGAGAATACGTAGGCATAAAGCGCGACACTTTGCCGAGTCATTTTTCTTTTCTTTTTCAGCCAGCCTTGATAGGTAGATAGATTATAACCAACCCGTCCAAGTAAACAAACAAGCGAGGATTCCCGTCGAGTACGACGGACGTGAGGGGTGCTAATACCTTCCCCTTGCGTAACCGACTCCCGAACCCAGACAATGGTTGCCGATGACCTTGTCTTACCCCTTATTCGTCAGGTTTTTCCGATCGTTTCCTTTCCCGCTCTGAGGGATAAATAACGAAAGGGTGGCGACTCCTTCTGTCATGCCGGCACCCTTATTTTCGCGCAAGCGACAAGTAGAACCTTTGAGGGGAACCATTCCTTTGATGTTGAACCCTTATAGGTCACCTTTGGTGGTCAATAAGCAGTTCAATATCCCAGCTTATCCAGTTAAGTGATTTCTCCTGGTTTGAGTATCTTGAGAGATGTTGAGCTTGTAAGAAGACGAAGACTTCATTGAAGAGTATGGAAGAGGATGAATCCTTGAGCATTGCCATTTCAGCTGAAGCTTGAAGAGCAAGAGCAACAAGTTGATACTTGAAGACCCAGTGAAGATTGAATGAAGAGCTGAAGCTTGAAGATCAAAGGAAGTTGATACCTACTTTAAAGCTTGAAGATCCTGAAGGAGATCAAGTTTGATACTTGTGGTTATAGTGAAGCCTGATGGTGAAACTGATTAAGGAGCTGAAGCTTGAAGAAGAAGACTAAGTTGAAACTTATGTGGAAGGGTTTGAAACCCTGGATAAGCAAATTGATATTTGTCAAGAGAGTGATTGAAGTCTGAAGACTGAGTTGCTGTTGGAAGAGCTGAAGCTTGAAATTGAGAGAGAAGTTGATCTGCTTTCTTCTCTGTTTTCTTTTCTGTATTGATGTGTTTTGTTTGACTTGCTTGATGCATTAGAATAAGTTCATATCTATACTAGGTAGAATCTAGGAGCATGATTGCACTAGAGGTTGAGTTGCTCCCTCTGCTTGTATTGTTACTGGGTGGCTTTGCTTGCGGGTATTCGGTAGAGCCCTGCTCCCTTGCCCATGTGGTTTGCTTGCCTGATGGCATTTTGATTTCATTTCTTCTGTATGATTGCAGTTTACTGTTTGCTTGATGGCATTCTATTTTCCTTTATGATTGCTGTTATTCATTCTGGCTTGAGGTCGAGATGAGCTTGTGGAGGCTGAAGCCCCACACACATTTCCTCCCTCACTTGCATTGCATGCATTTTACTGTTTAAGTTGATGCCTTATCTGTTTCGGTGTATCATTGACATGATCCCTTAGGACTCCCATCTCCTTTGATAAGGAATGGTTGATAGAACTTTAGGTTGAAACCTATGCATGACAACTTCTAGGAGTTCCCTGTTCAAACCTCAACCATAGGATGAATCCTTGGCATGACAACAGTAGGACTTGATAGTCTCCCTCCTAGTTGAGCCCGTTCTCTTCTCATCTCAAAACAGTTTAAGACACAGTAATCATGAATGGTTTCTTTCGTACGTTGCGAGCCTTAAGCTATCTGAGAAAGGATTGTGGGAGAGTTTTTTTTCCACAGTCCGGATGTTTAGTATGGTACCCTTTGGGTGACATGCGACGCATTCACTCTCAAGTCATAGTCTCTAGTGCGATTGAAATTGAAAACACAATAAAAAAACACTTCTTTCGTAAAAGACAGGAAATAATCCATAGTGCCCCGAACTACATAAGCTCTGATCTCTCATGCCTGTTGAGAGTACATAGGCACAATACTGATGTATTGGCGAGCTACCTTCCCCCATAACCCGTCGTAGGCCGAACTACGTTGACTCTGATTTCTCGTTCTCTGATGAGAATACGTAGGCATAAAGCGTGACGCTTTGCCGAGTCAGTTTCTTTTCTGTTTAAGCCAGCCTTGATAGCTAGATAGATAAAACCAACCCGTCCAGTAACCACAACAAGCATGGATCCCGTCGAGTACGACGGACGTGAGGGGTGCTAATACCTTCCCCTTGCGTAACCGACTCCCGAACCCAGACAATGGTTGCGACGACCTTGTCTTACCCTTCTTCGTTAGGTTTTTCCGATCGTTTCCTTTCCCGCTCCGAGGGATAAATAACGAAAGGTGGCGACTCTTCTGTTGTGTCGGCACCTTATTTTCGTGAAAGCGACACCATGCATCTACAATAAACTTCAGTTTCCATTGTTGTTGATGTTATTGTTCTTGTTGTTTTTCTAGCTGTTGTTGAATGTGTATGATAAAACTTGATTAATATTTTGTTATGGTTGTTGTTGTTGAATGTGTATGTGATAATAGATGAAAGAGTTTTTTTTTTTTTTTTAACATAGATGTCGTCTTCGTTGTATTCTTCATCTACTGACGAAGAAACTATGACAAGTGATACTCATAACAGAAATAAAAGTTCACAAAGAGGTGCCACAATGCTTACCAAAGTAACAAAAGTCCAAATCTAGTAACAAATTTCCTATCGCGTTTGATTCGTATTACAGAGTGGTAGAGGGTGACTACTCTTCTCTTTTTAAGAGTTATGTTGCGTTGCTTAGACGTAGCAAAGTTAGTATATTGATAGATGATTAGAAACAAGCGCCAGAGGCTGTTAAAGATATCATATGGATAAACATTAAGGTATTAATTTTAATTTTCATCTATTCGACATGACTTTCTATAATTTATAATACATTCTTAGTGATTTAAATGTAGTTGACTTTTGAGTTTACGGATGATGATAAAAACTTAAAAAAAGGTGGGTAAGTCATGTTGGTACGTGTTGGAGAAGCTTTAAGTCACCGCTCACGCATGACTATATTAGGGAGCCCAAGATTGGTCTTAAGCGTTCATGAGTGAGATATAGTTATCTCTCGAAGAAGGTTTGGAAAAAATTTGCGAAAGGCCGTCGTTCTGAGAAATTCCTAGTTAGTACTAGTCTTATTCTTCTTGATAATTTTATGCTAATGATTTATAGACACTAATCATATTTTCACTATGGTTATAACCGACTAAAAGTCAAGCAGGAATACAAAATAAATAAATAAAACATTGACCCCCCATAGATTATCTCGTGGTGGTTACAGGAAACTGGAGAAGACAATGATGGATGAAAATAACAACAAATGGAAGATGAAGACTCCATTTATTGTGATTGCAACCCATCTCCACCATCAAGGCATGATAAGTGGAAGAGGGCTCTACTAAGACCAAATGGATAGTACACCTCAGATGCGTCAGGAGCAGTTGCTAAAAAAATTGTAAGTATGATTTGTTGTGCGTATGTTATGTGTTATTTAAATGTTGTGGTAATTGCAATATTAACATTATCATGCATGTTGTATATGATATGTTGGTTGAGAAGGCCCGTGGAGGCTTATTTGTTCCAGAACCACGACATGATCTACTAATAGAAGCTATCGGAACAAATGAGCATGGTGGGCGCGTTCGTGGTGTTGGAGAAAGTGTCGACCTTGGATTATTCTTTGGTCCTACCAAAAAAGCGCTGAAAATACTGAATTACAAGCGCAAAAAGAAAAGATTGCGACTATTGAGAAGGAGTTAGAAGAACAAAGGGAGATGTTAGAAGCGAAGTGGGAAAATTGGAGGTAAGACATGGAAAAGTTAGAAGAGTTATATGTGGTATGTGCTTTATTGGAAATACTAGTGTTTTGTCTGAAATGTATGATATATTGTGTTTTATCTGAAATGTTAGAAAAGATAGAAATGTGTTTATTATATATTGTGTTCAAAACGAATATTATGTTGCATATAATAAGTGGATCCCTCTAACAACGTACGAATGGAAATGATGATAATGCTGATGATCAAGTTTCCTAAACAAATGTTGTACGTGGTACTAGCACCAAAGTAAGTAATTGTCCAGCCACCCCCACTCAAAAGGTTAATGAGATATTGGATCCTTCCGCACATGAAATCACCACATTATACCTGTTAGTTGCGGCAAGAGAAAACCCGATTTCTCTTCAGCTAGAGCATTGTCCAACAGTAGAGCTCTTCTATTCCACTCCTAGTGACATACGCGATTTTCTTCTTGGAAATAATTGGCTGGATGTAAGGATATTGCAAGTTTGGTGCACATAAGTATATAATTGAATATGCATGTCATTATATATAATACATTATCGTTTTTGTATTTCCACACTTATTTTTTGAATTTTGTTTAACCATTTAGGTACATTCACCGTGTTTGTATAGAGTTAAATAAATCAAATATTTATGGCATCTTGGATATGTATAGTATTCGATGGTCAAATAATAATCCAAAAGGGGTTGACCCTTACATTTTTGAACGGTTAAGTCAAGGGGGAAAATGTTACTTATCACCATTTCTCAAACCGTAAGTAATTTTGAAATTGTGGTTTATCTGTTATAGTTAGTTTTGTTTTAGAAATTACTAATTATATATATATATATATATATATATATATATATATATATATATATATATATATATATATATATATATATATATATATATATATATATATATATATATATATATATATATATATATATATATATATATATATATATATATATATATATATATATATATATATATATATATATATATATCAAATGAGAGTGATTTTAAATGAGAGATGAGAGTAACAAACAATAACCATTAGATCAAATTAATAAGAGAGATGAAATTCAAGTTAATAAGAGGGAGAAATTAATAGTCACATTAATAAATAAGTTTAATCATGATCTAATGATTGTTGTTTGTTCCTCTCATCTCTCATTTTAAAATCTCTCTCACTTGATATGCCCCTATATATATATATATATATATATATATATATATATATATATATATATATATATATATATATATATATATATATATATATATATATATATATATATATATATATATATATATATATATATATATATATATATATATATATATATGCTCATGTTTATTCGGTGATCATTGGCAATTGATCATCATATCGCTTAGGACAAATACAGTAACGATAATGTGTTCATTACATAAACCACTCGAACCTAAAACGAAGCAAATTATTAATAGGTAAGTTTATATTTATATGAAACTTTTTAGTAATATTTTCTTTGACTTTGTAATTGGTTTAATGCATAATATGCTTAAATCACTTTCAATGTACACTATTGTGCAGCGACACTATATCTTGAACAATAGTAGAAAAAAGCCAACATTTATTTTCCTAATGTAAGTGGCCATATTACTTGTGACATTCATTTATATATATTGTTACATGCATGTGTGGTTATAACATTCATGAAATTAATGTTTATTTTTGTAGACGAAAAAACAACCAAAGGGATATTAGTGTGGGTGTTATGTAATGAAACACATGTTAAACATTGTCTTCGGCGATATTGTTGATTCATGGGATCAGGTATATATTATATATGTAATGAATTATTTACAATAATATATTATTGTTTAAGTTGGCTAGGATTATCATATATGATTGATATTCATATTTTTTCACTTTTTTTTTATGTAGATGTTTAACAACGATACATCATTCCCCTGTGAAGACTTTGTAGACATTCGTAAACGCTGGACGTATATCTTCAATGTGCTTAAGGGTTCTCAAACATGAGTTTAATTTGTAATATATGTGTGTGTGTGTGTGTGTTTGAAATACATTTGAGTTTGATGATGTAAATAACACTTTTTAAAATTGATGAAGTAAATAATTTTTTTGTTACATGATACAATTGATGTTTCTGTTCTGATACGGTTTACAAAAATACAGGTTAAAAAATGGAAAATTTTCAAAAAGCAGAAATATATTTTTTTAAAGCAGATAATTTAATGACAGTTGTTAAATATGATTGTGGTTGTATAGTGAACGTTGTCTAAAATAATATATATACCAAAAATGCGCTACTGAGAATCGAACCTGAGACCTTTAATATATTACAACGGTTAGTTAAAGCAGCTGTAATAATATGTTGTGCGCTTCCAAGTTTTCAATCATGGTCATACGACTGTGATTGTAAGCAACACATATACAACCACGCGCTACGTAACAACGGTCGGTCACGTGTAATGACATTCCTTTTCTAACAGTTGTATATGTTTTTCGTAGTAGTGAATTTGTCAATCGATCTTCTGTAACCAATGATATCTTCAAAGTGATTTCTATTGTCTTGGTGCAGTTTTATTAAGGGATTGAATGGTGTATCAATTAGTTTTGAAGGCAACAATCTGATATCATTCAATAAGTCTAGGTAGTAATTTCTTTATGAAATGACAATGCCCTCTTTTGAATGTGTCACCTCAAGGCCAAGGAAGTATTTCAAGGTTCCTAGGTACTTGATTTTAACTGCATTATGCAGAATTTGCTTGATATGATCAAACTCAGATAATGATGTACCTGCCAAGATTACATCATCAACATAAACAAGGATAATTGTGATGCAACCATTCCTTGCCAAGGTAAACATGGAATAGTCTGAGTTGGATTGAGTGTAACCAAGACTGAGCAATAATGATAGCTTTTCATACCACTTTCTACTGGTCTATTTCAATCCATATAGGCTTTTGACAAGTTTGCAAACTTGGTTGGGCTTGTTGCATGTAATTCCTTTAGGAAAACTAATGTAAACATCCTCCTTTAAGTCACCATGGAAGAATGCATTGTTTACATAAAGCTTATATAAATGCCAAATCTTGATGGCTGTTATAGCAAGAATGACTCCAATTTTGGATAATTTTGCTATAGGTGAAAATGTATCAATGAAATCCAAACCTTCTACTTGACTGTATCCTTTTGCAACTAGCCTTTCTTTATACCTTTCAATAGTGTCGTCACCTTTGTGTTTGATTTTGTATATCCACCTACTTCCGATAGGCTTGACATTGGGTAGAAGATCAATCAACTTCCAAGTTCCATTGATAGAGAAGGCCTCTAATTAAGATTTCATAGCTTGGATCCAATTCTTATATGTGCATGCTTCCTCATAAGTTTTTGGCTCATGATCAAGAGTGACAGAGAAACCGAAGAATTTATGACTAGGAGACAAAAACTTAAAAGAATGGAAAGAAGATATAGGATAATGTAAACCTGTAGATGAAAGCATGCACTGATTGCTTGAAGTATTGCATACATAATCCTTAAGATGAGCATGTGGATGTCTGTTCTTACTGATTTTGGTGGAGATGTCAGGTTGAGGAACTATGTCAGTGGAGCTGTCAGGGTGAGGGACAATGTCAGGCTGAGTTAATTGTGTATTATGGTTCTGATCTTCACAAGAGATACCATTATGTTGTCAAGGGTCAAGGCTAAGGTCAGAATCATGATCATAATTTGAAGGTATGGAAGTTGTGTGAGGAGGTGTGCCATTTTGATTATTTGTAGGTTGGTGGCTAGGATAGTATTTTCAATTAGGATTAAAAGGAAAAATGTGTTCATCGTGAGTGACATTTCTATATGTGAATATGTCATGATTGTTGACATCTAATAGGATCACTCTTTTGGTACCTTGCTTGAATCCTAAGAAAATTCATTTTCTTCCTCTAGAGTCAAGCTTGGTCCTTTGTGATTGGAGAGTGGAAACATATGTTAAAGAACCACAGACCTTTAAGGCATGTAGATCATATTCTTTATTGAATATCATAAGGTAAGGAGACTTGTTTTTTAGGATATGGCTAGGTATTCTATTTATGATATAGACAACATGTGTGACTGCGTATAACCAATAGGTTTTAGGTATTTTGGCTTGAAACAAAAGGGTTTGGGAAATGTTAAGAATATATTGATATTTTCTTTCCACCCTATCATTTTGTTGAGGGGATTTAACACAACTTATTTGGTGTGAAATACCTTTGGAGGCATAAAACTGGGGCATGATGAATTCATGGCCATTGTCACTTATAATGACTTTAAGTGTGGAATTGTGTTAGGTCTCAATCATTTTGATAAAGTTTATGACATTTTGCATAGTTTCAGATTTGGATTTCAGTAAAATAATCCAAGTATATCTTCTAAAGTCATCTATTGCAGTAAAAAATTAAAAGTGATCATCATAAGATTTAATAGCAATAGGACCCCGAATGTCAAAATGAATCATTTCAAAAGGAAGTTTGTATTTATTAAACTAGAATGGTAAGGATTTCTTTTATGTTTGGCATAATGGCATACATTACAAGCAACATTTTTGTCTACAACAATAAAGGGAAATATAGTATGAAGGGATTGCATTCTACTAGGTGAAAGGTGGCCAAATCTAAAGTGCCATAGGGCAATATCAGGTAAGTTATATGTTGAAGAGTGGTAGGTAGCATGAGCATCACCATGCTTGTCTTTAAGGATTAAGTGATACAGTGCTTCAAACCTTTCAGCCAAACCAATCATCTACATAGTTGTGGGATTTTGAACAAAACAATTAGCCTAAGTAGAACTGACTTTGTATTTGAATTGTTTGCATAATTATGAGACTGAAATAAGATTGACAGAAAAATCAGCAATGTAAAGTACATTATTAATGACAAAATCAGAAGAAAACATGATTGGACCAACATATTTAGCTAATGCAATGTGACCATTTAAAAGTTGCACACTTATTGGTTGAATAGTTTTACATGTTTGGAACCATGAGAGAGATGAACAAACATTATCACTAGCTCCTGAGTCAATGATCCAAGAGTTTAAAGAGCAAAACTTATAAGTAAAAGTTTGAGATTTACCTTCATTGTGCAAAGGTAGGTGACTTGTGGATGAGCCAACTTAGTTGGAAACTGCAGGAATATTACCTTGGTTGATGGATGAATTCTAAAGGAGATTCATTAGGGCCTCATATTAGTCCTGAGTAATGGTAGGAGAAGCATTGTTGGCATTGGATACTGAGGTATTGGAGTTGTTATCCTCACCTTTAGTTGTGGCAACATTATTTGTCATGGATGCCTTACCAAAATAGGGTGGAAACCCATGTTTTCAATAACATACATCAATTATGTATCCAGTTCTACTACAATGTGTACAAACTTTGGATCTAGAAGTAGTAGATGGAGTAGCAGAATTGTTATACTTAGCGCGTGGTTTCTTGAATCCTACAACATTGATTAAAGCATGAGATCCTTCTGTAGAAGCAAAGTTCCCTTATCTCTCATGTTGAAACACCATAAAGAATATCCTGTTCATGCTAGGTAGAGGATCCATGAGCAATATTTAAGATCTAACTACTGCAAGTTATCATTTAGGCCAGTTAGAAATCGAACAACATGGAGCAAATTTTGATTCTTGTGAGCTTGCCTCATGGATTTACAAGAGCATCTGATTCTACAACTGCAATTAGGCGTAGGCATGTAGATTTCAAGTTCTTCTCAAAGAAATTTCAATGTAGAGTAGAATTCTGTAATTGTTTTAGAATCTTGTTTCAAGATATACACTTCTTGTTGTAATTTAGAGATTCAAACAAGATCTCCTTGTGAAAATCTATCTTTTAGATCATTCCAAGCATCAACAACATTTTCCAAGAAAATAATCGATTGTGTAATAGATTCAGATACATAATTGACTATCCAAGAGTGAATTAACATATTGTACATGTTCCATGCATGATAAGAAGGACCAAAATCATTTGTAAGAACATGTATGGTGCCATCAAGGATTTCAAGCTTCATCTTTCCTTCTAAAGTTCTGCACATAGCTCTGACCCATGAATGATAGTTTGAACCCTCAAGAACCGGTGTAACCCTGACAGATGAAGGTCCATCACTGGGATGAACATAGTAAGGACTGTTAACATTTACTTGTGGATCAATTCGAGGCGGCATGGTGAAAGAACAAAGAAAATAAAAGAAAAAATTGAACCAAAGATGAATGAAATGAGGTAGATTGATGAGGGCGTCTGATACCATGTTGAGAAATTGAAACAGGTTCATAACTCAGCTATGAATTTATGAACACACAAATAAGACTCCATGAATGGAACTTAAGAAACCAAAAACAAGAAGAGCGGAGAAGAAGAGAATGAAGCATCAAGTTCTCATTATCATTGCTTAGCCTTTTCATTACATGAAAGTGAACATATATAGGTGATAAAAGTAGTTACACCTGAATGAAAAACTCTACTAACCACCTATAACAAACTTTCCTAGAATAGTAAGAAGCTTAACTAACTTTGAAATCCTAACTATAAAAGGAAAGGTACAACAATAATGCAGGTAAAACAAGTATTTTAACAAATCCTATAGAGATTTTGAGATAGCTATGGGTATACTTTTCCTTTTGTATTCGGATTGAATACCCCTTATACTCACTTTAATATAATTGTGTTGCTTATAGAAAAAAAGAGTAAGAAATACGAGCATAGATTGTAAAACACTAAATGTTATTAATCACAAGAAAGTATTTATATAGTCCTTATTGTAACTAAACAATTTTATTTATTCTTCAAACTATAGTTTTATTTGGTTTCTTAATTGCTTTGTTCTGTTTAGTTTTTCATTGATTTTTTATACTCGGTTATTAATTGACTAGAATACGATCACATGTGTTTAGAAAATAACTTGCTATATAACTTTGCACAAAAATATTTTTTTTGGTACAATAGTTTTGCACAAATTTTAACGAAAAGAAAAACTCAATGTCATTTAGTATTTTCATCTTTTATATAATTGTTAGTATAAAAAGAAAAACTTTAAAATAAAATATATGTAATTCTTGTGATTTGTTGAAAAATAAATAACCTGTTTGCAAGAAAGGAAATCTTAGAAAAATGTACTAAGGGGATAAATAAGTTCAATTTAATTTTTTTCCAGTAAAAGAACTTTTGTTAATAAAAAAAAGATACAGATTATAAACATGATAGATTACATGATAAAATGAAATTTAATCGCATTATCTTTAAGTGCAAGTTTTAAAATAAGCTCAATCTTGAACTGTTTTGTTATGCTAAATTAAAAGGGCCAAAAGGGAATGCCAATAGACCTCTTAAAGTGACTAACTCGCCAGAACCCAAAAATATATGGGTATGAAAGGTGAAAACTTGACATGTTTTGCAGGGCAAGCTTTGCAGTTTTGAAGGTGCTCATTTCAAATTTTTTAAAGTTGTGCAAAGTGTATGTAAATTGTGAGTATACAAAAGAATTTTGTTGATTCGTGACGATTTTGATGATAAAGTTCTTAGCATTAATGGTGGTGCTTAACAATTGTTTATTAGCATCGATGAGTGTGCTCAATAGTTGGTTGCTAGCATTGGTGATAATGCTCATCAAGTGTGTGTTTATTGACATTGATGGTGATGCTCAATAATCTTATTTTACCTAACTGTTTGTTGATATTGATGGTAGTGCTCAACAATCATGATGGTCCCGGTGTTTTTGGAGTCTGAAGATCATTCGTGATTGTATTACTCCTAATTTTTTCTAGCCAGTTATCTTATCAAGTGATATGCAGAGATGGACATTTGAAGATAGTTCGTCGTTCTCTCATTAGGGGGAGTTTTCTCAAGCTTCTTGAGATTTTTAGGTAAAACACTTGACAAAAATTAAATTAGAAAACTCTGATGAAATTGTCTGGTAAGTGGTCTTGTTTATGTTGTGACTTTGGTTTTATCACTAACATATATTTGATTTTAAGTAAAGTGAGCCTCTAGCCAGTATATAGAAAAAATTGAATGATCTAGGCTAAAAAGGTGCAATTTTGAAGTTTGAAGGTGCCAAAAGTATTAATCCAAGCCCGATCTCACAACAAGGCCCAAAAGGAGCCAAAGGAATTGAAAATTTCCTAAATAAATGATTATACCTAAATCATAATGGGAAAGAGCACATTTAAAATTCAAAAAATCAATTTTTCGCTCCACAAAACGGATTAGACATGGGGTATAATCGATTATGACATAAATTAGAGTGTGTCACCTACATTAAAATCATGAGGGAATCTTCAATTTAATACCCTAATCGATTATCAGGGTAAATAATCAATTAAAGGTAAAAGATATAAATATGTATGGCATATTTTTTTTATCATCCTTCTTTTGCTTTCTTATTGTTTTCTCTGTACTTGTGCAATACCACTTGCAATCTATCACCATCATCAATGGCTTCCAAGAGAATGTGTACCTATGGAAGATCCTCAACTGTCAGTTACTCCTCAAATCTATTTTTTTCACAAGAAAAATAAGTTCCTTTCAACCGAGATTTCACAAGAATAATAATTCTCAAATCTTATCAAGAGAAACTCTTTAAAGATTGTGGATTTTTAAAGCGGTTTGAAGAAGCATCTCTAAAAAGCTTCATTTTTGACATCTCTGACGAGATGTTTCCAAATTTGGTAAGGATGTTCTACTCTAGCCTAAAATATATATGTGGAATCCTCATTAGTGAATTGAAGAAGCATCTAATCCAGTTATCCCTTAAGATTTCTTAGAGATTTGCAATCTTCCAAACATCAATGTAGAATATAAAGTTAAATGTAACAACTTTTGTTTTCTCGATACTATTTCCTTCTTGGTTGATCCTAGTTCTAACATTACTACTCCTTTTAGGTGAAGGCACTTTTCCATGATATTTGTGTTACCCACTACGTGGTCTCGCATATTCTCGCCCCAAAGAAACATAACTTTAGACAACTATCCAGATCTAAAGTTGTCGTGGTATAGAAAATTGTCAACAAAGTAGAGAAGAATTAGGCAAGTGTTGCAATCAACCACATGGTTGATAAAAAAGGGAAGAATATGTGGTTACCATATGGTGAATAGGTAACGAAAATTTTGGAGCATGTCGGGTTTAACCTTGATGAACAACCGGACTAGAAGTATACTGAGATAGGAAGTAACACGCTAGAGTAAACGAGAATAGTTGTCAATAATGGAGTGTTGTCTTATACATCCTCAAAGGAAAAATAAAACTCTTCAAATGAGCCATATCTACCTCAGTAAGAAAAGGTGTCCCTTTTGAAGAGTTTGATTATGAAGTTTCAGAAACTACTTCAACTAAAGTTCTCCTCAACAAAATCATCAAGAGGTAGATTAAGGCTAATAGGAATATGATCAATATGGACCCATATGCTCGCGAAAAGTGTACCTCGCATGCCTCATGGAGTGTTCAACAATGATGATGATGATTTTGAGTAGTTTTGCTTAGTTATCTTTGTTGCCTTTTAAATTCCCATTTGTTCCCATTTTTGTACTTGAATTCAATTTTAATTAATAATTCATTTTTGAATGCTTATGCATGTTTTGGTGATCTATGTGCCTGAATAACTGCCATGTTTGTTTATCTATTTATTATTTTTCTTTTTGCCTTTTTGATAATGCCAAAAAGGGAGAAGTATACTCTTAGTGGAGTAAGGTATATTATCTATATTTGTAAAGGGGAGTTTAACCACTCCAATGTGTCTTTTTTTCTCTTTATTTTCCCACCTATCTTAAAGATGCATTGTTATCATCAAAAGGGGGAGAATATAGATCTATGCGCTTGGAGGTATGAAGTCTACAATAACTTGTTTGGTTTTTATTTGACATCTCTCTTAAGAGAATTTTTTATCAGCATGTTTAATAAAGACTTTTATTTTGGATGATGACATGTGAGTTTATCATCTAATGAGATCAAGTGGTGGTGCATGAAGATCAAAGTACCATCTATTGAGATGATCCAATTACAGTGCTCAATACATCAAAACTCAGTTGTTGTGATCAAGTTGTGCTTAAGATATCAAAGCTCATCTTTTGTGGTGATTAATACATATGTGTTATGGTTAGCAAGATGTGATGCATGAAGATCATGTTATCAAAGGCCTGCCTTTGGAGGATAAAACTTAATGTCAAACAGTGTTTGGTAGAGTAAGTGAAGATCTATGATCAAGCAGTTTGTCTGATTATGATGTTCATCCTAAATATTCATCTCAAAGCAACATTAGATATAAGTGATGATGTGTAGTCCCAAATGAAGTACTAAATAAGTATTGAGTCTAGTAATGAATCCTAAATATTCAAAGTAGTGAAAGAGAGGAAGTGTGAAAGATTACCTGTCTGGGTTGAGTGATCTATGTTTGTGAAGGTATAATACTAGTTCTCAAATTTAATAAGGAAAATCACACGCACACACACACACACACACACACACACACACACACACACACACACACACACACACACACACACACACACACAAACACACACACACACACACACACACACATACTCTCTCTCTCTCTCTTTCTCTCTCTCTATCATAAAACCTATCTTATTTATGAAAATCATCAGAAAATATTTTTGTGCCTAGTCTATTACACTGTATAATAAATTATCCCTTGGACCTAATCGACTATCTCTTTTTGTAATGCCTCATAATCAATTATTAGGGCTTATAATTGACTAGTAACAAATCCCTTGAAAACCCTCCATTTTTGTACTTGATAATCAATTCAGTGAATGCCTAAATCTATCATCCTTAAAAGTCCCATAGATTGTTTCCATATTGAGCCACCTTTTTTCCTATAAATAGAGAGCTCATTTGTCATCTCTAACACAATAGAAAACGTATCGTAATACCTTTATCTCACTCTCTCATCTCTCTTTCTCTCTCTCTCTCTCCCTATATATATATATATATATATATATATATATATATATATATATATATATATATATATATATATATATATATATATATATATATATATATATATATATATATATATATATATATATATTCTAACTTTTACCTTAGAGTTTTTGAGTGCGAAGTTTTATACATATAAGGTGTTATTGGTCTGGTTTAAGAGCAATATTGTAAATTCTCCTTAGTGAGAAATTTGATTTGGTTGTGAGCTAAACAAGTGAAAAAGATCTTGTTTGGTTATTGAGGTAAACTGATTACAACCTATAGCTAGTTATGGAGGTCTCCATAATTAAAATTCTCAATTGGTTCATGAGCTTATCATGTTTTTAAAAGCTTTCACTTAGTTGTGGAGGTCTCCGTAATTAAAACTTCGTATTGGTTGGAAATTTAGCCATTGCAAAACTTCAATCCTTATGTAAGGAGGTTTGTGGGAAAATCTGTTAAAAACTCATATCACAGTGGAACTCTCAAAAAAGAATTCTCTGGGAGATGACGTAGGCCAAACATCTATAAATCTATGGTGTTTTTATTTTCCCCTTAACTCCTTAATTTTTAGTTATTTATTTGTGTTGCATTTCAATCTATCTATATTTCTATTTTTCGTTGCTTTTTTCATGTTTGTTTTACAAACATATTTCAAACTCTTATTTTGCTAAAGATTTTGACTTGGAATTGGTTTTTCAAACCTACACAATTTATCTCTCCTGTATTTGGATTCTCATGTCTAACACGTTGAAGTGCTAACTTTTTGTAGGTATCCCTCTGATCGGCAAAAAAACCATGATCATTGCGCCTGAATCTTCACTATGGTGGTCGTCATCAACCTATCATCTTTTTTTTATTCTAGTATGGAACAATGTTGTCATTTATGGAAATCATATTTTGATTCTCTCGAACTCTTCACCAATTTTTTCAAATTTACCTTGTTGCACCAATACAATTGTTTCTTGTTACGATCCAACATCCATAGTCATTCCATAACTATTTTTTCATTTATCTTCCCCTACGACCAACATTCGACGAACTTTACGTATTTCTTTTTAGTGTACTTGTTTCTTAGACGAGCATTAACCTAAATGCTTGGTCAGTAACATATAAGTAAATATATAAAAATGAACATGCTATTGGCATGTCAGGTTGGGCGATGATGCTAGGAAGGACTTTAGTTTGAGAATGCCTCATTACATTCGTTCGTCCATTCAAATCTCTTATTTTCCTTTAACGCGACAATGAAGTGGAAAGTCTTTTCACCAAAATAGAAAAGAAAATGAGACGGGGGAGCCAAACGACTAGTTAGTTGCTGAGCCTTCTTAATGTTGGAGGGACACTTCATGTCAATGATGGCTTGGGATTTGTATGTGTTTGCCTTTATGCCTTTTTTGGTGAGCATAAAACCTAAGAATTTGCATACTTGCATACCAAATAAACATTTGGCTGGATTCAAACCATGTTGTAACTCCTGACAGACTCTAGGATATCTTCCAAGTTCGTTGTTTGACTCTCCATTTATAATGTCTTTAGTATTATATATTCAATGTAAACCTCTAGGTTGTGCCATATCTGCTTTGAAAACACTGCATCCATGAGCCTTTGATAGGTGGATTCTGCATTTTTAAGCCTAAAGAGTATGACATTATAATAATAGTTACCATGGTTACACATGAATGCTATATTGGGTGCATTTATAGGGTCCATCTTAATCTGGTTGTATCTGAAGTAGAAGTTCATAAAACTCAACATTTTGTAACCCGAAGATTCATCAATCAAGCGATCTTTGTTAGGGAGATCATATGGATCTTTAGGGCATGCAACATTGAGGTCAGTGAAATCAATTCACATGCATCATTGGTTTAATGTCTTTTTCACCAAGACCACATTATCCAACAACGAAGAGTATTTGACCTTGTTATAAAACCAACGCTTGTTAGCTTATGTACTTTTTTGTCAATGGTTGCTCTCCTCTTATCGTCAACCTTGCGTTTCCTTTAAGATATTGGCTTGACCGTGATATCTATCGTAAGGTGATGACATGTTGATAACTCATATGCTGTGAAATATTTAAGCCCTTAGTAATCAAAATTTTACTGCTTTATTTGATTTTAATTTGAGTATTGAATTGAGTTTTTATATTTTTAGCTAGATTAGTAAACAGGACACTAGGTGCTGTCTTGTGAACTTTATGTGTTTTGTATGTGCATGAGTTACCCTGGTGAAGAGTTTTGCCACGCTAGGAAAGCATTTCTTGTTCAGCAGGTTTTAGGGCCAAAAGTTGTTGAATGGAATGTGTCGCTTGCGCGAAAATAAGGTGCCGACACAATAGAAGAGTCGCCACCTTTCGTTATTTATCCCTCAGAGCGGGAAAGGAAACGATCGGAAAAAACCTGACGAAAAAGGGTAAGACAAGGTCGTCGCAACCATTGTCTGGGTTCGGGAGTCGGTTACGCAAGGGGAAGGTATTACCACCCCTCATGTCCGTCGTACTCGACGGGATCCACGCTTGTTGTGTTTACTTGGACGAGTTGGTTTTATTCTATCTACCTATCAAGGCTGGCTGAAAAAGAAAAGAAAAATGACTCCGCAAAGCGTCGCGCTTTATGCCTACGTATTCTCATCAGAGAACGAGAAATCAGAGTCAACGTAGTTCGGCCTACGAAGGGTTATGGGGAAAGGTAGCTCGCCAAGACATCGCCATCTTGTGCCTACGTACTCTCAACAGGCATGAGAGATCAGAGCATACGTAGTTCGGGAAACTATGGTTTATTTCCTGTCTTTTACGAAAGAAGTGTTTTTTATTGTGTTTGCGATTTCAACCGCACTAGAGACTATGACCTGAGAGTGAATGCGTCGCATGTCACCCAAAGGGTACCATACTAAACATCCAGACTGTGGAAAAGAAACTCTCCCACAATCCTTTCTCAGATAGCTTAAGGCTCGTAACGTATGAAAGAAATCATTCATGATTACTGTATCTTAAACTGCTTTGAGATGAGAAGAGAACAGGCCCAACTAGGAGGGAGACTATCAAGTCCTACTGTTGTCATGCCATGGATTCATCCTATGGTCAAGGTTTGAACAGGGAACTCCTAGAAGTTGTCATGCATAGGTTTCAACCTAAAATTCTATCATCAAATCCTTATCAAAGGAAATGAGATTCCTAAGGGATCATGTCAATGATACACCAAAACAGACAAAGCATCAGCTTAACAGTAAAATGCATGCAATGCAAGTGAGGGAGGAAATGTGTGTGGGGCTTCAGCCTCCACAAGCTCATCTCAACCTCAAGCCAGAATGAAATAACAGTAATCATACTGAAATATAAAACATGCTATCAAGCAATAAATAGTAAACTGCAATCGTACAGATAAAATGAAATGAAATGCCATCAGGCAAATAAACCACATGGGCAAGGGAGCTGGGCTCTACCGAATACCCGCAAGCAAAGCCACACAGTAACAATACAAGCAGAGGGAGCAACTCAACCTCTAGTGCAATCATGCTCCTAGATTCTACGTATTCTAGATATGGACTTATTCTAATGCATCAGACAAGTCAAACAAAACACAGCAATACAGAAAAGAAAAAGAAAGCAGATCACTTCTCTCTCAACTCCAAGCTTCAGCTTTTCCAACAGCTACTCAGTCTTCAGACTTCAATCACTCTTGACAAACATCAATTGCTTTTCCAGGTTTCAACCCTACAACATGAGTTTCAACTCATCTTCTCCTTTAAGCCTCAGCTTCTTGATCAGCTCCACCTTCAGGCTTCACCTAATCTTCAGGGATCTTCAAGTATCAACTTGCTCTTGTTGCTCTTCAAGCTTCAGCTGGAATGGAAATGCTCAAGGATTCATCCTCTTCAATACTCTTCAATGAAGTCTTCATCTTCAAACTCAAGCTCAACATCTCTCAAGACAATCAAACCAGAGGAAATCACTTACTGGATAAGCTGGGGGATATTGAACTGCTTATTTGACCACCAAAGGTGACCTATAAGGGTTCAAAATCAAAGGAATGGTTCCCTCAAAAGTTATACTTCCTAGGTACATCACTTATCCCTCCAAAGGAGAGAGGTGTATGTCATGGAAGAACTTTGAATCATAGGGAGGAATGGAGGTGAATGATACCATCCATGTTTGAGAAAGAAGTTATCTAAGTCTAAACTCTTCCTAATCCCTAACCCTAAAACAACAACAAAAGAAAATAAGACCAAGCTTTCAAGCTCCTCAATCCATCTTCAAGTCTTCTACTATGCTCCTCAATGCTCCTTAGAACAAGATCAAGCTCTCTAAGCCCACAAAGCAAAGCAACTAAAGCAAACATGCCCTAAAGGCAACACAAACAATCAACCAATACAAAAATCAACTAAAAATAGCATACTACTATATTAAATCCTAATATAATTTCTAAGGGATCCTACATACCTACCCTTAATACCCATATATGTCCCATAGTCTAACTTGTCCTAAAAACCCAAAATCTAAAGTTATTATGGACCTATGTCGAAGTTTTAACCTAATTCTACACAACCTAATAGCATCTAATCAAAACTATCCTAAAAATCATCACAAAAATATGGAATTAATCCAGGGGGAACCTAAAACATATATCTAACTACCCTAAAAAGATTGGCCTAAAAATATTAAGGGAGCTACCTAAACTAAAATCTACAAATTCATATATCAACATAAAAGCATTAAAAAGCAATAAAAGAAGAAAATATGCCAAAAATACTAAAATGCATGATATGCGAAATATTTTTATTTTATATTTTTCTAGACAAAAATATGAAAAGGGAGAAAAAACTCGCATTAAAAAATATTGATTTTTCAATTTGATATGAATTTTCTAAAGTGTGAGAAAAAATGGAATAAAAATAAAATGCAAAATGAAGCATGGGTGCAGATAGCAAGATAAAGCAGTTCATTTTATTGATGGGCCCAGATAGGGGGGTCTGAATATCAATGCGCCTGGGCCCAGTGTAAAATCAGAGATTAAATGAAAAATCATAAAGAAAATAAAAAACTAGCGGTGCAAAAAGAAAGAAAATTCAGTTCAAACATGAAGTGGGCCTGATAAGGGGGTGGCGTTAGAAAAATTCACTTAAGCCCAGAATTTGGTTTAAGTGAAACGCAGCGTTTCGAGCTGCTTCTGAAATCCCTCCAAAATCCAAATTAAATGCGTGCGTTGGATCTGGTCTTTGGTCAAAGTCAGCGCGCCCATCCAACGGTAGAAACATCATCATCAACCTTGGGTCTAGGGTTTTCAGAAAAAGCCTCCATGAACGCAGCTCCATGCACTCAACTTACATCAACTCGTGTTCCTTCATTTCAGCACCAAATTCAAAAATGTAAAACACAATCTTGCTTAGAATTTCACCCTGATTACGCCTATGGTCTTGGTTTTCATTGAACAGGTCTCCATCATAGAACCCGAAGGTGCAACCAACTTAAACTCAAAATGTCATCAATCTTTGACCTCAACCAAACTCAACTTTCTTTACATAAAAATGATCCTTGCCTTACACTAATCAAAATCAGCTATTAATCTTGCCTTAACACTCATTATATCACTAGTTCTTACTCCATCAAGAATTGACTTCCATGGTTGAAACTTCACCAATTACTCCCAAACTCATCAAAAATGATCACCTAATTGTCTCTAACAGTTCTATACTAATAAATTAACCTAACCATGCCTAGATTATGAGATGAAAGAGGTTTTGCAAACCTGGCTTCTTGAAATGGTAGGTGATGAAATCCTTGCTTTCAATGCTTGAAACTCTTCAAGAATACTCCTTGAATGATGAAAACTCTTCTGTATGCAAAAGATTTGATGCAGCAAGCTTGTACTTCAAGATCCAATGGTAATTGCTTCTTTGCAAATTCAATGTGAGCACCTTCAAATCTTCATCAATGGAGCTTCAACTCAGTATGAACACACACAGCAAGATCTATGGAGAAGGTTTGTGAAGAAAAATGGAATGGCAATGAAGAAGAATCAAGAGATTGAATATGATTTGCAATGGGGGAATTTGGATTTCACTCTCTCTTCTCTACACCAATTAACACCAACCTTGCATCTGAGCAAGTCACAATGGTTATATAGAATGGTTTAGAACAGTCTAGAACCCCCTAGAACAATCCAATGAGTATTTGGGAATCTCATGTCATGGTATTTTGAATTCTCATTTCTCCTTACATGGCATCTCATGCAAAAAACCCTTGTAATCTTTGTAACCAACTTAAATTTATCCCCACATGATATTTTGGATTAGTTACAATGCATATCTTCCTTGTTTATTTAGTTTTTCCTTGTTTTGGTTTGGTACCTTAAGTTGCAAGTAATCAAATTACAAAGCAGCCCTATGATGCAAGCCTCAAATCAAAATTGTGGCTGAACCATTGTTCTTAGAATTTCATTTGGAGTCAAAATGACCTATTACATGACATGGTTTGGACTTATAACTTGGGATTTCCATTTTTCAAATTCACTTGAATTAACTTATGCCTCATTTTTAGGCCATTTTTATCACTTTTTGATATGAGCCTTTTCAACATCTCATGACCTCCTTACTAGCCTTAAAACATCATTCTAATCAAGTTTGATGTTGAAGATTTTTCCATTTGAAGCTTGGAAGTAGGAGATATGGCCTTATGCTTGAAATGACCTATAACTTCCAAATGACTAAAATGCCCTTGGCTTGTCAAAGCCATAAGCTGAGTTCTACAAATCCTATCAAGGACTTCTAGTACTCTATAGAAATCTAAGAAGATTCTCTTCAACATTCATTTTGACCAAGAGTTCATAGGAATCATCCTACTAGGGCAAAAGTTGTCTGCAAGTTGGGTGACTTTCAGGGACCCAGATTCACATACCTCAGATGACCTGTAATTTGTCAAAACCATAACTTGAGCTCTGCAAATCCTATCAAGGACTTCTACTACTCAAATTAAATCTAAGAACAAGCTCTACAACATTCATGTTGTGGGGAAGATGAGATGACTATCACATCTTGAGCTAAACTGCCTTGAAGATAGGGATAAAACTAGGGGATTTTACACTGTCAATCCTTAGAAACCCTAGCTTGAAACTTCTCAAACTCCTCAATCATGATGAGTTGGTCTAGTAATCATCCTTATAGTATCTCAATACATCATTACATGATCACATGGCTCTTGGATTAGGTCTCAACCCTTTCCAAATCATTAGTTGACCTAGGGTTGACCCAGTCAAACCCTAATTCCACCACTCATGGTTGAATCTTCTGAATTCTTGTACAATGACCTCTCTGGGCTTCATGATGGCTTTCAAGACATCTCATAAGCTTTATCAAAGCTTCAAGTCTATCCTCATAGTCTCAGAATCATCTGAGGAGCTCCCACAACTCTCAAGTTATGAGGCACACAATTTTGGTTTCAACCAATTCCTCTGAGGATCTCTTGAGTTCTCTGACAAAGATATCAATCTTTGAACACTTGAATAGCCCTCTTGGCTAGCTTCAAAGTCTCATATAACTCTTGATGGATAAATAAATGTTGGTCAAATTTTGGATTGCAACAGCTGCCCCTATTCAAACGGCTTGAACCTGACTGGGTGAGGAGCGAACGACTCTCAGCCAATCAAGGTGCGAGACGGTTGAATACCGATAAACCCGGAAATTTGCCAACTGCATAAGCATACGGTGCTCTGAGGGGAACAAATCTCCAAAACTGGAATAGTAGTTGCACGACAACTAGCTGGAGAAATGCTGGTCTGACATCGCCGTCAGTTATCCACATTAAATTCTTCTGACATTGTCATCAGACAACCAAAACACCCAACCTCGTCGCTGGAAAGCTAAATCCCTTGACATCGCCGCCAAAAACAAACATACCCAACATCGCCGTTGGAAACAAACAGCCAACATCACCGTCGGACAACCAAAATACCCAACATCGCCGCTGGAGAACTAAAGAATAATCTGACAAAACACCCAACATCGCCGCTGGAGGAACATCCAACATCACCGCTGGAAAACTCACCTGACATCACCGTCAGAAACAAACGTCCAACCTCGCCGCTGGAGATACAGAGGATCTGAAAGACACCCAACGTCGCCGCTGGAGAAATAAACTATCTAACGTCGCTGCCAGAAACAGACATCCAAAATACCCAACCTCGCCGCTGGAAAGATAAACCACCTGACATCGCCGCCAGAGAACAAACATCCAACATCGCCGCTGGAAAACTGAATCACCTGACATCGCCGCCAGAAACAAACATACCCAACATCGCCGCTGGAAAACTAAATCAACTGACGTCGCCGCCAGACACAAACATCCAACATCGCCGCTGGAAACGAACATAATCTGACCTGCCCAACAAAACAAATACCCAACATCGCCGCTGGAGAACTCCAAATAATCTCCTGACATCGCTGTCAGACCCAAACATCCAACACCGCCGCTGGAAACTACCGAATCTGACCTCGCCGTCAAAAACAAACAAAACGTCCAACATCTCCGCTGGAAGAACTAACATAATCTCCTGACATCGTCGTCAGAAACAAACAAAACGTCCAACATCGCCGCTGGAGAACTGACAAATTTGACCTCGCCGTCAAAACAAACATCCAACATCGCCACTGGAGAAATAGAGAATCTGACATCGCCATCAGAAACAAAACACCCAACATCGCCGCTGGAGAACTAAGGGTCTGACATCGCAGTCGGACAACATAATCTGACTTCACCGTCGAAGCAAATATCCAACATCGCCGCTGGAACCAAACATAATCTGACCTCGTCGTCAAAACAAATATCCAACATCGCCGCTGGAAACAAACATAATCTGGCCTCGCCGTCAGGGTGAAGAAACTTCATTGGGGAATTGGTCACACGGTAACCGGTAGCACATAGTCAATCATGTCGTCAGGCACTCAAAGAACACTGTCGGGCATCAGCCGGACTTTAACCATCAGGTTGATCATGCCATCAGGCATTCAAAGAAAATTGTCGGGCATCAGCCGGACTTCAACCATCAGGTCGATCATGCCATCAGGCATTCCGCATTAGCTGAGATAACACGGTCAGACTTCAATCATGGAGTCTTCAAGGGAGGTTCCAACTTCGCCGTTAGAAAACCTGTTGGGGAGGATGCTTCGCCGCTGGGGAAATCTGGAGAACTATCAAGTAACTCCGCTCCGGGGGTCCAGAAATCATTCTGGATGAATCAACTCTGCTGGGGACTTCAAGAATCATCTTGGACAGATAACTCCGTCGGGGACCTCAAGAATCATCTTGAACCGATAACCATTCTGAGATTTCAGGAATCATCCTGAGCAAACACTCTGTTAGGAATTCCAGGAATCATCCTGGGCAACTCTTGCCGGGGACAAACCAATCATGGCTTGAACAACTTCCAAGGATTCGGCTCTCTTGGGGCTTCAGGAATCATCCTGGGCAACCTTCACTGGGGACCCTACTGGGGAGCTTTAAGAATCATCTTAAGCAAACGACCCTGCTGAGGAATTCAAGAATCATCTTGAACGGAAGACTTCGCTGGGGATCTCAAGAATCATCTTGAGTGAGTGACTTCGTTGGGGAGAATGTCAGGAATCATCCTGAGCAACTGATCCTTCGGCGGAACACCTGCAAAACAAGAATGGTAGCAACCTAGATCGTGTTTATTATGCATATGCTTCGGCGCCATGCTCCACACGGTGGAAATGCTATGCGTTTATGATACATGCTATGCAATCATGCACAATGATGCGATCCCGTCAGCAAAATAAATGCCGAAGGGGGAATCCTCCTGTCAAAGGGGAAAGAACTACTCAGATAGAGGAATCATCCTGCTGAGGAGAACATGGTCACGCCAATCTCAATTGGACTCCGCAGGGGACACAACTTCAGTTGATCGCTGCGGGGGAAACAACTTCCGTTGACTACTGCATGGGGATGAAGCCCTACGAGAACTTGGACCTGCTGAGGGAAAGCGATGTCAATCGCGGGAATAAACTGCGTGGCCTTCATGGCTACTCTTCTGGGGATACGACTCTGTGAGGAAACAACTTCAGCTGCTCAACACTCCACTGGGGAAAACCAATCATGGTCTGATCAACTTCCAAGGATTCGGCTCTCTTGGGGATCTGCAAACTCGACTGGGGAAGGAGAAATCATTCTACTTCACTGGAGAGTATGACTCTGGGGAAATACAGCATCAGTTGTTCAACGCTCTGCTAGGGAAAACCACTCATGGTCCCAACTGCTTCACTGAAGAGAGTACGACTCTGATGAGGAATTTCAATTTCGCTGGGGAAGAAGGAATCATCCGACTTCGGGGGGGGGGGGGGGGGGAGTACAACTCTGCAGGGGAATACATCATCAGTTGTTCCAACACTTTACTGGGGAAGAGGGAATCATCCGACTTCGGGAATGCACACGGCGCACTGTCTGGAATATGCTACACCTGTAACAACACAAACAAACAGACAAGATACCCTTCTCAAAGGGACCTATCCAGGTTATTATCTCGTGACAATATTCAAGTAATTAATTGTTTCAACAATCAATGGCCTAGGCCAGTAAGTTTATGTATGCGCATTTTATCAAAAACATCGGTGTTTTTTCGCAAACAAAACAGATAAATGCTAAACAGGCAAACATAATTGTTGAATAGTATGCATTTTATTGATAATGAACCCATGAATGGGTAAAAATGTTTTACAACAGATGCAAGCTCCTGGAATGAGGAAGCCGCGCAAGAATAAAACATAAATATACGTCAGTATATACGAATGTCGGCAACGAGGCGTAGACGAACACCATGAGTTGATCCCTCTAAGACCCACTCGACTTCGATACTTCTCCGACGCTTCAGCTTCGGAAGAGATTGATTCAGATAAACGGCCCTCAGGTCCTCCAAACCACTAAACAAAGAAAGTCCACACGCGGAACGCAGTCATTTGCTTATTCAAACCCCTAACTTTTGCGTGAACCGCCCTTTACGGGTTTTCAGTTCACCGGGATACCCTTTTTTGCCGAAGCCGCCCAGTGTAGGTTTTCGACTTCGCGGGTGTACATTTTTTCAATATATCCCTAATTTTTGCCCGAACCTTTTATTCTGTTTTTGGTTCGCCGGGATACCCCATTTTTGCCTGGACTCTTTCTTTTTTGTCCAGCGGGTCGCTTTCAAGCAAAGTATTTTTTAACTGCGTCCGCGTTCACCGGGGATGCAAAATCTTCACCATCCATCGTGGATAACAACAAAGCTCCTCCCGAGAAGACCTTGCTGACGACATACGGGCCTTTGTAATTCGGAGTCCACTTGCCCCGGTGATCGGAGTGTGGAGGAAGAATCTTCTTCAGGACGAGATCACCCGTCTGAAAGCTTCTAGGACGCACCTTCTTATCATAAGCTTTCTTCATTCGGCTTTGGTACAGACGACCAAATGCAATCGATGCTAACCTCTTCTCGTCTATCAGGCTGAGTTGGTTCAGACGATTCGTAATCCATTCTGCCTCGTCGAGTTTCACATCAACCAAAACTCGCAAAGAAGGGATCTCCACTTCTAATGGTAGGACAGCTTCCATACCGTACACCAAGGAGAAAAGAGTTGCCCCGGTTGACGTACGTACCGTTGTACAATAACCGTGCAATGCAAATGGCAGCATCTCGTGCCAATCTTTGTATGTCACGACCATCTTCTGAACAATCTTCTTTATGTTCTTGTTGGCGGCTTCAACGGCGCCATTCATCTTCAGCCGGTAAGGAGATGAGTTGTGGTGTTCGATCTTGAAACTCTGGCACAACTCCTTCATCATCTTGTTATTCAGGTTCGAACCGTTATCAGTAATGATCCGCTCGGTAATTCCGTAACGACAGATGATGTCCCTCTTTATGAATTTAGCTACCACCTGCTTGGTCACATTAGCGTACGAGGCTGCCTCCACCCACTTGGTGAAGTAGTCGATAGCTACCAGAATGAAACGATGATCGTTAGATGCAGTGGGATCGATCTTGCCTATCATGTCGATGCCTCACATGGAGAACGGCCACGGGGAGGACATGACATTCAATGGGCACGGCGGCACATGAACTTTATCAGCATAAATCTGGCATTTATGACATCTCTTCGCGAATCTGAAGCAATCCGACTCCATCGTCAGCCAGTAGTATCTTGCTCTCAGGATCTTTCTCGTCATGGCATGCCCGCCGGCATGCGTACCAAATGTGCCTTCATGGACTTCTTCCATGAGCATACTCGCCTCTTTCTCATCTACACATCTGAGTAGCACGAGATCATGGTTTCTCTTATACAACACTCCATCAGGATTGAGGTAAAAATTGCCAGACAGCCTCCTCAGAGTCTTCTTATCCTGGGTTGACGCACCCGCAGGATACTCCTTAGTCATAAGGAAAGTCTGGATGTCATGGAACCATGGCTTGCCGTCAGCGGCATCCTCGATTGCAAAGACGAATGCCGGTCTATCAAGACTGGAAATGACAATACTTGGAGCTTCATTCCAAAAATTGACTTTATACATTGAAGCCAACGTGGCTAAGGCATCAGCCATCTGATTTTCTGCCCTGGGCACATGATGGAGTTCCACTCGATCGAAGAACGGAAGTAGCCTTCTGGCATAATTCATGTACGACACCAAATTCGATTGACGAGTCTCCCACTCCCCTTTAATTTGGTTGATCACAAGCGCTGAGTCACCATATACGTCTAGATTCTTGATTCTCAAATCAATTGCCTCTTCTAGACCCATGATGCATGCTTCGTACTCCGCCTCATTGTTGGTGACTGGAAACGTCAGTCTCGCAGTAAACGGGATATGGGATCCGTGGGGAGTCGTGATGATAGCCCCGATGCCACTTCCATAGGAATTAACTGCCCCATCGAATATCAATTTCCACTGGGATTTCCTATCTGGCCCCTCGCCGGGCAACGGTTCATCGCAATCCTTTGCTTTGAGAAACATAATATCCTCGTCAAGGAATTCAAACTTCATCGGCTGGTAATCCTCGATCGGCTGTTTGGCAAGGTAATCAGACAATACGCTTCCCTTGATGGCCTTCTGGGACACGTACTGAATATCATATTCTGTTAACACCATTTGCCATCTGGCAATCCTGCCCGAAAGAGCCTGCTTCTCGAAGACGTACTTGATCGGATCCATCTTCGAAATTAGCATAGTGGTGTGATTGAGCATGTACTGTCGTAAACGTTTGGCAGCCCAAGCTAGTGCACAACACGTCTTCTCCAGCATCGAGTATCGAGATTCACAGTCAGTGAAGTTTTTACTCAAGTAGTAAATGGCATGCTCTTTTCTGCCCGTCTCGTCGTGCTGACCGAGAATACACCCCATACTATTCTCAAGAACTGTCAAGTACATGATTAATGGCCGTCCAGCCACTGGGGGTATCAAGATTGGAGGTTCTTGAAGATACTTCTTTATCTTATCGAATGCCTTCTGGCAATCTTCATTCCAAGTAATCGCCTGATCTTTCTTTAAAAGCTTGAACATCGGTTCACAAGTGGCCGTGAGCTGAGAGATAAACCTTGCAATGTAGTTTATTCGGCCCAAGAAGCCACGAACTTCTTTTTCTGTTTTCGGCGCTGGCATTTCTTGAATGGCTTTTATTTTCGCAGGATCAACCTCGATACCTCGTTCACTAACGATAAACCCCAGCAACTTTCCGGACCGCACTCCGAAAGTGCATTTGTTAGGATTCAGCCTCAACCTGAACTTCCTAAGCCTCTCAAAAAGCTTCAATAAGTTGACCAGATGCTCTTCCTCCATTTGGGACTTCGCAATCATGTCATCAACATAGACCTCGATCTCATGATGAATCATATCATGAAACAAAGTTACCATAGCTCGTTGGCAAGTGGCCCTGCGTTCTTCAGACCGAAGGGCATTACCTTATAGCAAAATGTTCCCAGGGGGTGATAAACGTCGTTTTCTCCATGTCCTCCGGTGCCATCTTGATCTGATTGTAACCGGAGAAACCATCCATGAACGAAAACACAGAAAACTGGGTTGTGTTGTCGACCAACACATCAATATGAGGCAACGGGAAATCATCTTTAGGGCTCGCCCTATTTAAATCCCGATAATCGACGCACATGCGTACCTTACCGTCCTTCTTCGGTACAGGCACTATGTTAGCAACCCACGAAGGGTAAGTGGTGACCGCTAAGAAGCCAGCATCAAGCTGTTTCTGCACTTTTTCTTTGATCTTAACGGCCATATCTGGTCTCGTCCTCCTAAGCTTCTGCTTAACGGGAGGGCAATCTTCTCGTAGCGGCAAGTGGTGGACCACTATGTCCGTGTCAAGTCCGGGCATATCTTCGTATGACCAAGCAAAGACGTCACTATACTCTCGAAGCATCTCGACCAATCTCTGCTTGACATCACTCTGCAATGCAGCCCCTATCCTGACATTTCTGACGAGCTCTTCAGAACCCAGATTTACGATCTCAATCTCCTCCTCGTGAGGCAGAATAACCTTTTCCTCTTGTTTCAACAAGCGGGCCAACTCTTCAGGAAGGTCTTCGTCTTCATCAATCTCTTCTTCGGCTTGATAGATCGGGCAATCGAAGTCGAAGTGAGCCGTAGAAGGTCCAGAGTCGATGTCATCTATTATGTGGATCCTGCAATAACAAGGGTTAAGTTTAAAACAAAAATATGCAGGTTAGCACAAACCCCATTGCCATTTTACTGTTTTTCAAAACAAATATAAAACAGGAATAACAGAGATCACAATATTTGAATACGAAAGAAAACGCCTTTGATTTATTAACAAAATGCATGTACATAATCCAACAAGGCCCTGACAATAACACCGCTATGCCCCGGGTAGGACATAGGGTTGTACAATGATTGTAAAAAGTAAATCATTACTCTTCACTTGTCAGCGGGATGATCTCCTTGATGATCCAATTGTTGAGGCGCTTGCCCGGTTTGCTTAGCTGTATCCAAGAGTCGAGATCACAATCACTATCCCCGCTGTCTTCAGACGCCGCGTTGATGCTTTCGAAAATCACTCCGCCACTGGTAAATAGGATCGGCCCCTTACCGCGTGACACACTGCTAGACGAAGAAGAAGAAGCTTCAGCTTTAGGAGAGTACCCCAATCCAAACTTATCCTGCTTGTTCGGTATCTCCACAATATGCCCCCAGCCTGGGGTAGATCCGGCTTCGACGACGACCCGAGCTTCTTTGAATGAGGAGAGATTCATCTCTGGCTTTTCTGTGACTACAGGAGCTACCTCTTTCACTTTGACGGCTTCAAATGCTTGGCAGAGAGTTTCATGGATTTCGCCATCCATTTCAACATACTTAAAGGATGACAAATGGCTCACCATTATGTCCTCCTCACCGCACACGGTTACTATGCTTCCCCCGACAGCATATTTGAGCTTTTGGTGCAACGTGGAGGTCACGGCACCAGCAGCATGGATCCATGGCCGACCTAAGAGGCAACTGTAGGCGGGCATGATGTCCATGATATAAAAGACCGTGTCAAACGTTTCCGGACCGACTTGGATTGGCAGGGTCACTTCTCCAAAAACGTGACGCTTAGTTCCGTCAAATGCTTTCACCACCAGATCACTGGGCGTGCAAAGCAATCCACGAGTGTCCAACTTCATTAATGCTTTCTTCGGAAGCACATTAAGCAACGAACCCGTGTCCACCAGGACGTGAGACATGATTGTGCCTCTGCACTCTATCGAGATGTGCAAGGCGCTGTTGTGATCTCTCCTTTTAGGCGTCAGCTCTAAATCTGTGAAACCTAGCCCATTGCCAGCATTAACATGGGCTACCACCTCTTCTAGCTGATTCACTGATATCTCTTGCGGTACGTAGACAGCATTCAATACCTTCAGTAGCGCGTTGCAGTGCGCTTCAGAACACAACAACAAGTTGAGAATAGAAATCTTCGAAGGCGTCTGATGAAGATGGTCTACAATCTTGTAGTCGCTCTTTTTGATCAACCGCATAAACTCCTCGGCATCTTTGACAAGCAAATCTTTCTCTACCCCACACGAGACTTCTTCGACGACTTTTCTTTTACCCTTATCAGCCACATCAGCTCTGACCGCTTTCTCTGCCACGACCTCTGGCGGTGCAAACACTTTTCCGCTGCGAGTAATACCACTGATTCCTGCAAGATTCTCTACAGTCGACCCATACGGCTCTAGCTCTAACCTCTGACCGTTGCAATAGACTTCAGCCCCATAATTCCACGGAACGGCGTTAGTGCTCTCGAATGGTATAGGCCCAGCTTTAGTAATAGTGATTGTAGGCGGTCGGGGCGCAGAAATGGTTATTGGTCGGCGAGGGATGGTGATGGTGGCGACTTCATCGGCCTGCTTCAACACTACCTCTCCTGATACACTTTCCACCCTCTGGCTGAACTGCAAAATCGCCTCAGTCATCAGACTTTGGATTCCTTCTACCAACTGCTCACATCCATCAGAATGTGTAGCACAGTCCATGCATAACTCTCCGCATCCTGGAAAGAACCCTTCCTTCAACAACTTAGCTTTGACGAAACTAAGCGGAGTCTTTAGGTCTCTGACATCAGTCAACAGATCTGCACTCTCTTCTTCGATAATGGCGTTCACTCCGCCTCCCCTATGATTCGGAATAGGGTTCTTCGTGACATTGGGCACATTATCGGAGAAGTTGATAATCTTGGCATCTACCAGGTCCTGCACCTTGTGCTTAAAGGCTTTGCAGTTCTCGATTGTATGGCCTGGTGCCCCTGTATGGAAGTTGCAAGTGGCATTGGCGTCGTACCCTGGTGGAGGTGTCCCTGTCAAGGGAGCCATCGTCCTCTTTTGAACCAACTGAAGCTGGAGCAAAGTCTGCAAGAGTTGCGCATACGACATAGGCGGTGCCTCGAAGTGACGGTTTGTCAAAGATGCCCGGTTCTGATACTTTCTATATCCCTGTTGATTCGGTTGCTGCTGCTGCTGCTGGGATATTTATACTGGCTATCTGCTGCTGAGGGCCTTTGCCTTTCTTCGAGCGTTGGTCACAGCACTCGCCTCTCCTTCTCGTTGTTTACCAGCATAAGGTTTCTTTCCGCCTCCTCCAGCTGAGGATGACTCACCTTGAATTTTCCCGATCTTAATGCCATTCTCGACGTGCTCGCCCATGGTAATGAGAGCTGAAAACGTCCCAGACATACCGCTGACTAACTTTTCATAGTAAACCCCTGGGAGGGTAGCCACAAACATCTGCACGAGCTCGCGCTCAACCATCGGCGGTTGAACCCGGGCTGCCAACTCACGCCACCGCTGGGCGTACTCCTTAAATCCTTCATTATTCCTCTGCGAAAGGTTCTGGAGCTGGACTCAGTTCGGGGCCAAGTCGCTATTGTACTGATAATGGTGGACAAACGCTTCAGCGAGATCCTTCCATGTGCGCACGCTAGTGGGCTCCAGGCCCATGTACCACTCGAGGGATGGCCCAGAAAGACTATCTTGGAAGAAGTGCATCAGCAACTTCTCGTCTTCAGAATAAGCAGACATCTTCCTGTAGTACGATCTGAGGTGGACACGAGGGCAAGTAGTACCTTTATATTTCTCGAAGGCAGGCACCTTGAACTTAGGAGGTACCTTGAAATCAGCGATTAACCCCAGCTTGGACATATCAACGCCCAAAGTATTCTGATTCTCAATATCTCTCATTTTATCTTCAAGTGCTTTGAACCTGAGCCGCGCTTCAGCATTCAGCTCCCCTTCAGCACCTCTTTGAGAGAACACATCATCCTGATGATCCTCAAGCCACGGTTGAGGCAACAACAGATTCCCGACGCCTGCATTGCCGTTGACCGGCCCGATGTTGACATTAGCTCCCAGACTCCCATTGCCGACGCCTGTCGCATTGAGTCCGATGTTGGCCATCACATTGCCATTAGCACTGTCGTTGCCCCCGGCAACAGGAACACCACTCTGCGGAGTATCAACTGGTGGAGGAGTAGGCACAGCCCCGCCATGAAGTATGCCGTTTCTATCAACCCTGGAGATCAAGGGCTGAACCAAAGTCCTGAGCTGGTCTTGACCATTGGCGACCACTTGCATCAGTTCCATAAAGCGATCCATCCTCTCACGGAGCTCCTGAACATCTGTCTGCACTTGATCCATGATCCTGGTCTGATTAGCTCGAGTTGGATAACGGTGAATTAGCCTCTGATCAATCCTGGAGTCACCGGAAACAGCCTGGGACCTGTGAACCTGAAAAAAACCTGTAAACACTAAAGGTTAGGAAAAACAACAAAATGTACGCCATGCAAATTCTTCATGCAGATGCATGCGTGTGTCTGTGTGCTTGGGAGATTTCCCCCGATCATAGTGCCTGAGTGCCAGTGCTGATAATAATAATAAGAAGAAGTCTGAGCCCAATCATGGAAACATCAATCTCATATATAAAGGAAAGCCTATCAAGGCAGTACATAGCATCAGCAAGTACAAGACGAATCAACAGCGTGACCTCAGCCAACAAGCCTGGTGATGGTCAGCATACAACAAAGATCAAAACAAAAGGAATACAACTAGTCAAGTACGGCCCCGGGCACGATACTCTGCTAATAACTCCTTCGTCTTTGGATGATCTGGCAAAGTGAGCAACCCCTCGACGAGTAGTTCCCTCTGCACAATGGTATACTGAAGTCCTTCGATCGAACCTTCCCATGCTCCTTCGCCGAAGCAATCTTCTAATTTCCGCTTTTTGGACTCAAATGTCAGCTTGCGCTCCTTCAGGTTAGCAAGAGCTTTGTTGAGCTTGTCGCTACTGCGAAAATCGGCGCCGGCTGACAGAAGAGTCGCCACCGTGCGTTATTTATCCCAACGGAGGGAAAGGAAACGCTCGAAGTAAACCTCACAAAAAACGGGGAAAGGTATGGTCATCGCAACCAAAACCTGGGTTCGGGAGTCGGTTACGCAAGGGGAAGGTATTAGCACCCCTCACGTCCGTCGTACTCGACGGGATCCACGCTTGCTTGGGTTGTCTAAAGGACGCAAAAAATCTATCTACGACTGCTAAATCTAAACGGAAGGGCATTGACTCGATAGAGCGTCGCACTCTATGCCTACGTATTCTCAAGAGAGAAAGTCAGAGTCAACGTAGTTCGGGCTACGGGGAAAATTGGCTCGCCAAGACTTCGCGTCTTGTGCCTACGTACTTCCACACTACATGGAAGATCAGAGCTTTACGTAGTTCAGGCTAACTACGGCTAAACAGGGTATTCTCACACAGCAGTGAGAAAACAAACTGGTTTCAAAGGTCGGGAACCTATGGGCAAAACTATGGTCTGGTCTCAAATGCGCTCGAGCAAGAGAGAAAAAGGGTAACAATTAATCGTCAGCGGGAAAGTCTCGATCGCACAGCAGCGAGAGAGCAGAAAGTCAGTTGTTAGTGTGCTCGCTAGGATATCGCATCCTATGCCTACATATCCTCGTCTGGTACGAGAAATCAGAGCAGCTGTAGTTCGGCTACTTCGGGACCACAACTCAAATCTCGTTTTATTAATATTCTGAAAAATGATTACAATGATTGAATACTGAAAATAAATCTCCTAGGAAATACTATCCTATCCTATTCTGAAAAATCAAATGAAAAGGTCCCCTAACAAGTGGACTTCTAAACTATCCTAAAATCGTAAAATAATCTCTATGAAAATATATCCTAAAAAAAAATGTACTTTAAAAAATATTAAGTCTATACTAATATTTTTTCCTTTTTCCTTCTTTCTTTTCAACTATTTTCTCCTTTCTTTCAAAATATCCTTTCATATTTTTTTGTATTTTTTCTATGTATTTCTCTCCATATTTCTTTCTATTATTTTTCAATATTTCTTTTTCTTTTTCTTTTTTCAAATTCCCTTTTTTTTAATATTGTTTTTTTCTCAACATTTATTAACATATTTTTTCCTTTTCTTTCTTTCAATATTTTCTTATATTTTTCTCCTCTTTCTTTCTTTTCTAATATTTCTTTTCATTATTTTTTCATAATATTTCTTTTCTTTTTCCACTTTTTTTCAACATATCTTTTCCATCTTTCATATTTTTTTCTCAACACAAAAGAAAATAATAAAAGAATAAAGAAAAAAATACAAAAGAGGGGAGGGGGGTGTGGTCTGTTTATTACAGGGGGCTTAAAAGAAAATAAAATAAAAAATTGTAACTGGGCCCAGCCCATTTGCTGGCCTCAGCCAGAAAAATGTGGGAGGGGGGTGTGGAATTGAAACGAGGGTGTGTAAGCAGTTGTCATATGGGCTCAGGCCCAGAGTCCAAAAAAACACATGGTGGGGGTGTTTGCCCAAAAAACGGAATTGGGCCCTAAGGCCCACGCCCCTAACCCACTCTCTTCCTCCTCACTCTCTCAACTCCCTTTCTGAAACCCTAACAACCTCACTCTTCTCCGCCGCCGTCTTCTTCCCTGAACCATCTCCGTTCAACATCCCTCAACATCACCCTCAATCTCCTTCCATCTTTTATCCCAAACCTTGATCTCCCTCTGATCTTCCCTCGTCCTTCTCCTAACCACAACCTTCTTGATTCACCTCTTTTCCAACCAACGCCAACGTACGAATGAACTTCTTTGATAAAAAAACGTGCTGAAGCCGGGAAATAACAAAACTGGAACTAACCATTTTGACATTTAGAGTTCTTGATGAACATTGCTGAAGATTCTAGACTAAGATCCAAAGATCTGGATGAGCTTCCTGGCAAATGTTGGAAGAACACAGAGGAACTCACATGAACTTCGTGATGAACGCAACCCGTCTTGCTCCCAGATTGAAGGCGCGTTAAAGATCCTAGAAGATCTATGTGTTTGGAGATCCCTGGAGATTTGTGTTGACGAACGCTGATGAAGGCTTGAAGCTTCGTGAATGAATCTTGACGGAAGTAATTGCATGTATAAATCTGATGAAGGATGAAGTGGATGAAGATCGGAGATGAAAGTTTCTTGAAGTCATTGTTGAAGAACGAGGAGGATTTTCTGGAGAATGACCGTGTGTTGATGAATGTTCTTGAGGCGAAATCTGGAAAAGATTGATGGAGGTCACGAGAAATGGATGAAGATCTTGATCGGTTTCTGGAAATATCATTGGTGAGGTTGATCGGAGATGATTGTTCATGGATGTTCTTGAAGAACTGATGACGTTGAAGGAGGGATGAAGGTTGTTGCGTTTCTGGAGTTATAATGAACAAGTTGAACGGAGGTCTTTTGAAGAGTCTGGGAAAGAGGATGAAGCACCGATGAAGTTCTTGATGAACATTCATCCTTTCTGAGGAAGTTCTTCGATACTTCTGATGATGATGGTTGATGAAATTCTACGAAGTTCTACATGGATGATTCAAAAGGAGTAAATCTAACAAATCAGTGTTGATGTTGATGATGCTCGGAGATTGATGATCGGTTGAATCTGGGTGAAGTTCCTCGCCGGAGAAAGTTGTTGATGGTGATCGGAGGAGATGGAGGAGGACCGGAGAGGATGAAGCTTGAAGGAGGAGGTGGATTTTGTTGAGTTTTCCGGTGGGATTGATGGTGGCCGCCGGCCATGCATACCGGTCGGTGGGTCTTCCGGCGAGGACCGGTGGAGTGGTGTGGTGATGACGCGTGGGTGGAGGTAGTGGAGGCAGACGGTGCATGTGGGACGCGTGTCCCACGCGTGGCAGTGAGAGGAACTCTGAGAGTGATGGCGTGGCGTGATGAAGTGTGGAAACGTGGGTCCTCCTTCTGTTGAACACGTGGACGAGACTTTATACCACATGCAGTTGCTGGAATACTCTGGATGCTTCTGGAAACTGCTGGGGAAATTCTGGACGAATTGGGCCTTGACTGCATGGATTCTGCTGAACTGGGCTTGCTGATTGAAATGAGGCCCAACGAAAATAATCCCAAAAACTCAGAAAAAACTGAAAAACAAGATTAAAAAACTAATTAACATCTAATCCTAATTAAACTCAATTAAACCTAACAATGAGAATTATTCTAAAAAGCTATTAATTTTAATTAACTCCTAAACTAATAATGCTCTAAAAATTCCACTAATCTAAAAATTAAACTAATAAACCCCTAATAAAACCTATATTATTTATTATAAAAGAAAATCTATTATTCTAATAAAACTATTAAAAAAACTATATTTTCTATTAAACTCTATTCACTAATAAAAGAAAAAATCTATTATTATTCTATATCTAAAATTAAAAACATTTAATTTCTATTAACAAAAACTATTTATTTAATAAGAAAAAATCTATATCAAAAAAGATTAAAAAGCTATTAAAACTATTTAAAAAACCATTAATATTCTAAAAATTCTATATTATCTTAGAAAATCTATTAACTCCTAAAATGATTAAAAATTTATTTAAAAAGAAATAAAACTATTAAAAATCCTATTAATATTCTAAAAATTCCTAAAAAATCTATTAAATCCTAAAATGATTAAAAACCTATTTAAACCCTAAAAATAGCCAATAAAATCCAGAAAAATCACAATAATTCCCAGAGGAACAAAATAAGCACCGAACGACACATAACACTGCGAGAGCGCACCAAAATAGCCGGTAAAAATAAACGGGCACCGAAATATCCCAAAAAATACGATTCTACTATCCAAACTGATAAAAACCACCTGAGACGCGAGACGAGAGCTGTGATCCCTGATAAAATCAAAACAAATGAAAAATGCACTGTATGCAATATGCAGATGCGAATGCGATTATGCGTCGAAACCTCGAGCCAAATACGAGACCCGGTTGGTCAAATTTTAGGGTGCAACAGCTGCCCCTATTCAAACGGCTTGAGCCTGACTGGGTGAGAAGCGAACGGCTCTCAGCCAATCAAGGTGCGAGACGATTGAATACCGGTAAACCCGAAAATTTGCCAACTGCACGAGCACATGATACTCTGCGGAGAATAAATCTTTGAATACTGCAATACTAGCTGCACGGCAACTAGCTGGAGAAATACTGATCTGACATCGCCGTCGGACCACCAAAATACTCCGCATCGCCGCTGGAGAACTAAAGGATCTGCATCACCTAACATCGTCGTCCGAAGACTGGATCAACTTGCCATGCCCAACATCGCCGCTGGAAAACTGAATCTGACATCGTCGTCGGAAACAAACATCCTCTTAGAGACACTCGACATCGCCGTCGTACAAACATCATCTCTACTGGGGATTTAAAGAGTCTGACCTTGCCGTCAAACAAATATCCAACCTCGCCGTCGAACACATTCAACATCGCCGCCGGACAACTGATGATCTGACCTCGCCGTCACATCCAAGCGTTCAACCTCGCCGTCGAACAAACATCCAACCTCGCCGCCGGACCACTGATGATCTGACCTCGCCGTCACATCCAAGCGTTCAACCTCGTCGTCGAACAAACATCCAACCTCGCCGTCGGACAAATGATGATCTGACCTCGCCGTCAAATCCAAACGTTCAACCTCGCCGTCGAACTAACATCCAACCTCGCCGTCGGACAAATGATGATCTGACCTCGCTGTCACATCCAAGCGTTCAACCTCGCCGTCGAACAAACATCCAACCTCGCCGTCGGACAACTGATGATCTGACCTCGCCGTCACATCCAAACGTTCAACCTCGCCGTCGAACAAACATCCAACCTCGCCGTCGAACAAAATACAACCCTGAACAACTCTGACCTGGGGTTCACCCCTGGTAAATGGAACAAAAGGTACACTTGCGTATTTGAAACTACTCCGCTGGGAATGAGAGACTTAACCGAGCACACTCTGATCTGGGGTTCACCCTCAGAACCATAACGAACATCGGAATACTGCTGCACACTGCCCGCCGTAGAACTTCAACATTAAAGATATATGAAACCCTGGCCCCTGGCCATTTCCAGCTTCAGCTAGAAAAAATCTTCAAGTATTTCTGAAGATAGATGGACCCTGGCCCCTGGCCACTCCAGATCCGCTGGAGAATCTTCAAGTTCTTCTGAAGAAAGATGAAACCCTGCCCGTCGGCTATTCCAGCTTCAGCTAGCAAAAACATCCTTGGCCTTCAAGGATGTAAACTTTGCCCGTCGGCAACTCTGCAGGAGGCATCTTCGACTTCAGTCTAAAGAAATGGTCCTTGGCCTTCAAGGATACATGGATCTGCCTTCAGGCAACTCCACCTCTGCTATAGAGTATCCGTGACTTCAGTCAGGGATATATTTCGGCCTTCAGTCCGAAAAATGAATCCTAGGTCATTCATGACCTTGGGGATAACCTTGCCCTTAGGCACCTTCGCTTCAGCTTAGGAAATCTGTGACTTCAGTCAAAGAAATGGTATCCTGAGCCATTCATGACTCTATGGGGATTCAAACACTTTGCCTTCAGGCAAAACTCTGCTTCAGCTGGAGAAACATCTTCGACTTCAGTCAGAAAAAAAACTATCCACTTGATCGCAATCAATCATCTCCTCAGGACAACAACACGGATCATCTTGAATACAAAATTTGGAACCGTGTCTTCAGCCACACGTTGATTCATCAACCAGGAAATCTGAGCTCACAGGAACCTTCTGATATCGCCTTCAGGCATTTACGAAGTCAATCTTCAGATTAGACATCACTGTTGGAGCAGACATATCACGCTGCTAAGGACTTCAAGAATCATCTTGAACAAACAACTCCGTCGGGCACCTTCAAGAATCATCCTGAACCGATGACCATTCTGGAGACTTTATTCTGCGGGGTATTCCAGGAATCTTCCTGGGCAACTCTTGTTGGGGACGCTACTGGGGAGCTCAAGTGTCACTCTAAGCAAACAACTCGGGAACCTGCGCTGAGGTCTTAAGAATCATCTTAAGCAAACGACCCTGCTGGGGAATTCAAGAATCGTCTTGAGCGAGCGACTGTGGGGATTACACCGGGGTCTTAAGAATCTTCTCAAGAAAACGACCTCGCTGGAGAGAATATCAGGAATCGTCCTGAGCAACTGGTCTCTTGGTGGAACACCTGTAAGACAAGAATGATAGTAACCTAGATCATGCTTATGATGCGTATGCTTCTGCGCCATGCCCCACACGGTGGGAATGATATGCATTTATGCTAAATGCTGTGCAATCATGGACAATGCTATGCAACATTAAATGCTATGCAGTGTTAAATGCTATGCAGTCATGCACAATGATGCGATCTCGTCAGCAAAATAAATGCCGAGGGGAGATTCTCCTGTCAAGGAGAAAGAACTACTCAGATAGAGGAATCATCCTGCTGAGGAGAGAACTGCATGCCAATATCAATCAGGCTCTGTCATGGGAACTGATCTTCCGCGGACTGCTGCATGGAAAACAACTTCAGCTGATTTCTGCAGGGGACGAAGCTCTACGAGAACCCGAACCTGCTGAAGGAAAGCGATGTCAATCGCGGGAGTGAACTGCGTGGCCGTCTCGGCTACTCTTCTGGTGATGACAACTCTGTGGGGAGGCAACTTCAGCTACAACACTCCACTGGGGACTAAACTGACCATGGTCTGATCAACTTCCAAGGTCTCGGCTCTCCTGGACATCTGCAAGCTCGGCTGAGGAAGGAGAAATCATTCTGCTTCGCTGGAGAGAGTGCGACTCTGGGGAGATACAACATCAGATGTTCAATGCTCCACTGGGGAAGAGGGAATCATCCAACTTCGGGAGAGAATATAACTCTGGTAGGGAATCTCAATTCCGCTGGAGACTTCAGTCTGGCACCATCAGTTACAGCGTATTCCGGCATACGAACAACTTCTTGCGAAACCTGCACTTGTGACCCGGTGCTGGGGAAAGAATCCTGCTTCGGTGACTTTACTGGGGAAAGAAAACAACTCTGCTTGGGGATGCTTCCTTCAAACCATTGACAACTGATTGTACTCTGCGGGGATTGACCTAAACTGAGGTTGATTGCATGCGGCACACTGCTGGAAATGCCCCTACTATCAAGGATGTCGATCTTAATCTGCTGAGGATCCTTCTGATCCTACTCTGATACGGGGTAAAATACGATCTCGACTCTTCCGGGGATAATAAGCAACTTTCATCTGCTGAAGAGTGGCAATTCTGATTTAACAACATCCACAAGGAATTCAAACATTACTCGGAGCGCTGGCATCCGTCGAGCTTCGTATCGGGGAACATGACAACATGCGGGTCATTGGGAAATACTGTGTCAGATACCTTTAGGTTTTTTTGTTTTTCTGGTTTAGGGTAAACACGGATTATGTACACAGTGGGAGATATAAGAAATACTAGACGAGAACTAGCATTCAGGGTGGACTACCAAACGAGAGCTGATAGCGAAACATGTTAGGTTGTCAAACGAGAACTGACTTACGGGTTCTGGATATCAGACGGGAATTGATTTGGTTTGGACATCAGACGGGCTGACTGGGTAACAGACTGGGGTATAGACAACCAGGCGAGAACTGGCTGAAAGCTGACGTACACCAGATGAGAACTGGTATAACATATAGGTTAAAACACACGATGATCAGACGAGAACTGGTTACGCGACGACATGTACCAGACGAGAACTAATACAACACCAGACGAGAACTGGTTACAATAAACTGCACCAGACGGGAACTGATGCTTACAATAAACTGCACCAGACGGGAACTGATGCTTACAGACGGTGGGCCAGA